>CAJQZJ010001558.1:5227399-5338898 GCA_907164525.1 Lophiomys imhausi
AGAGAGAGAGAGAGAGAGAGAGAGAGAGAGAGAGAGAGAGAGAGAGAGAAACTCTCTGTCCGGGTTCCTTAGACGTTAAACCTTTAAAAATGGAAACAAAGTGGCAAACAGCAACATCACCTATTCTGTCCTCTACAGAAACTAGAGTTCAAGATGCTCCCAGTTTAAAGGCCCCATTCGGAAGGAGGAAAGGAAAAGACGAAGAGAAGGAAAGAGAGAACAGTCGCCTCTGCTCTTTCTAAGCCAAATCCCCTTCAGTGAATGCTTTCTGAGGCCACTGCAGCATGAAGTTCATACACAGGGCATAGTGTGAAAGCAGCAGGCAAGCCCCCACATTTCTCATCTCTCGCCTGTAGTAAGCACACTTCAGATTTCCTGTCACCTGACAGAAGTCACCACATGTATGCCTGCTTCCGTTCTACTCAGAACCAGTAAGAAGGAAGCCAGAAGCTCTAGCTTCCTGACCTGATAGCCAGGGAAGGAGACCAGCTACCCCAGACACACATCTCCAACAGTTACCAAAATGCCCTTAGTGGAGGAACTGAGTGATGGAGGTCAGCCAAAAGATGTTTCCTCCAGACTTTTGCCCTCTCACACTAGGAATATCTCCAGAAATTAAGAGTAGAAGTAAGGGCAGAGGAACCCAAATGGAAATGCCTCTTTGCCATTGAGTTTTAACTTTATAAATCTAGTAATAAGAAATGAACAATGGAGAAATTCTATCCCCATGACTCTTATGTGTTGGACAGTGAATACATTTTAATTTTATAACCAAGGTAGATTAATATGCTTCCAACTTGAAATGACTGTGGAATGGTTTATAAAGTTAACTAGGGAATACAAGGCCCCACCTCCATTCATCAATCATTTTGAATTATGTAATTAAAACCCTCTATGAGCCTCCACAAAATGAGGATCATTTTTAATATATGACTTAAGCAAAGGGTCTCGCAGGACAACTGTAGTAGAGGGACATAGTCTCTGATCAATCTTAAAATGGAATTCATCCATGCCTCCATTTGAAGAAACAATGGATAGAAAAGAAATAAGACTTGTCTGGGCTTCTTCCTTCAAGAGGAAGACAGGCTAGACAAGATTTATTCCCAGCCTGGAAGTTTCTTTTTAAAATCTTCACAAACTTACCCTCTCTTCTCTCAAGTCTCCTTAGCTTAGAAAGGAGGAGAGAATGAATGAGAGAGGTTGTCTTACCCTCAGGTACACATAATAATTGCAGAGGTTTGATATTCTATCTCTAGTGGAATTACTGGCATTCAAGGCCTCCTGCCCCACCCTCTCCCTGACAGATCCTGGGAAAGCTGAGAGTCAGAGTTCTGTACTAGTTTCTTGCTGTTGGGCTACCATTCCACCCTATTGTGACTTCAGTCCACCCTGTGTTTCCACCACTATCAGAGCCTTTTCTTTGTCTTGCTACTATATTCCTAACTTCCTGTCTAGCCCCTGGCTTGACCTTCTCATTGTCAACAAGAAAGGGGATGTCTTTCTCCCTAACAAGGTTACTACATTTTGACAAGTAGCCCCAGGAGTCACCCAGCAGGTGTCATTTCCATGTGGACACGCAGCAGGCACCCAAGACATGCTCAGCTATCGACTACCACATGCCAGGCACTAGGCTTCCATCTGCGGACATGGGAGAGAGCAAGACAATGATGGATGGCAACAGTAGACTTGGTGGCATGCACTATCTGCCACTGGTGTTACCAACCTGTTCTACTGAGCATCATTCAAACAAGCTGTGCAAGTACAGAAAACCATGGGGTGGCACTTCCTGGGCTGGCACTCATACCTGTTTTTCATGCTTAGCATTTCCGGGCCTTCTCACCTCTCCACACTGAAGTGAAACTCTTGCTCATTCAGGCGCTTTCCCTTTTCTGCACCTTTCTCAAGAGTTTTTTTTTTTAATCACTATGTCACAGAAGCCAGTACTTCATCACTCCTCACTGCTTTCCCCCAAGAGGGCTAGAATTGTATATATAATCGAAAATAGAATTGTCTATGTCCTGTTAGGACAGAGCTATGCCAGTTAAATGTGAGAAGATAAGAAACAATATTTAAACCTAAGACCTGAATATTCATAATATTAAAAAACTGCAGGCAAGGAATTGTCAGAATAACAAACAGAGGGTGTATTTTATGCGCTTTACTCATTTTTCTAAGGGCTGATTAGTGAAGAAGCCATGAATGATTTTGTAAAACAATGACAAGATCACCTTTTTCCTATCCTGCAAAATCTATTTATTATTTAGTGATAACTTTGCCAGAATTGCCCTAAACTCTAGGGAACCCCCAGCTTAGGGAGGCCAGATATCTAATTCAGTTCCTCTTCCTTTTTCTTCAGGATATATTCCTCCAGCCCCCGTAAGACAAGATCTTGCTATTTAGCCTAAGCTGGGCTATAATTTGCAATCCTCCTGCCTCAACCTCTCAAGTGCTAGGATAAAAGGTATATGTCATTATTCCAAGATCTTCAGGATACTTTTTTTTATTCTGTCTTAAAATCCCGCATGGCAGAAACAGCCAAAGTCCCTTTTGTCTTAAGGAATTTTGTAGTAGGTAGTTGAGGCTGTACTTCACTCTTAGTCATGATTGTAAGTTCTGTTCATTGTGCATTCTGGTCATTATTCTCCGGGATAAGGAGGCTGGAATTTCAGGCTTAAATGTGAAAACAGGGACCAATTATTTTAACTTAGTCCACACAGAGCACAGCATGATCCTTCCACAACAAAATGAGGACTTCATCAAGTATTTCTGAATTGAAGCCAACAGTAAGGAGGCTCACTCTTCCTGTTTATTGTGAAATTCCTTTTACGTATTGTAAGATACAGATTTTATACTGAGGCGAGCATGTTTGCAGAACAAGGGTGGAGGTAAGAATGGTGTTTCAGTGTAGACAGGATAGAGTCTAAACAACTATAAACCTTTGTCATAGTGCAATCGTGTGAACTCCCACGGTAGGCATGTACTCTTGAGGTCAGTAAAATTGACTAAACAGAGAAGTACAGATCTCTGTGATCCAGGCTTTCAGATGGATATAAACTATGAAAAAACCTACTGGTAGGGACAACAGAGAGCGCTAAGTTGGCTGTCTTGAATTCCCAGGTATAAAATAGATGTCCAAAACTCTCCCAGTTTTCTGCAGTGATTTCATTAACAAAGAAAAACAGTGTCTATTTGAGAGAAGCAATGAGTGGAAGGGTTCTGGGAGTGTGACCGCAGAGTCAGTGCAGGAATACAATATAGATGTTCCTGAACAAAGCAAATGAAAACTTGATCCCAGCCTCATAGACAGTAACTGGCCTAAAGCCACGCATCACAACTGAAGATGGTCGTTTAGCTAGAGTGTAGAAAAATAAGCATCAGAAAGGCCAAATTTGGCATTACCCACTTATTACATGACTCCCAATGCATGCTCTCTAGAGCCCTCATGTAATATCCTTCAACAGAGTATACAGCACTCAGGTAGGACTGTCTCTAGAACGCTCACACCATCTCAGCTTGAACACCCAAGCCTTGACTCACTTGATAATCAACTACTCTCTTAAGTGGTTAAATTCCCTGAGTTTTGTTTCTTCATCTGAAAACCAAGGCAATAATAAGTCATTGGTTGCCTCCTTGACCCGAGCACATTGTGCACAGACTACATTTCCCAGTCTCCTCTGCAATTTTAGGAATGACCCACCAGATCGATTTCTGTGCAAGAAAGTATGAGCAGAAGTACTATATGACCCTTCCGAGGCTGGCACATAAAAATCTTCATCTACATAACCTTCCATCTTCCTAATGTTTACTGAGGGGTTTAGCAGACCCTCCAACATCCTGAGTATTTGAAAGACCATGTGGTGCAGAATCCCATACCAACCCAGAACTGCCTCTCATTTAGGAACTAATTTACCATGGTATTTAATCATCTTACCCAAAGTTTCCCTTTTGTTGCTATTTTAAGACTTGAAAGACATGCATCCATGTAAAATATGTAGAACGGTTCCAAACCCTTATATTTTGTTCTGACTGTTCTCACTCTGGACTAGACCAGTCCTTGAGCCTGGTGCATATGTGAGAAAATGAAATTCATAGATCCAACTCAGTTGTCATTTCATCCACTGACTTTAAAAATACCATACTAGCCAATACAGTATATAAGGTGTGGACGGGTGGAATTCATGCTAATGTGAGTGAGCGGGTCATCAGATGCTCTTCATACTTAAATGACACTCCAAAGGTTAGGTGACTTAAAACCATACAGAGTGGGAGGTTGGCAAGTCATAAGAGCTCGGCACTGTATCTTGTATTCATATAATTTGGGATTGGGAGGTGAGAGGGAGAGAGTGGCTGGGTCAGATTGCATCTAAAATATAATCTCAGCTTGGATATACTTTTTTCTTCCTGAGCCACTTATGTAATGTTTTAATTTCTGTATTGCACTTTCTGTTGTATCTATTTAGTGGCTTCAAACGCAATATGACAGACCATAATTTATTGCACTCTTTTCTCATCATACAGTTCACTAACTTTTTTCTACTTAATTTTCTACCCTCTATAGCTGAAAAACATGTCTTCAAGTGAAGACTAATCCCCTTATGGATAACAAATCCATATTAGAAATGATTATAGTGATGTTATTAATTACCCACCTAGCTATTACATATTACATTATGACATTATGTTAATTATATTTGTGTCCAACCCCAAGTAAGTCTGTATAGCATTTGCAACTATCTGAAATTTTATTACTGTTTGTCGATGTGTGTATGTGCCTGTGTGTGTGTGTGTGTGTGTGTGTGTGTGTGTGTGTATGCTAATGGAATTCAGGACAATCTTACCATATACTGTTTTTTGTTTGTTTGATTGATGGATTGATTGGTTGAATGATAGGGTCTTTCCCAAGGTACGCTAGGCTGACTGACCAGTGAGCCCCAGGGATCATTCTGTCTCTATCTCTGCAGGACTTGGACTACAAGTGTGCACACACATCCCTTCTCCAACAGGGGTTCAGGAACCAAACTGAGGTCTTTGTGCTTGCAGAGAGCTCTTTACCGACTGAGCTTTCTCCCCAACCCTGACATGTTATTATTTACTTGTGTTCCTGTTGTATGATTGTGTTCACTGAAGGAAGCTCTCTGGGGTCAAAGTCTTCTCTTGTCTGCTGCTGTATCTTAGCAGCTGGGGCAGTGCCACTCAACAGACAGAAGCCTACCGAACATTCTTTTCAAAATGTGCCAGTGAATTTTACAAATGACTAGATGATTTCCATACGTTGGTTTTCCTGGACTTTTTGGATTTTCTGAGACTAATCAAAGAATGTCTAAGCCAATAAAACTAAGTGATGGATTCTTAGCCAAGTCTGGTGTCAAAGTCCAATGACTGGGTGGCCAGTCTGTATTCTGTAGGCAGTGTGACTGCACACCATAAGAAATATTTGGGAATGAACAGAAACTTGCAAATCAAATCTGGACACATCTGTGGAGATGGATTCAGCTTATTGCTACATATTGCAATTCATTATACTCATTGCTGGAGTCAGAGGAAAAAACCTTCAGAGCTCTTGGGGTTACCTAACACAGAAGAAAACATGGAGGTGTGATGTCATCTGCCAAGAAATAAGTCTTGTCAAATTCACCTCACATTTTAGGGGTTAGGGTTATTAAATGAGGCTTGTCAAATTTACCTCATGCCAGGTCAAGGTTATTAACTGATAGAGGACAGGACTGATCTACAGGAAAGGATTTTCTCACAAACAAGAAGGAAAAGATGATTGAATTGACAATGTTGAAGAGCCAACATGGAGGACACAGCAGGAGTCTTTGGTGGTGGACTTCAGTAGATTATTTGAGTGCCTGGAATACTCACTGATCAAATATGGACCACAGAGATTGGAAAGAGTACACTTGGGTAACAGAAGCGTGCCCCATAAATATCTTTTTGAGCAGTCACAATGGGCTGAATGTAGAAAGACTGACCACTAGGAGATAGGCAATTTCCTCTGCCAGGTACTCCCTTCAGACCTAGTGAGGACCTCCCTGGCTCCACCTGCCAATGTGCCTCTGTGTGCAACTCCTTTGCCAGTTCTTGTCACCTGGCCTCAGGTGGTATTTCAGGACAGTCTGTGCCAGTGAATGCCTCCTGACAAGCATCTGTTCTCTTAACCTCTCTGCGTTTTCTGTGTCATGGTTATAAACATGCACCTCTCACTGTCCCGCTGGGATGTAGGCTTCTTTATGTCATGGTGTCTGATTCCTTTGTTTCCCCCTTGTAGAATAATTTGGAAATGAATATTTATCTAAAAAGCTATGTGAGTTCATAGTGCCAGAGAAGAACTTCTTATTTCTATTTCTTCTGTCTAGGGTATTTCATAAGCTATCTACCCATACTTTACTACCTACCAGCTCTTGGGCTTCCTGGTACTCGAGAAAGAGAGAATGCTAGATTCTTATCTAGCATATACCCTTGTTCTTCATGCCCCACTTAGCACCACCTTGACTTGCAGGCAAGGAGTGGTTCTAAGCAGAATCCATAAACAATGAATCTTCCAAGTTCATCCTTCCCTTGCTGGGTAAGCCCATCATATGACCCTGATCCTTTTGCTTCAAGAGGAAGCAAGGGCTTCTGTAATGGCCACCACTGCAAGTGAGGTGCCTGGGAACAGCAGGAAATAAAGTGGCCACAGCTAGAAAACCCAGGCTCTGTGTTAGCTTTCTGAGTGTGATAACTTCAAAAACCATTTTTCACTCAGAATTCTTGTCCACAAAACTAATATGTGGGCTTCCCAAACTATTTCTGACTTTATAATTCACCCTTTAGTGAAGTCCTGTTTCGAAATGAAGACCCATAAAATAAGGGAAAACCTGCTGCTCCGGTTAAGACTATATGACCCATCCCCTCTTTCTATTTCCTCACCTACATCTGCCTCCAGAGCCTCTGGAAACTCCTGGAACAAAATGGAAGTCCATTGAATGGACAGTCTCTAAACTGTTCTCCTAACCAGAGTCTCTGATCTCACAAGGTAGTCGTCAGTGATGTCACAGCAAGGAGAGGGGCCAAGGGACACAACGCATCCCGGAGAGGGCCAGGGATCTACCTAGGGACACAGTTGTCTTTCTGTATACAGTTCTGACACACCCAGGCATTCTCAGGGCTTTGGGGTTGTGGAGCTGCTTAAGGGCAGGGACTCTGTTTTGTTAATCTCTGAGTTCCCACTCCTCAGCACCGTGGCTAGATCAAAGTTATCATCTCTCTTCTGTAGTTGGTGATGCTCAGAAGGTATGAGCTGCTCTCCATGCCTCTTCTATCAAAGCATTAAATTCCACCCAGCTTTGCACCTAAACTAGTGGTACCTATATCAACATCAACACAGGGCTGCCAAAGACGGGGCAGTAACTATTTCTTCTCTGCATCGCAAACAGCTGATGCGGTGATGTCGTCCATGGTGGGCACTCAGTGGATGTCAGTGAATGAATGACCGAGGATGCTCAGATTCAGGATGCTGCTGTCTTGGCCAGAGGACTATGAAGCATATGTCTTCCCCAAGATTTATCAGGCAGTCTCCTACTTTACTGCAAATGGCAGCTAGACTTTGTTGAAACAGTGTCAGGAGCCACTCAAGTCCAAGTGTCTGTTCTACATTGAACTTGCTCCATCCCTTCCTTTGGGTATAGGAATACTTTGGGTTTTCTTTTATTTTCTTTTTCTTTCTTTTCTCCTTTCTTTCTTTCTTCTTTTAAATCACAGATTCAAACTATTATCATTTTCCCCTTCTTCCTCCTCTTTAAAACAAACATAACATAAGTCAGGAGAGTCAGCTCAGTAGTTCAGAGTATGTGCTGCTCTTGCAGGATGCCACGGTTTGACACTCAGCACCCACATTTGTGGCTCCCAACCATTTGTAACTCCAGTTCCAGGGGATTTAATTCCCTCTTCTGACCTTCTTAGGCACTGGACATGATTGTGGTGGACATCCAAATGCAGGCAAAACACAGTCATGCACTTAAAATAAGTGAAATTTAAAAGTTAAGATGATATAACATATAATATAGCATAGGCTAGCATAATATACTGTAACATCATAACAACACAATGGTAGCATAACCTGTCCACTCCTGGGCTCTCCCCTCTTCCTCTTAGGGCTGCTTACCTGGTGATAAGGATCTCAATGGAGGAGCTAGCTTCTCAGCAGCCCTTAGACTTGTGCAAAGGGTTTCCATGGAAATTCAGGATGGGGATCCCGTTCAAGTGCCATTCTAAGATGACATATACAACTGAAGAAGGACAATTTGGAATCAGGAAGAAGACTAATAGAAAGGAGAAGAGAGCCAAGGGAGGATGATGAGGGGCGGGGAGGTGGTATGAGCAAAGAACAATGATGCACATGTATGAAAATGTCATCAGGAAATCTGTTAAGTAAAACCATTAATACAAAACACAAGCAGGGAAGCAAAGCAGCAGGAGGTGCAGGCAATGCAGCCCAGAGTTAACTATAAACTCCCTGGTTTGGATTGGCCGTGGATTTTTTTCACTAGCAATTAGGAAGGAGACCCCTAGGGATGGAGCAAAGCCCTGATGAGATTTAAGGTACTCAAAGCTGAGCTTCTAGCCTGGCTCCTGTGATCTGCTTCTCCCCACATTAGAAGCTTAGCTCTTTCCTGTTCCTGTCACAAACTGAAAGGCACCCTTGGTCTCTCTCTGTTTCTCGCAGCCCATCTGCAGCTTATGGAGGGATCTTACTTGCTCTACCTCCAAAACGTAATCAGCAGCTGATCATCCCTCCTTTTTGTCACCAGTTACCACTCTATGCCAGTTACTCTGCTTCAGTAGTGACATTCTTTCTAAAGGTAGGCAGCTGTACATTCTGAGGCATCATCTCTCCTATCTCCATCCACTGGAAACACATATCAATCTCTCTGAGGTGGTTTAAGTAGAAATGGCCACCACAGACTCACATGTGCGAATGCTTGGCCCATAGAGTGGCCCTATTAGGAGGTGTGGCCTTGTTGCAATAGGTGTGGTCTTGTTGGAGGAAGTATGTCACTGTGGGGGGTGGGCTTTGAGTTCTATGCTCAAGCTCTGCTCAGAGTGGCACACAGCCTCCTGCTTCCCGTGGATCAAATGTAGAACTCTCAGCTCCTTCATCAGCACCATGTCTTGCCTGTATGCTGCCATGCTTCCTGTCTTTAGATCATAGATTAAACCTCTGAAAGTTTAAGCCAGCTCCAATTATATGTTTTCCTTTGTAAGAGTTGTCTGGTACTGGTGTCTTTTCACAGCAGTAAAATCCCAACTAAGACACCCCCTTTCCCCTAAGTTGTGAGAAACCAAAGAATCCCTAGACAGTACCAAATGTTTTGCAAAGGAAAATAATTGTTTAGTTGATGAGCAATGCTCTAGAGTAAAGCCTTTTCAACTTTCCCCTGAATGATTGCAACAGTCAGCTATTTGATTCCCCCTTTAACAGCCTGGGCCTCCCCTCTACAGTGTGTGTTCAGGCCAACTACTGCAGAGTTGATCTAATCTGGGTACCACAGCATGCTGCTCTTCTGCTCGCCACCCTCCCAACACCCATCCTCATTAAAACCTTACCCTTCAACAGATTAAAAAGCCCGGCCTACTCTGTACCAGTCCCACCACACATCACCTTCTTCACTGCCTCTCTCCTCTGCTCTGTGAGCTGCAGCCACCACAGCCCTCTTGTTTAAGCACTGCCCTGTTTTGGGACCTTTATGCTTGCTGCTGCTGGGTTCTGCCCAGGATGCATAGCATAGGGTGTGTAAAATAGTTAACACAACACGGTGCTTATCACTCAATACACTCAGAGATGTGAGCTGATGTTGCTTTGTTACTTTTATGTTCATTTCATGAAACATTTTTCCCAAATCACCATCAGTTGCTTAAAAAATACTTGGTAAGTGATTCCTGGCAGAGGCTGTAAAATTGGCTCTAGAAGAGAGATTCTCGGATGAGTATCTGGGTCAGGTATAGAGACATCAAGAGAAAGACACATAATGCATTCTCTCTCTCTCTCTCTGTCTCTCTCTCTCTCACACACACACACACACACACACACACACACACACACACACACACACTCCTTTTCCTTCTGACCCTTTCATGGAATTCTACACAGTACATCACACTCTGGTGTTGTTGTTGTTTCCAGGGGTCACCCCTGAGTAGATACAGACGTCATCATTGTTGCTTCCCTTGAGAGCTTCTGGCTGCTGGGGATGAAGAAAGTCTGAGAAAATACACTGTGCATGAGTTGACAGAGTAACTAGCATCATCGTGGACAGTACGGGACACAAAACATGGCCCTATAGATTCATTCTTGTCCTTGCATGCGTATCTCCCTTGTTTCCTTATATCCAAACCCAGCCTTTAGACAAGGAATGTGGAGCCATATCTAAAATCAATGCATGCCACTTCTTAAACATGGTTTACAAAATAAGTTAATTTTTTTTGCTAATAATAAAATCTACATGTCTCCAAGTCTTCATCCCTGGCTGAGCGACTGAACCTCTCTCTACCCTTCAACAGCATTTTCTGTTGTCATCTCATTCTCTGAGGTCATAGGGAAAGTGTTTAGACAAGTGTCTGGCTCTATTCTGGTAAGGCTAGCATGTATACAGTGAATACAATAATAGTTACTAATGCAATACATTATTACTATTATTGAGAGAGAGAGACAGAGAGACAGAGAGACAGAGGCAGAGACAGAGACTGTTCCTGATGGGTATATCTGAAGATTTGATTTAGTCTTTCTTTGTCTCACAGAAAGTATAGAGAAAGGAAAACTAGACTCCTACTTATGCACTATGTTCACTTAAGTGAAGTTCCTAACCCTATGACCATCCCTCACCAATCTTAGACATCTTAGAGATAAGCTGTCCTACCCTGGAAGACGCGCCTCACTCCCAGTTTGAACCCTGAGGTCCTGTTGGCAGTCATACCTGCTCCATCTCTTTAACGCTCTAATATCGTCTCCTGGCACTTTATTAGTCTTCAGATGCTTTCAAATAATGTTGAACATCAAAAGTGACAGAGAAAAAGAGCCCATTGCTTTAACAGTTTCCTCCTTATGCTGATATGGTCGACCCTTTCCAGTAACTTTTCATCTCCAGACGTTATGGAATTGGTAGCTCTGTAATGCACCAAGCTGATCTCCCAATTCCTGTGATGGAAATCTTGCCTGTTCTTCTATCCCTGGGTGAAATTAAGTTAAATCCCTGGGTGGTCATTTCTTAGAATGTGGGCAATTTTCTGCTTGCAAGCCTGCACCCTAACAGCCTCTGAGTTTTTTGGTATCCAGGATTTAAATACCAGTTCTTTCTTTGTCCCAGCTATTTAATCAAGGCCTGGTAAAGTTTGGGGGGAGGGAGGGTCACCTTTGAGGGTTTAACTCAGGTACCAAATGTCACCTGACCATAGGATGTTGACTGTGGTAGAAACATTCATGCATTCTTCAGACAGAAGCAACCTCTCAGAAAAAAAAATTTACACTTCCTTATTGCCCGTATTTGTATATAAAGTTATGACCCACTCAGAGACTACAGTATTAGCTTCTCACACTGCTTTGACAAAACACCTAAGCAAAGCAGCTTAAAAAATGAATGGGTTATTTTGGCTTGAAGGGACATGGTCTTTCATGAAAAGATTACAGTGGCAGGAGCATGAGGTAGCTAGTCACACAGTCTCCCCAACAAGAAGCAAAGATGAATCATGACACTTAGTTTACTCTCTCTTTCTGTTTGTCTGTCTGTCTGTCTCTCTGTCTCCCCCACCCCATCTCCTTTTCCCTCTCTGCCTCTCCATTTCTATCCAGTCTAGAATCCCAGCCTGTGGGACAATACAGGACACATAGGAGGTGATGGGGGGGGGTGTAGTCTCCTCAGTAAAACTTCTCTGGAAACACCCTCACAGACACACCCATAGGTGTGTCTCCTAAGTGATTCCAAATCCAACCAGATGACAACAAAGATGAACTATCAAAACCGATTTCCTATATAATCAGATATATTTATCCCTCTCAGGTCTCTGAGGTGGTTGAAGAATAGATACCTAGAGTGTCATAGTTAAATTTTGAGTTGTTTAGGAATCAAGAGGGTGTTCTGGATCTAAGAAGATATTTTTAAAATTATGAGGCAAGTTAGTATGAAAGCTGAGTTAGATATAGAACTTTAAACTCATGGAGATGGTTAGATAGTAGAATGTTAAAGTCAGGTGCCAAATACATATGGACTGGACATTGGGAATGTATGCTAAGCCATATAACTCTTATAATCGTGGCCTATTTATTTCTGTTGTTTTATATTGTATTTATAGTTATAAGAAAAAGAACCATTATTTGGACTGAAAGGGAGAGCTGTTGGGGGGAAAAATAAATACCTTAAACTAAAAAAAAAAAAAAAAAAAAAAGGGGGGGAAGAGGATGGTGGGGCTGAGGGGGAGGAGGGTGGAAGGGTGGGACTGGAGGGGGGAGTAGGGAGGGGATTGTGATTGAGATGTAACTTGAAGAAATAAAAAATAAATTATTAAAAAAAAAAACGATTTCTCTGCTTGATCTTGGTTAAAGGCCAATGACTGGTGAATCCTGACCCAGCTTCACATCATGTGTGCTCAACTGTCAGATGGATATATAGATTTCCAGATCATCTACATAAATCCACACATCCAGTTGACAACTGAGCCTAAAGCAAGGCTTGCACTATAAAAAAAATGGGTTAAAAAAGATGTTTGAAAGAAAGGAGGTCCTCAGTACACTATAGTGTTGGAGTTTCTAAGAGACATTTTCTGGTTACTATCTCTGGTCTTTGTGGTTCACAAGACAAAGACACCAGCACCGCATTTCTGCATAATCATCGTCCGTGACCTGAGGATAAAGGCCAATTCAGTTTTGCACCTTAGCAGCAGTATTTCCCTCTCCTTGGTGCTGGTCCTCCTCTGAGCACACCTTGGGCTTGAGTTGCTGGTTGTTAAGTGCTTAAATGTTTGAATATACTTCAGTGAATACCTGATGTCTATGGAAGTGCTGTGTGTGGTGTGTGTGTGTGTGTGTGTGTGTGTGTGTGTGTGCGTGCGCGTGCGTGCGCGCGCTGACATAACATAGCACACAGCAAACATTCTTAGGTCCTCTTCTTTCCCAAACAGCTCGCCAAGAGGTAGTAAGGCCTGTTTTATCATGGTTTGTGTAGGCTAGGACTTAGACCAGAACCGGGGAGGACAAGTGGAACAAATGCTACTGGTGGTGACTTGTGAGCACATGTGAAAGTCCCTGACTATTCTGTGGTGTAACTGCATGAGCAGGTGGGAAGGAAGCCAGTTAAGTGTTTATACTGCATCCACATCCACAGGGCAACAGGACCTGGGGATCCCGGGTCCTCACCTTTTTCTCACCACCTCTCACTCCTCCAACACAATCTCCTCATGCCATGAACTCTGGCCTCTCTTAATTCTGAGAATTTACCTTGGCTCTTGTGCTCAGGGTCCAGCCACATACAAAGCTCTTATCTCTCACATGTGTTTGATCTGCACAAACCTACACAACCCTCTCCCATGGGCTATCCTCTTCAACCAGTCTGTGCCAGTGCTCTGAACACCTGACACACTGCATTAGCCTCTGCAGTGGTCCTTAGCTGCTGGTTGTCTCATAGTCCTTTAATGTTTGTTGGGAGCCTGTCTTTTTCACTGTATTACCTTCGACCCTGAGGACTTAGTCATGGATGTTTTATGGACTTTGTGTTTGTTTCCTTGTTTCTTTTGCTTCAATCTTTTTATTTTCCAAAAAGCATTTCTGCTTCTACATATATAGGCACTGACTGCTTACTGTATGGGTAGATAAAGAAACCGAATCTCCACTGTGGTATCTGCAGACTTCCTTTTATAGAATTCTGCCAGATCAGCAATGCTGCTTTCTCATTTCTCGGGTGGTGTTTTCAGTAGCAGAGGAGTCTTCTGTTCTTATGCTAAGCTGGAGAAGTGTACAGCTCAGGGGAGAATGGAAACACACTGGCTGCAAACGTGCGGGATGACAGAAGTTGTCAGCTCAGTTCATCCCACCTCGTCTGGAATAACAGTTGTGGTGCGAGGGACACAGTGGCTTTCTGTCCATCACTATTATCTTTGGCCTGTTTTCTCTCCATCTACCAAAGTTCAAGGGCCAGTACATTGACCCAAACAAATCATCAGAGTTCCTACTCCCAAGTCCCATGAACGGTTCAGATATGCACATTGGCTCTACCTCAAGCCAATTTGTGTGGAGAGGTGCTTGCTTGATGCCTCCATTTCAGAAAATGGGGTGTCATAGTTGAAGCCACAAAAAGCTCTGGTCTGTGTGTGAAGGGGGTGGGGATGGATGGCCCTAAATATTGTGCATTGTTTAGCTGGTAACTCAAACTACCCAGGAAGGCTATCTTACTTTGTATTTTAGTTACACAGCATCCTCATCAGGGTTCTTGAATTGTTCACTTTCTGTTCTTTGCACAGAGTAACTACAAAAATAACGACATCCTC
The DNA here is from genome assembly GCA_907164525.1 of Lophiomys imhausi. Classification (NCBI taxonomy): domain Eukaryota; kingdom Metazoa; phylum Chordata; class Mammalia; order Rodentia; family Muridae; genus Lophiomys; species Lophiomys imhausi. The sequence continues at coordinate 5,241,914 of CAJQZJ010001558.1, forward strand.
ACTAACTCGGAATGACTGGGAGAGTGAAGGCTAATGGTATGTGTAAAACTGCGTTATTATATAAATGTTTATCTTTGGGAATCCCTAGGTAATACCTCTTTCCTTAGTAGGCTGGGCTTGTTAAAGATGTGACACTTGGGTGTTTTAACTCAAGAGCTCAAAACTTTCCATGCAGGTTATCAGACTGCTATAAACATTCAGACTCAAGCTGAGTGGAGCTGGCAATGTAGCGGATACTGTAACCGAGAAGGAAATGATTTACATAAAACCCCAAACCACGCACCCAACATGCTGTTAAATTGTTCTGTTTCTTTAAATTCTAAAAACCAGTTAGTCCGGCAAGGTACAAAATTGAAGTTACTCCAGCAATGGTAGAATTAATAAGCCTCTGTCCTCAGCCTCGCAAATCTTCCCTCTACCTTTCTTTATACAGTTAGTGGGCTCGTGGAGGGGTTGGTGTGGGTGTAGTCTTTCACACGAGTGCTAACATCTTATACACTGTTTACAGTTGTTGTTGGGATTTGTGTGTGTGTGTGTGTGTGTTTTAAAGTCACATAATGAAAAACAGTCTCATAATGGAGCCAGGAGTGGTGGTCTGTAATCTTAGCTATCAGGAGGTTGAGGCAGGAGGATTGCCCCTAATTTGAGGCCAGTCTGTGCTATGAGCTACAGTGTCAAACTGCCGCCCGCCTACTCCCTACGAAACATTAAAAGCACATAAATGTATCTTGAGGATTTTCCTGCCTGGATGCCTACAGAGCTATTTCACAGTTACCGCTCTTTCTAAGTGTGGTCCAACCATCTTCCTCGGCTTCCGTGAACTGAGCCCTTGACGCTCTCGGGCATTTAGGTTATTTTACCCCCCTTGCCTTGGCAGAGGTGCTACGATCCTTCTTCTAGGGAACCTCAATCCAGGAGATCAATTCCCAACTACAGATCTCAAAGGCCAATTGAAATTCCTAAAAGTCCTTGAAGTCTGGAGAGCTGAATTTGACGCTCCAACCTTCAGGTCCACGGTGACCACAGCAGCACCCGCACACCCCGCAATCTGCGCCGGCTCAGCCTGCAGCGCTGCCCCGGGGCTGTCCAGCCCTGGCTTGGATGCCCGGGCACGTGCGATTCCACGTGAGCCTCCCGCCCCGGGGCGCAGGAGCCCAGTACGCATGCGCCTCCCTCCACTGAAAGTAGGTCAAGCTCCTCCTCTCACGTGACCTGCTCCCCTTATCTACCCTCGGCGCCTCCCGGCCCCGGGCGCAGCCGGGACGCGCAGCCAACGTGACGGGGCGGGGCGCGGGGCGGGCGCGGGCGGGCGCGGGCAGGGGCGGGCCGGCCGCGCGAGGATTTGTGGGTTCTCCTCCCGTCAGAGCGCTTGGTCGGGAGTCGGGCGGGCAGAAGCGAAGTGGGTGCGCTGTGGATCCGAGTAGAGCTGCAGTTGGAATAGGGGCGGGAAGTGGCCTAGGAGCTCATAGCACAGGCAGGCTGACTGTTCTCCATCTTCAAAACTTTCTGCAAGCGAAGAGGGAACCTGGGTCACCTGGAAGTGAAAACAAGCAGCAGGATCCTTTGGAGTCCTTTGCCCCAGTACCTGGTAAACACACTTTGAAAGAAAACGCAAAGGTTCCTGGAGTTTTGCAGGAATATCTCACAGTCCCCCTTTCTAATCTCCCACTCACTAACCTCAGAAGACACTCCAAAGCAAGGTTCCCCCTTTCTATAAGAGGTCACAGAGAAGGAGGGTGATGAGCAGAAGGGTCTGTGATATGGAGGAGGGTTGTGTGTGTGAACGCAGCTCTTAGACAGCTGAAGTCAAACCTGTATGTATTAGAAATAATCGCTTCCTGTGGCCGCTTTGATTTTGAACTTGTTGCTCGCCTCAATCTCAATGAGCGCAATCCAGAGGAGAGGCTGACAGGTCAAATCAATGAGTTACCATGCAGCAGGTTATAAACCTCTTGACTGAGGTGTGCTCAGGAGTTATGTAAGCAGGGGAAGAGGGGCGTCCAAGAGCAGGGGTGGGTACCCTGAGTTTTGAAGGCTAAGTGGGAGTGAGCTGGCAGAGACGCTAGGCAGAGGGAGGGGGTGGGAAAGTGTTCCAAACAAAGAGAAGTACTAATAGTTACATAATATTTCCCTGGGGAGTTTTTACTAGAATTGTGTTCGTTGAGCACGTGGCTGAGATGTATATTATGGATGTGTGTGTGATTCTACAGCGGTTGTCAGAGGATGTCAGCGGCCGGTTGTTTCTCCTCTTGCTTTTAGGTAACTCCTAGGAGTCAAATTGCTATGAAAAATGCAAATATCTTGTGATCTTTTCTTTCCAGTACTGAGAATGGAACCCAAGGCTTATACATATTAAGGAAGGAGTATACCCTTGAGCCGCCTCCTTAGCCCTCATTTTTAATTTTTGGTAGACACTGTGAAATATTTCCTAAGCGGTACCAAGAACACAAACATCAGGAATTACTGTCAAATGTTTAAAATTAGCATTACATTGTTGTCAGATATTTAGCATTCAAATGGTAAATTGCCAGTTTTTTCTCAAATCCATGAGAGCTAGTGAGATTAACTCTTGATTTATAAGAATGCCATAAATCACAGTGCATGCACTTCTGAGTTCTACAAGCCATCGTAAGTCTAATCGGACTTAAGTTTGGAAATTGGAAAATGTCCGATCGGCTCATTTAATCCATACTGGGAATCACAACTGGGGGATTGGAAAAGAGGTATATGTGGAATGAACTCCTTGATTTGAATCAAGAGTAACAAAGATGGAAGATCCCCCAAAGCCAGAACAGGTAACAAGATGTGTTAGCATTCTATTGCTGTGACAAAATACTGAAGAGAACCAACGTAAATAGACAAATTTTTATTTGTGGCTTGTCATCTCAAAAGTCTCAGATGTGTGGTCGCTTGGCCCTGCTACCATGTGGCAAGATAGTACCTCATGGTTAGGGGTTCTTGAGGGGGAATTCTGCTCACATGGCACTGTTAGTTAGGGTTAGGACTTAAGTTTGGAAACAAAAGCAAGAATGAAGTTTCCCAGAGTGCTTCAAGGACACACCCCCAATGACATAGCTGCTTTCCAGTACTTGCTAATAGTACCTCAGGCTGTCAATCAAGCTGTTAGCATAGGACACTCTGAGAACACTCCACCCTTGTTTTAACCCTTTGCTACAGATGTTAGGTATGCTACAACAGACCCACAGTCATCTAGGCAGCTTGGCCAAAGCAGTGACTGTCATGTACAGGAGGAAGTTTGGGCAAGCATTTGGTAATTTCCAAACACCGGCATGCCTCCCATACTGACCTGCATTGGTATCTGTGCAAGGAGATAATATTGTGGCATTCCAAGAACATTTGGAGCAGTTCATGATGGTACACACCCTTAATCCCAGTAGAGGAGGTAAAGGCAGGCAGATCTCTATGAGTTCAAGGCCAGCTTGGTCTACATAGTGAGTCCCAGGACAGCCAGGGTTACCTAGAGAGACCTTTGTGGCAGAAGATAGCCATGGTGCTGAAAGAAGGGCATGTCTTTGGTAGTGTGTTTTTTTGCTTGCCTCACACCACATTAAGGGAAACTGGAGCAGCCTCGGGGGTATTTTCCTAATGTCCATTCTATATCTTATGTATCCATCCTTCATATACTTTCAGAGGGGATGGGGAGGTCTACCTATCCTCAGATTCAGGGGTTCCCTTAGACTGAATTAGTGTGTCGGGGTAGTGGCTGTTGTGCTCTGTTTCTGCTAGATTTTTTTATTACAACAACCCTTGACATAAAATTCACCATTTATACAAAATTTGAAATTTTGCAGTGCATGACCATTGCTTAGTGTTGTGAGACAGCTCTCTAGAGATTATTTTTCTTGCTTAACCAAAACTTGATGTTCATTAATTACCAGCTCCTCATCCCCCTTCCCTAACCCCAAGCAACCTCCATCCAATGTCAGATTCTATGCAGGTTTAGATATCTGACAGTTATGGGGCCATGCAGTATGTGTCTTTCTGTGAGTAGCATAGTGTCCTCGAGGTTCATCTCCATCATCTCATAGGGAAGAATTTCCCCCTCTTTAAAGGTTACAGAGTTACTCTACCTGATGATCAGACCTCATTTTTCTTATCCTTTTACCTGTTGATGGACCATTAAGCTATTTCCATAATTCCCATTTCTCCTTACACACCAGCACTCTTCACAGGAGGGTTTGGAATTAGTCCAGCAACAGCTCTTAGGAAAGACCAGCACACATTAAGTGTTTGGTGAATATCAACTGTTGCTACTGCTGCTGCTACTTCATCAACAAGGGCTGGCTCAGTCAGAGGCATTCGAGACTTAGGTTAGCACTGTTCTTTCTCCCTGAGTGAGGGTGAAGAAGCAAGGATAGGTTTCTAATGTCACTTCTCTACTTTGGGGAGAGGACAGCTCAGCCACTGACCTAATAAACAGAGGTGGAGAAGGCCTTGATCAGACCACACTCACAGACTTTTCTGTTGGTTTGAGTCAAGCACATGCTGTTTATTGTTTCCATCTGTAGAATTCATTTTTTTTGTTATTTGCCTACAAGATCACCTTGATGCTATATGCACTGGTGTACATTTCAACTGAGGCACTGAATAATGGTACTGCTTTCTCACTTTCTGAACGTGAACATGATAGAGTGAAAGAAATCTCACCCCTATGCGGATGAATGAAATGTACGGTATACCCATTTCCTGGGGCCTGTTAGAACAAAGTGCCTTGAAGTCATTGAAACTTACCAGATTTACTAGGTCCCTCCTTCCTCAACCACAGATAAGGAGCAAGGACTGCTCGGAGCAATCAAACTGTCTGGAAGAGTTACCTAGAAGACATAGAGATCAGCCAAGCTTGCCTGTGAAAGGCTCAGACCAACTGAGCTACCTGGAAAGACATTCTCCATCTGTCAGCTGCCTGGAGGTTGTCCAGTGTGCTCCAGGTTTCCAGCTTTCATGAGCTGTCACCCAAGCGAAGCTGGGCTTTGGTGATGCAGCTGTCTTTGAGTCATTTCTGTAGGTAGCCCCTCACAATACACATGTATGTAACCCCGATCAAACTCACTGGCTCACCAAGATGGACTTCTGTAGCGTCCTTACGTTGGTCTGCCATTAGTTCCCTATCTGGGAGTGATCAGACATCTGTTCATGTCTCCCCAGGAATAGTGTCACACAATGTAGCAAAGACTTGACTATATGTATTTAATGACACAATTTAGCCTATAACATCCAGCAAGAGATTAAGAATATAATATTTGTTATTTGGTGTCAGACATATGACATACCTTAACTATCTCTTCTAATTTTGTTTAGGGTTTGAAAACAGAAGGGAGATTGGGCTTAGAAAAGCCTCATCTGAGACTTGATCCAGAAGGAAAAACAAAGAAATACACAAACAGCATGTGAGGTTTTGGCCATCCAACCACCACTAAAGGTTTCCTGAAAGAGAAATTCCTGTTGATGTCAGGAGAGCAGAAGGAAAAGTTACCCTGGGTACTCCTTGTTTGTTGCTGTATGTATGCTACAGAACTTGTTTCAAGATGATTGCTTTTTTTTTCTTGTCTCCCTTAACATTTCCTAGCCAGACAGCTGGTATTTTATTGAGCAGTGGGATGTCCATTCTGAATATGGTTAAACAGCTGTCTGTGTGCACTTTCTAAGCCCCGTAAGGCACCATTCCCAAAAAGAGCAAGAGCTTGGTTTGCATATTGAGATTGGCTATTGAAATAAGTAGATTATACTGTAAGGGCAACCTCTGTAACAGAAGCCTCTTCCCACTTCAGTCTCAGTTTCTCCTAATGTGAAATGAAGCAGTTGGAATTCATGATTTCTAGTGTTGACCTGTTCATTATATTATTGAAAGAAAAGAGAGCATTTTGTTTTCTCTGTTGAGTTTCATTAATAAATCCCTCATGTATTAGTCCTCAAACCCTCTCCCAGCATGCAAGTGGCCTTGAAGCCTCACCTATGTCCCATATTCATGACAGACTGTGAATGTCTGTCTCTGAGAATGAGATGGCCCAGATCTCTCACCTCAGTGTATCTGATGGTCTTTATTTTATTGTATAATTCTCTATTTTACTGGAATAGGACAGAAAGAGTAATTACTTATAATAGAAGCCAGTCGGTCAAGGAAAGTAATGTATTATTGCTAACCAGTGTTAGCATTTAAGGAACATTTAAGAAATTTTTAGAATTTAGAAACATTTAATGAAAGGAATGCTCAGTCTCAGAGGATCTTAACCAAGGCTGTAAATCAAAATCACTTGTGACATTTGCTAGATACCCTTGCCTGTGACTCTACTCCTAAAAAAATGTGGATCAGTGAAGGGTCTGCCTTTGTGGATAGATCTACAAGTGCAACGCTGTCCACCGCCAGTTCAGAGCTGTGAGTTTGTGTCTAAACCATCATTTCTTCATTCTCGTTAGATCATTAGATCATTCTAATGTTCTTTCACTCAGTGATTCTATGACATCATGTCTTGCCCAGTACAGTTTACACTAATGGGAATATATGTCTGTAATCAAGAGGGACAAACAACCCAGATCTGGGACTCTTGCTCAGCAATAGAACACTTAGAGTACATGAGGCCCTAGTTCAAACCCCAGTACTGCCAACAACAGAGGTACAACACATCTTTTGTCCTAAGGCACAAAGTAGGAGCCTTAGCTGGTTGTAAGGCATAAACTGAAGCAATTTGGAAAATGCTATTCTTCCATTGCAAAATCGCAAATGCACCCAGCCTCTCCGACACCATGTGTGGTGCCCTGATGCAGAATTTATGTATTCTAAGCAACAGCAAAAGTTTTTCTTTCACAATAGCCGGGGAACAGTGTTTGAAACCAGTGTTCTTTGCTGAGTTACCAAAGTACATTCTGGAATTTCAGCACTCAAATATCAAGAGGTTCCATCCCATCAGCCCTCCTGGAGAGTTTACTTAAGGAAATCATATTTGTTTGCTGAACTGTAAATCAAACAGGTTCTCGCTTTCAATTCCTTTAGACTCACATTTCTGTCGCTATATAAGGAATCTAAAAAAAAAAAATAACCCTGGAGAAGAGAAAACACTCTCAAAACACTGAGAAACCATTACTTGGTTTCTCCACAAATCCAATTATTGGAGCAGTAAGAGCAAGCAGTTTTGGTGTCAAATGTAACAGCTGACCTCTCTGGCCGTGTCTAATTCATATCCATTGCTCCTCTTCTATTTTGATGTCCGAGCTTCACTGAGCTTACCTGAAGTTTGACCATCACTAGACTCCATGACAGAGTTGTTATGAGGCTCATAGGAAGGATATTGTAGATAAAATGCCCAATATACATACTAGGTATTCTCAAATGATTCAAAGTGTCATCTTATTTTCTTACAAAAAATTAGGCAGGTGCAAGGAAGCCTTGTTTGCTTTTGCTTCAGAGTTCATCTTAATGAGATGAATTCAGAAGGAATCAGGCTAAATTTGGAAAGTTCTTAATTGCCTTTTTGTACACAGAGTACCAGTTCTGATATGTACGATTCTCTATACACGGAGTATAAAACGTTAGCATGTATATGATATTTGCACAGGAATCAAACTAAAGACTTTAAAATGTCCTTGGATCACACATTAGCTGTAAATTCAGTTTCATTTGAAATCTGCTGGAGACTCAAATTTAGCGTAAATGGCAGTTTGTGCCTATGATCGTAGTTCGGGGAAGGCTGAGACAGGGGAATCCTGAGTTTGAGGCAAGTTTAAGTCACATAGAAAGATCAGAACAACAGCAACTCAGTGGGGATGGTACAGTCCTTTTCATTAATGGAAAAAAGCCTCCCAATAAAATACGCACTTAAAAGATTGAAGGTTCTTACAGAACCTAATAATAAATTTAAGGCAAGTGAGTCTAAATTGTATTTAGTTGTTATAAGTGAAGGGGAGAAAAACTTCAGATATTTAAAGAATTAACATATTTAGGTCTTGAACTTGCTTGGGACATTATGTATCAACCTTAATGCGTTCGGGCAAGTGGCAACAGAAAGGAATAATTGTGATTGTTATGTTAGAAACTTGGAATGGAGGGAAACCTTGAAGTTTTTTGAGTGGACTTTTCACAATGAGCATATAAATATAAATATTTTGCACTAAATACCATGGTAAAAATATACATAGCTAGTCAGTTGAAATAATTGAGCCACATGAATATTTATCCAGTAAATAGAAAAAATATATCTTTTAAAAGTATTGATACCTTGTAAAGGCTATTACACCTATTCTTAAGGAAACACTTAATAAATGATCAGCTGTGGACATAGAGTTTGTGGTACTTGACTCTGAAGATGGTTTTCCAAGCAGTCTTTTTTTGGGGGGAGTGGGGTCTTTTATACTATTTGATCACCTTAAATCCAACATTTATCATGTCTATAAGGTTGTTTCCATCTTGAAAGAATATCTAATAACCCGGCAGCCTGGATATGAGTGGGAGAGACGATGTGTGCAGTTTCTCCCTTCCTACCTTTTAACCTTTCTCATGTTTAGAATACGGATGGATCTGTGGACTGGAGAAATGGATCAGAGGGTAAATACAAGCATGAGGACTGAGGTTCATAACCCCCAAGCATCCAAACAAATGTTAGATGGGGGTGGTGACCTGCCTGACACCCCAGAACCTGTAATCCCCAGAGCCTAGACTAGACAAATCAGCAAGCTCTAGTGTCAAATAAAGAACCCAGCCTCGACATATAAGGTGCAGAGGGATCAAGGAAGGCAGCAGTGTCAACCATGCTCACACATGCAAATTCATAAGCACGTATGCTCATACATGTGCAAGTACAAGCACCAATACACATACCACACACACACACACACACACACACACACACACACACACACATATAGATTTTTAAGAAGAACAGGGATCCAGTGGACATGGTAATGAGCCACATTCAACCAACCAAAGAAAGCTCTCTACTGGGGAACGAGTAACAACAGAGAAGAAGCCTGTGTCTACTACCAGGAAACCCCAGATCAGTTATGAGCTGCTGGGGTATGGTTTTTGCCTGACAAGGCATGAAGAAAAAAATCTCTATTCATCACAGATGGGGCACCAAGAGCAGACCAAGAAAGCAATTCCACCCAAATCTGGCTTAGTGAACTAGTGAGTTTACTGGCATTACTTTTAGGAAACTGGGGTTAGTTAGAAGAGAATGGGTGACTTCAGGAGCTACATCAGTGAAAGGTCCACCCCAGTAAGTGTGATAGCCCACAATAGCTGCGTCCCTGGAGTGCCTGGCACAGTTTTCAGGCAATTCTGCGGAAGAGTTTTCTCTCTCTCCCTTTACGTGCCCTTGGAGGTTTTGGGGGGATGGTCCAAAATTATTTTTTAAGTTTCATGTGAGTTGCAGGAGCATTCTGAATCTCCTTCACTCTAGGGGGAAATGTTTCAATGCAGAAGTAATGGATGTACAGCAAATGATTGTATTCAGACTATCATAAAAGAAGAAAAAAAACCTTCTATCATGTTCACGTTACTGTGAATTTGGCATCTGCATGCATTAGTCAATACCTCATCACTGTAACAGAACACTAAATAAACTACTTCAAATGTCCATGGCTTGGTTGTGATTTCAGAGCTTTCAGCCCAAGGTCCTTGGCCTCATCAATGTGATGCTGAGGTAAGGCTTGAAATCATGGTCAAGGATGCATGGTGCAGCAAAGATGTTCACCTAACAGCAAAGAAGCAGGAGGGCAGGACTAGGGGCAGGATGCCACTTTCATGGCATATCTCCACTGGTCCACTTCCTCCACTTGACACCACCTTCTACATGACTTAACCCATGACTACAAGCATCACTAGCCCACATAATTGTGAATCCACTGGTGGGTCCATCTATTGATTAGATAAGATCCACAGTCTCTATTTCTTTTCCTGTTTCTGTGATAACATACTCTGAAAAAAAAAAACTTAGAGGAGAAAGGGTTTGCTTTAGTTCTCGGTTCAAGACTGAAGCAGCCGTTCACATCAAATCCACACTCAGAAAACACAGAGAAATGAATTCTCTGCCCACAGACTAGTCTTGCCTGCAATTACTGAATTCAGTAATCAAGAAAATTCCCCCACAGGCGTGCCTAGATGCGTATCTCCCAGGAGATTCTAGTTTTGGTCAATCTGAAAACATTAATAACAGCCATCTCAAGCCAAATATTTCCCCAAAGCCCCGCTTCTGTACATTGTTGCATTGAAGACTGAGCCTTTGGCACAGGACTCTTTGGGAGACATTTTGTAGCAGAACCACAGCATAGTGAAAGCAGTCAATTTATGCTCTATTATGGCTTTCTACTGTGTAACTTCCCTTCTAAGAATTACAGCATTTACATTACATTTTATGACCACCATAAATTACAATGTTGAGATTTTATTTTAGATGTAATACTTTCTAGTGCTCACTGGTAAGGTCAATATGCATTTCAGCATCACACGCTTGAACCATGCTCAGAGACTTTATGCATGCAGGACACAGGAGTGAGGCACTTCCAAAATTTCTATGTGGTTGAACAATAATTTGACTGACTCTGGGCTCACACTTGTTTTCCCTTAAATCTCTAAAGACAGCAAATCTTCTCTTCTACTAGGGTGCTTGTATATCTTTAGAAGGAGTGTCACAAACATATGTGACAATATTGGCCAATATTAACCATTTTTAAAGAATATCATAAACATGCAATGTGTAGAATACTGACAATCCATTTTCGTCATTTAATTTTAATTCTTATTCTGTTATCATCTTCGGAAACATTAGCTATCTTTGTTTGCTTGATGGTTTGTTTGTATATGTAGCTCAGGCTGGCCTCAAACTCCTTGTATAGCAGAGACTAGACTTGTACTCTTGAACCTCCTGCCTCTGCCTTTAAAATGCTTGGATTACAGACATGCATTGCCATGCCTGATAGCTCAGCTATCTCAATGTATTCATCCCTTCCACAAATATTAAATAAAGTTGGCTTTTCCTCCCCATAACGCCAGGTGTCAAATACTACTCAACATGCCAAGACTAGACTAATGAACAGGATAGGAAGTTTCCACTCCATAGAGCATGCCTTTTAGTGAAAGAGGCAGAAAATAATTAAGCAAATAAAAACCAAACAAGACCATGCTGGATAGAGGTACATTTCAGGAAGAGAATCCAGGATGAAGCGTTGGTGTAACTGCTACGAAACTGGGTATCAAAAGGATGTCACATTTTTAGTGTAACTTTGAGAGACTTGAAGAAGCCATCCACCGCCCAGATTGCCTTTCTTTGTTGCGTTCAATCTCCAGCCCTTAAAAGTCCTGCTGTGAGATTTTGAAAAGCGACTTCAAAAATGCATCTTGAGTCAGACTACTTCCAACCATGTTAGCTGTCACACATGCAACCAAGCTTCCATTGTCTCTACTTCTTCCTTACTTTCATGATTGAGCCTACCCCCTGGAGTATGCTTCCCACCCAGTATCCATAGCAACTTTTGAAAGAGAAGTCAAATTATGCCATTGCCTGCACACACCCAACAACGAGTTTCTATGACAGAGTTATTTTCCCATAATTCTTCTTCCTTTAGTAATGGAATCATCCAGTTTGGGCTGGACACATTTTTTATCTATTTGTATAGTCAGATTTGGCCATGTCACTAAATCTGGCCAACGAATGGGTCATGACCAGAAGAGTGGGAACACTTATGAGATTGTACTCGCAAAAAGAAAAGGACCGCCCCCCCCTTTCATCAGATGGTGGCTGCAATGAGGACCCATATGGGAAGGTACTTGCTGTCTACCATGAAGATAATGATAATGCCTTGGGATGGTGAACTGAGGAGAAATATGGTTCCTAGCACTGTGGAAATGTTGAACCATTTATACTCAGATTATTACATATGAGAAAATACTTCTATGTTCTTCAAATCACTGCCATTTAGGAATGTGAGTGGTGATCATGTGTGGCATATCTGGGTCATGTCCTTACAAAAGGAAGAAGAAAGAAGAGGTGGAGAAGAATCACCTCACCTTCCTCTGCCTCTGCATAATGGGGCAGAATGACAGCCATGTTGGACTCAAAAGTGGAACCACCATCTTGAGGATGTCAGAGTAATCATGGGGTCCTGGGCTGTATATCTCCCGATAGTTCTGTGAGAAAGAAACAAACATGCCACATATTGGAACTTATGGACATCCAGAATCTCTTGGCCACGGCATCTTAGATTCTGTGTAAGTGATGTATTTCTTGTTATACTTCAGTGATATACTTTGATGGGTGATCTGCTCATACTCAATTGTTAATAGGTTGTACCCTGCCAACTTTACTATGATTTGGTGGTTATGTACCGCTCAAAATGATATTTGTAACTCTTGTTTCCCCAAAACATTGCTGGTTGGTTGAATAAAATGCCTGCAGCCTGGATTGGGTATAAGAGAAATAGGTGGAGAAAAGGTGGGTGGGAAAAGCTGTGCACATTTTTTGAAGAAGATCATGGAAGGAAGGAGGAAGGAGAAGCAGCAAGTGGTTAGATGGGAGAAGATCATTCCACGTAGCCCAGAATATCAGCATAGCATGGATACTAACAGCCCACAAGGATATATGCATATATTGGTGTTTTATTTAGGGAATAGTATTAAAAGTTAGCTTATATTGAATTAGATAACACAATCCAGGGTAAGGGTTGTTAAAATCCATTAGGTGTCTCTGTGTGATCATTTTTAATGACAGGTTAAGGATTAACACAGTTGACCAATTAGCTATAATATAAATAGTGATAGCAATTTAATATCTACTTCAACAAAACTTGAAGTCATTAATTAAAAGAAGATTATGTTTCTCTCACAGGAAGACAGTACAGTGCCTGGAACAAGATTAAAAATAGATTAATCCCCTTCTCCACCTCCTGTTCAACCAGTACATGATTTTCATGCATGGGACTCTGAGAGCAGTGTAGCTGAGTTTTAATGGGGCCCTAAACAATACCTGCCATTAGGAAAAATATTCTTAAAATGATAACCTCACTACACATGTGTGTCAGGAGGTATCATGTTATTTTCTGACTTTTAAAAGGCTCTAATTCTTTAGGGAAGTGGAAATTATCAACAATGTGCATTACAGCTGTCATAGATAGCTTTCTGTCCAATCTGCGGTTAATTTTCCCTCTCCTCTCTGAGAGCCTATAGGAATGAGTACACTAGAAACACAGTGACAGAAGCTTGATGTGTTATCCAAGTGTGCTACTGGTGCTTTGCTTAGATAATTAAAGCCTTTAAATGTCAAGCCCACTGCTAGCACATCAATTAAACTGTGTGTCAATCAGAATCTTGGTTAGGTTTCTCATGGGACCCAAAGAGGAGACACTTGACTTTACCTAGTTCCCATTAGCTGTTCAAACCGCAGGAGAAAAAAGAAACCAATGGACTTTCTGCTAAATACCCAAAATGAGATAGGTGCATTGCATGTAATAGTCCCTTTACTCTCAAAAAATTCCCAGGATAACCATCATGATCCTGCTTTTATTGAAGGGGAAATAGGTTTGGTAGCATTGGCTACTTGATTAAGAATGATGAACAAGATGGTTGCAAAGCTAGATTCATGCTAGCTATGAATGTAGCTGGCCAATGTCCATGATCTTCCTTCCACCCCAGCTCCAGCCCTGACTTCTTCTGCATAATTTCCGCCTCTGACAACGGTAGACAAAATTGAAAGAAGGAGACTGGAGATTGACATTTCTGTTACCTCTGTTTTTGACTTTGAGCATGCAGGGCTCCAGTTTCTTCGTGTGAATACGTGGGGTACTAGAGTGGAGGCAGATGGTCTCTAAAGGCAACATTCAGCCTCTGTAGGGAAGAGAGATGTGGCCCCTGTATCTGACACAGGAGTGAAAAAGAAAGAGCTACACGCTAAGCACTCAAGGCCAACTTCGTCCTTCTCTTAGACTTCTCCACTTCCTTCCTTATGCCCACACACACCCTTCTGGCACAGCTTTCCTGTGTTGCTCAAGAAAACCAAGAGTTAAATGCTTCAGTCATACGATATTTATTAAGCAATTTCTAGATAGCATGTGTTATGCTTGGTCCACACTGATAAACAAAATTCACCTGATTTCTCCCTTCTTGGAACTCAATACACTTCAGTCCTGGACACAGGCCACTCAAAAACAATTAAATTTTTTCATTAATTAATTAATTTATTTACTTTACATCCCAGTCACAGTTTCCGTTCCCTCTTCTCCTCTCAGTCCCTCCCTTTCACTTTTCCTCCCATTCACTGCCCCTTTTCTCCTCAGAGGAGAGGCCTCCCATGGATATCAACCCACCTTGGCATATCAAGTTGTAGTGGACTAGGGACATCTCCTATTGAGGCTAGACAAGGGAGCCCAGTTAAGGGAATGGAATCCAAAGGTGGGCAGCAGAGTCAGAAACAGGCCCTGCTCCAATTGTTAGGGGACCCACATGAAAACCAAGTTGCCCATCTGTTACATATGTGCAGGGGGGCTAGATCCACCCCATGCATGCTCTTTGGTTGGTGGTTCAGTCTCTGTGAGTCCCTACTGGCCCAGGTTAGTTGGTTCTGCAGGTTTTCTTATGGTGTCCTTGACCCCTCTGGCTCCTTCAGTCCTTTTAAAATTATGAGTAAATGAATAAATAAATACATAAGACAGGTGGAGAGAAAGAGGGGGAGAGAGGGAAGAAAAGAAAGGTTAGATAGTTCAGTGGGTAAAATGCCTGCTATGTAAGCAAGGGGAGCTGGGCTCTACTCCCAGAACTTCCATTACAAAGGTGAATGTGAAAGTGCCTACTTGCAGGCCCAGCACCAGAGGAAGGGAAGATAGGCAGATCTTTGAAGTTTGCAGTCCAACTAGATAGCAAGTCCCAGGTCAGTGAGAGACCACCTCAAAGACGAGGTGGAAAACTCCAAGGAACAACATCCAATCTTGACTCCTGGCCCATACATACCCACACATATATGCATGTACTCCTATGCACATACATGAACACAACACACACACACACACACACACACACACACACACACACACACACACTCCCCAAATCATGAATCTTTTGAATCTTCTTTCTGGTCCTGCTCCGTTCACTTACATACCCTAGCTGCTGGCTTGCTGTTTTGGAGAATTAATGTTCATGATTTCAGTTTAGGACCTGATAGTCACACACAGTCCTATTAAAAATGACTCCGCATACATTTCCAGTTACATAAAGCATGCTAAAGGCAGAGGTAAGAAACACATGGAAAATGAATATTAATATATAGTGACAGAAAACAGATCTGTGTGACCTGGGGCAGAAGGAGAGGAGGAACCAGAAAGGGGAATGGGAAACTTCAGTGGAGGGAGTAAACATTTTTGTACTTTGATTGTAGTGATGGCTTCATGGGTCTATACAGATGTCAAAACTAATCAAATTGCGTGTATGGCTTATTGTCTACCCATTAAACTTCAACAAAACTATCAAGACTATCAAGAAAAAAAGTAACAAAACCGTGTATTTGCTAAGCAGCCAAGTAAGTGGGTTTTAGACTTGGAGAGGTCAAGGAAGGTGGAAAGCAGAGGTGTGGCTGGCTAACAAAAGGCAGGTTAATCCTCTCACCTCAGCTAACAGTTCACCACAGAGTGGAAGGGAGTTTCTGGGAAGATCTTTTGTCATCTAAACATAAACAAAAAGCCACCGATGCCACTGCTTCAGGGTTAGTGTAGAACAATTCACTGTTGTTTATGCTGTTGAGGTTGCCTTTTTGTCGTGAAACTGTCCGGAGGAAAAGCCTCATACTTCTTCCTGTGTGTCAGCCTTCTTTTTCCAACTCCATGTTAAGTACATCACACTAGTAATTTAAATCATCCATGGCAGGAGCTTTGATGCTACGGGAACCAGCCAGTACTGTAAAATCATGGTTTACTTGCCCAAAGAGCCAACTGCTGAACAGACATCATACAGATGCCACAAGAGTATGATAGCTTCTAAATTCATACAAACTGTTTATAGTTCAGGGATGGGGACCTGGGTAAAGTGCTTCCTGGGAAAGCGTAAGGACCTGGTTTCAGATCCCCAGGTCCCTTGTATTCATGATGGACGAAAGTGATTGACATCCTCCACATCAACATCTGGTCTCCACTCACAAGCACACATGCACACGCATGCACGCGCACACACACACACACACACAAACACACACATACACGACTGAGGGAGTGCTGTTTATAGTACATACTCTTTGGATTTCATTTCTCTGTCTCCATCTATATTATGCGAGATTATTCATCCCCGGTGTTAACATGGCATGGAATCACTAAGAGGAGAATGAATCACTTCAGGGAGGTAAGGGCAGGAGAGATAAACAGCAGTTAGGAGGTAGTTTTGTCCAGAATTTTACTACCAAGGACAAGTCTGAGTATGGAGTTAGCTGAGGAAAGGGAGCTTTGGGCTAGAATCTCTGACTTAGAGGTCATCTGGGGGTCAGAGCTTCTGGAGAGCACCCTAGGACTCTTTCAAAGAGGAAGTAGAGGATTTACAAAAGGTAAACTGTGTCTTGTCCCAGGATAGTCACCAAGGAAAGGATTTGTAACTGATAGTTGGAGGATTAGGGACACAGGAAATGAACATCTGACAACAGAAAAAGGGCTCTTGTGGACAAGGTAGATAGCAGACCTGAAACTGAGCTACCCGCACTTTTGCAGAAAGAGCCAGTATTAGTGCAGTTCCTTGGTTAAAGCCTTTGGTCTAAAACGGGATGGGAAAGGTGACCAAGGCATGGGAAGGAAGAGGAGGAATCTTATCTCTTTGTTCAAGTATACTGATAAGACATTGGTGGTGGTGTGTGTGTGTGTGTATTATGGGGTGCAGGATCTTTTTTTCACCTTTCAATAAATAAATTCCTGAATGAACAGAAAGAAGAGACCATTGCACCCTTGGCTTTGCATTTGTATTTTCATTCACAGATTTGCTATTTCTATTTTAAATCATAAGCCCAATGTCTTTGATTGGGAGACAATATCTCCCCTAAAACTTTGTCACAGCTAGTAGCTAAGAAGGAAAAGACCCAGGGCTCAGGATCCAGATGAGGGAAAGGGAGCACACCCTCAGAGGGAGCTAGAATTTGCTGACATGTTCATTTTAGACTTCTTGCTTCCAAAACTGCAAAAGAAACCTCTCTGTGGGTTTCAGACATCAAATTTGTGGTGCTGTGCTAGGTAGCTCTAGGGAACAAGACATATCTTCAAGAGGAGGACGAACGCAAGGCTGGAGAGGTGACATGGAGAGTTAGGCCACTTGCTCTTGTAGAGGAGTGGTTCTCAGCCTTCCTAATGCTGCAACCCTTTAATAGAGTTCCTCATATTGTGGTGACACTCAACCATAAAAATATTTTCATTGCAACCTCATAACTGTAATTTTGCTGCTGTTCTGAGTTGTAATGTAAATTTCTGATATGTGAGATATCTGATGTGTGACTCCCGAGGGGTCACAACCCCAGGTTGGGAGCCACTGTTGTACAGGATCCAGGTTTTATTGCCAGCACCCACGTGGCGCATCACAACCAGTTCTAGGGAATCTGAAGCCCTTTTCTGACCACTTATGCATGCAGTCCACAGACACACAAGCATGTAAAACAGCCATTCATGTGAAATAAATCTTGAATAACTGTATATTTTTAAAAAGCACACACACACACACACACACACACACACACACACACACACACACCCTATGTCAGACAGAATAGACTCTTTCGCAGCAGTCTCAAAGGTCTTCACTCCGAAGTATTTCTCTCAACTTTGGAACAGTCAAAGTTTGACAGTGACTGGAAAAGTATGGCATTGATCTCTCTGAACTTAAATAACTCAGGACTGCAAGATGTTTTTGAGATAAAAATGGAAATCTCACAGGGCACCTGCCATTTTCTTAAGGAAATACCCAAAAAAATTATTAGGCAGTGGTATGAGATACTCAGATTATTAGTTATTGGACCTCGGTTACTATGTAAGAGCTGACTGGTTGGCATCTGGAGGCACAAGGCTCCAAACACAACAGGAGGGCTCATTTGGATGGGAACCCATTGTGCTTGGGCATGTTCAGAAAGGAATAAGGAAGGGAAACTGAGTGGCCAGGACTAAGCCCCAGCAGATAAACAGAAACCCAAGCTTGGAGAGGTAATGGGGAATGTGGGAGGTACTGATAGCAAACACGGCTAACCTTCAGGGCCCGGTAAGAACTGACAGGCAAAGGAGGAAGGAACACACACCGCCCTCTGTAGCGGTAGGTTTCATTCCTTCAGAGGCGAGCAAGGAAGAACAGTTGAAACTGGAGAGTGAGAGAAAACAATCCTACAAACAGATCTGCCAAAGCTTAGGACCCAGGCAGATGACCCTGAACTTTGGCACTGTCCCCAGTAGAATCTATAAATGACTACACCTTCAAGAAATGGCCACACGTCTCCTGTGCAATTCCCAAAGATGGGAACACGACCCAGTTAATAGAGTGCTCCCTTGCCTTTCAAGCATGAGGGTCAGTGTTCGATTCCAAGAACTCATATGAAAGCCTGCATGTGGTAGCAATGCACTTACAATCCCAGGTCTGGTGGGAGTGAGAGGGTTATCTCTGTGGCTGCCTACTTAGTGAGGTCCAGGACAGGGAAAGACCCTGCCTCAAGAAACATGATGGACAGTGCCTGAGGGAGGACATCCAATGTTGCCCTGTGGCCAGTGGACAGCACACACACACACACACACACCACATACCCACATACACACACACACCACATACATACCCCCCAACATCCACACACACCACACATATACCTACCCACATACCCACACACACCACACACACCTATCTACCCACACACACACACCACATACACACACCTAAAACCAAGGGAAAGAAGTTTCCTGCCAGTAGAGGGAATTCAAAGACAATGAACTCTTGAACTCCTGGTGTGGCACATGCCCCAGTGTGCATCTCAGGTGAGTTTGTAGAGAGAGAATGAAGAAGCAGGAAGAGAGGCAACAAAGAGACCTGAAGGCCAGGGGGTTCCGATGCTCACCCACTGCTGCGCCAGCCAACTTGACTTTGGCCTGTGACACAACTCAGAGTTACAATTCATAAGGAATGTTAGCAGCTGACTCACAGGGTTGTTTTAAGATGCACGACAATGTGGCATGCAAACCTTCTAGCCAAGCGCCTCACGGGGCAGAGAGCAGGAAGCAATAGCTGTACTTCTTCCAGTCATCAGTATCTTCTCCCTCCAGTCAGCCTCACATTCTTCTACTTTGAGCTGTGCCATTCCCACATGTCTGTCCTGACCAGACTTGCTTCCCCATTCCCTGCCTCTGTGACCCACTCCTGTAGAGGGATTTTAATCCAGTAACATGGCTACTCTGACTGGAATACAGACACGCCCTTAGCACACACCTTTAATCCCAAACAATGAAGGTGAAGTTAGTCTGTAGAAGGAAGCAGCCATGTTTGAAAGTGATGTCTAGTTGAGAGGCAGACAAAGAGATGGATCAGAGAAAGATTTGACAGAATAGGATAGGCCCAATTCTCATGAGAGGAGAGAGGAAAGACAGGTGACTTACGGAGGGCAGAGAGAGAGAGAGAGAGAGAGAGAGAGAGAGAGAAAGAGAGAGAGGAAGCACTTTCACCGAGAGAGTTTTACTGAGACAAATGGAAGAGAGAACCAGCCAGAGAATGAGAAGGAGCCAAAAGATTAGAACAGAGGGCTACAGTTAGTTTGATGAGGTCAAGCAGAGCAATTCAGCCAGAAGCTGAGAGAAGTCAGTTTGACCAATCGGCTTTGAGAGGAGTTTGAGTCAGAACAGCTGAGTTGAACCAGCCAGCCAGAATTCAGAAAGAGCTGGAAAAGGGTGAGGTCATTCAGTAGTAAATCTCAGGCTGAAAACATTGTAGGCCTAGATTAGATTGTATGTATGCTCGAAGCTTCCAGGAGTAGGCCTAGGTTAGCAGACAGAGGCTGTAAGCCTCGGAGACGACAATTACATCAGGAGAATAAAAGTTGCTTTTACACAGTCCTATCTTCAAAGCCTTCCCCACAGCTGCCCTATGAAGCTTTCTTCAAGTCTTCAGACTTTTCAATTCCTCTTTGTGCCCCTCTGCCTACCCCACCATTAATGATAGATTGCCAGATTGCAAGGGCCGTGTGGCTATGTCTGTACCCTTTGCTCCAATCCTCGGGGCCCACCAAATGACCAGTCCAGGAGAACCCTCCATTGGTGGTGTGTGCATCCAGAAGACCATGGCGCTGCCTGTTATCTTAGGAAAGCAGTCCTGTTGAGAGCCCATCAATCGTAATGTCCTCTGCCTGGCATTAAGAGATGGGGAATGGTGCACTTGGAGCCTAGTAAAGCAGAGGCTAAAAACTCAGGAATGCTGCCTCTTGAATGGTGCGGGGTCCAGCAGTTGTCCCACAGACATAACGAGCAAGATGAAAATAACCTTAGGACGAGTCTGAGTCTGTCATTTGTAAAAAGGTCTAAGCCACTTCAGGTCACATGTGATCTTTCCTCCTCTGACTCTCTCCTTGGTCCAGATCCCTGTGATGAATGGCCATCCATCACAGGGAGAAGCCGGCAATGCTCTGTGCACCTGGTTGGCACTGGCTCACATCGCTCTAGTCTCTTCACGTGCTCTGATTCTATGCTTAGCAGAAAGGCTCCCACGAAGAGCAGCCCTAAGCAGCAGGGAAAACGCTATCCAGGTGACAGGGATTTTTTCCTAAGTATTGCTTGAAGTTCAACATAAGTGGCATGCTCCTTAGGAAGAATTCTAGTCTAAAGAAAAACAGTGCTAGGCTCATCTGATTGCACCTGGGACATCCACTTGACTGAGTTAAACCAGCTTGCCCTGGCCTGTAACAAATGAACCAATTACCCATGATCCAACAAAGACGCCACTTATAACATAAAGGTGGCCAGTCACACATGACATGGCTCACTCAGAACCTCAGGAACTTCACAAAGAATGGTGTCAACACTGATGAATCAAAACCTTTATCTTGTTGTTAAGGCTCGATGAATGGAGAAGATTTGGTCCTGAGCCCCTGTGTGATGTTGGCTGTACCTTTAGGTCTCCCCAACTCTCCTGGAAGTACTGCTTGACCTATGAAGCCCCTTTTGAGGTCTTTCCCTAAAAATGAACTCTGGTCGCCTAAAGTTTAAAAGTGCTATTTAGAATGTACTTGAGGAATCTTGAATTTTGGTAAACCGTCCCCCTGACCTGTCAAGTGATCAAATTATATATTCGATTCTGAATCATGGTGAGCCCGTGTCCTTACTTGTAGTCTTTCCTGTCAGCTACGTTTACTTATTTTAAACTGCTACCTAACCAACACGATTCTCTTCTGTCACTCCTGACTATGAAACTAGATAAGGGCAACTCTACCCTCCTCTGGATACCTGGAATCTGCTGGATTTTTAATTTCTTTTTTATTATTATTGTTAATTTTCAGGTTCCTTTTTTTGTAGTGAGAAGGAAAGAGAGTGAAGGAAAAAAGTATTTATCACCTCTAACAAGTCTATGGGCTTAAATAAATAAGTATGCATCTTAATCTGTGGGTGCACCTTAGAGGAGGGAGAAAATAGCCTGAGTCTAGCCTACCAAGTTTACTAAGCACTTGCCTATGCCCTGGAGCACTTCAGTCTCCTAGTGACTCTCCAAGTTGGGAAACACAGGCGTCTGTTTATATTTCATTCAAAGAGAACAGACATCAGATGGGTTATCCAAGGTCACTGGACAGGAGTCGAACCAGCCAGAAATTCAAAGGGTTAATTAAATGGATGTATATCATTTGTTCTCTAGATAGAGGGAAAGAAATGCTCAGAGCCATTTTCAATTCCTAACGTGTGCATGTGCTAGCTAGCCACAGGGAAACAGCAAGCTGCTCATTTCTCTCGGCTGCCTTGTGTCTGTGACAATAAAGCCATATGCCCTACACTGTGTGGCAATCATAAATGAGATAGCGGGTTACAAAGATCGGTGCTGCACCAGAACACAGTTAAGCACATTACAAACATGCTGCTGCCG
Organism: Lophiomys imhausi; assembly: GCA_907164525.1. NCBI lineage: Eukaryota > Metazoa > Chordata > Mammalia > Rodentia > Muridae > Lophiomys > Lophiomys imhausi. Next base: position 5,263,959 of record CAJQZJ010001558.1, read on the forward strand.
TGGCCTCTTCCTCCTTTCCCCCTCCTCCTCCTCCTCCTCCTCCTCCTCCTCCTCCTCCTCCTCCTCCTCCTCCTCCTCCTCCTCCTCCATGTTCTTGTTAATATGTGTACTAGTGGTACCATGTACCCAGGTACCAATGTACATCTGCCCACAAACCATGAGCTTACTCTATGTAATACATTGCATGATTTTCTTTTCTCTTTGCTACATATGTTTTCTTTATTTCTCTCCTATACAATTCCCCTGTTACTCTACCACACATGCATAAGTTCTACTCTCCTTAAATACCCTCATACTTACTGTTCTATTTCTTACCCCTTCTCTTAGTATTTGCCATTGATGTTTACCAGAGCAGCACTGGGCTTAGGAAAGCATAAGAAAGTCTATCGATGATCCTTTCACTAGTAATTCTTGAAGACTAGTGAAAGGAAGCCTAGCATCCTCGGCATCTGCTTTAATTTTGTTTTCCTTGGGTGTGCACATTCCTGAACCCAGGGAATCCATTCTTCAGTAGGTAAGTTAGTTATTCATAGTTGTCCTTTTCAAAGTTTTGTGTGAGTTGGAAGCTCTGGAAGAGGGAAAAGGATAACTCTTGGTTTGCTAATTCCATGCCTTTCACCGTGGAATTAATTCTCTGGATAAACATAACAGGACAAACAGGTTCACCTAGGGCTTTGGCCCCACTATACAATGCACTCATAATCACAGGGCAGTCTTGCCAATGCACATGTTCCCAGCCCTGCAAGGGCACAGGAGCAGGGGCAGCCACTGTATACAGAGCTAGATTTCAGGGCCACCAGGTGTCTGAAACATAGACACTACTTACACAGCAAAGACCCAGAGCTTCAGGGCCAGAGCCAAGATGGCTGAATCCCACTTGCCCTCTCCCTCACTCCCCTGCACAGCCTCAAAACATCCCTACTTAACCTTATTGTCAAGTCTCTTGAAACGACCACAGTTAGAAACCACCGGCTGCATGTAAGGCTATTTTTCAAAACCAGAGGAGAGGGCCTTTCAGCCATCGTGGGACCTTTCTTTCTATGGTCTGTCCTACCCTTCCCTCTCTGCTCAGGAAACTCAAAGGTTGGAAGAAGGGCAATCAGCAGAGCTCCTAGGACTGTAAGAATGTCCTCTAGTTGTCCATTGGAACTCAGAGACGAGACCAGGAAAGAAGGGCAGCCCAGAAATGAACAGCGTGAAGCGAAGATTCGATAAACCAGTAGGCATGTGTTGTGGTTATACCTGGCAGAGCCCACTTAGACTAAACTCCCAACACTGGCTCTGTCTGGTTTATTCTTTGAATCTTACAGAGAGCTGCATGTGTCATTGCTTAGAATGGGTATGGAAGGAAGGCCTTACAGGCCATACATTCAACTATGTGTTGAACTGACAGCCAAAGTATCTACTGCTTATCACTAACTTCCCTGATGCCTTCATAAGAAACAAACAAACAAACAAAACAAACCAAAAACCTAAATTGAGGTGGACGGTTTCTCTGGCTGTTCTCAATGAACAGTACCACCTGACTTCCATGCTCTGTGCACTCCCATCCCTTGTTAACTCAGACTCAGCCACACACCCAGTTTTTACTGATGGGGCATTAGCAAGTAAAAAGGCTCCAGGAACAGCGGCTTGGGGGTTATTGACTTTGCTGAGAAAACAGATGGAAAAACCATTCAAGGAGGCCATGTGAGAAGAGAGAGACCTTGATACTATGTGGAAAAAAAAAATGCTAGCCATGCAAGCTCCCAGCTGAACTTCACCCAAAGTGATGAGATCATGCAAAGGGATGAGAAGCAATAGAATATTAGACAGATATGAACCATTAGTTTCCAGGTCTATGGACCAACAATAGAAGATTGGGATGATCTTTTTTTTTTTTTTTAATGGAATTGTCAGGACAAAGCAATAGTGTGGCATAAAAGGGCCTTGAAGATGGACAAGTGCTATTTGTAACTCAGGATGTAGGTGAAGGTCAAGCATGGTGTGTTGCCACTCTTCATTCACTTAAGAATCAGCTGAGGACTCAGGAGTCACCTTTCCTGGCAAATGGAGACCATTGCAGAAAACCACAACTGGATACAATGCAGAGATGAATATGGATCATGGGGCGCACAGCCCTTCAATCACAGCTCCTACATGTGTATGTCAGGGAACATTTTAGAAGAGGGAGCTGAAGGGTGTAAGAGACAGAGTACCAGGAAGTCTGCTGTGAGTCTCCTGTAATTAAAATTCTGGAACACTGGCTATACATTTAAGTAGAGAAGGCACAGTTAGGAGGAGGAAGAGTCACTATGGTTAGGGAATGGGAGTCCAGGGTGCCAATATCCAGAGATGACCACGTCCCATGAAAGTAAGTTATCTGAACCAACCTCTCAAGAAACTGAGCGATCAATCACTGTGCCAAGTTTACTCATCTGCAGTGAGAAATCTTTCAAAGCCAGACAACATTAAAGCCACAGAGTTTCAAAACCACACTCTCAGGTGGGAAGGAAAAGATTGCTGCAGGCAAGTAGATGCTTCGAATCAATAAGGGTTTCATATGAGGAAACATGGGGAAGAGAGGGATGGGCAGAGAACTCTGAACAGCGAGCACTAGGGCTGTGCTGAGGAATGCTAATGCCCCTGTCAGGCTGGCTTCCTTTCTTAGGCTAGGAATCTCCATTTGTTTCCAGTCAGAATGCTTGAACCTCTCCTTGTTTATTGGCTCACAGGGTTGTGGGGAAACTAAGTTAGGGAGTTAGGGAGATACCTCCCTCTCTGAGATTACAGGAAGGGAAGCCCTTGTGTGTGTGTGTGTGTGTGTGTGTGTGTGTGTGTGTGTGTGTGTAGATTACCATGGGTGTCTTCCTCTGTTCTTGAGACAGGATTTCTCACTGAAAGTGGAACTCATCAATTGCCTAGGCTGGCTGGTCAGTGAGCCTTGGGATCTTCATATCTGCCTCCCCAGCGTTGGGGTTACAAGCTCACGCTGCTGCCTCTGCTCCAGGTTTTTCTCCCCCCTTCCTCTCTCCATCCCTCCCTCCTTCCCCTACATTTTATGTAGCTGCTGGGGATCCACACTTGTGTCTTCATGCTTATGACCCAAGTACTTTTTATCCACTAAGCCATCTCTTCAGCTCCCAGTGAAAAGCAAACCATTTGTTTGTGAAAAACAAAACAATTAAAGGATGTGAGGAGTTCACAACAAGATCCTTAACTCCAAGCCCAACTCAGGAACTTCCTGGTCTCTCCCTCCAGGAACGAACGCTCACACCATCTCTTCCTATTACTGTTTCTTGAAGTGTAGGTTATGTTGGTTGCTGTGGTAGTGTTTGCATGGTGCACTCTTGAAGGTTAGACTCATGTCTTGTCTTCTGACCAGACCCAAACAGTCATTGGCATGCAGTGGTGTGCAATAAATGTATGCAGCATTCACCACTGAGGCTCGTGTTTCTGGAGTCTGACATTACATCTCAGAATTTCATCTTACCTGCATTCATCCTGTCCAGGTTTTAGCCACAGGAAAAATGAAGGGGCACGAGATCATCCATCCTTTTACTAGGAAACTTCTGCTGGGGGGTGGGGGGGAGAGCTAGAGCTGGCCAGAGACTCAGGGTTTCTTGAATTTTAGATTTCTCTTCTCTTATTCTTCACTCTTGGTAGTGAGGTGGTGTGTGTGTGTGTGTGTGTGTGTGTGTGTGTGTGTGTGTCCCACTAGTATTTGCACCTTAGGGATCCAGCCTATGCTCACAAAGGCCTTTATGTCTCTTTGAAAAGCTTCTTGCAGACCCTTTCCCACAGGTTTGAGGAATCAACTCACTGTAGAGCACTAGCCAGACATGGGTAAGTCCATTCATCAGTACTGCAAAAACAACCACACAGGCTCCTCCTCGAGGCAGGGGGACTTAGTGTTGGCTAAAAATGTGTAATGGGGGAGGGGCAGAGTAAAGGGGAAGGAGGGCTGTGGGGATACTGTTCATGGGTCTCAGCTCTCCTGGGAGGTGAGGATGAATGCCTACAACCCACCCTATCCACTCTGCTTGGGTGTTCCACTCACCCCCCCTGGAGGCCTTTAGCACTAATGCCAAAAGACTGACCACTCTACCAGCTTTCAAAAGGCCAGAGGGAAGTGCTGCAGTCACAAATGACAAGATCCCTTAACCTTTTAATAAATAGTTCATAACATTATTTTAATTAGTATTCAGACCTTCTAAGTTGGCCCCAATTGCAGCTGTGCCCGGCTTGTAAATGCTTCTAATATCCCATTCAGTGTGTAAGTCTCTCATGCAGTCCTCGTCGTCCTCCCCTTGCAAGCAAATGTCTATGTCATTAATTCCCTCCGACAGCGTGGGAGACAGTTCACTTCAGCTCAGTCTGCTGCTGTCCACTATACGTTTTGCACCCTGCTTAGAATCCATGGAAGTAGTTACTTTAGGTTGGATAGGGAGTGGGGCTAGAAAGCAGGCACAAAGCTCTTTTTGTTTTTTTCTCTCAAAATCACCAATTTATTTCTACGTTGAAAACCACTGGCAGGAATTCCTCATTGTTCTGTTCACCCGGGGAAAACAAAAAACAAAAACAAAAACAAAAAAGAGGTAGCTCGCAAAAGGAGTCGGGGTTGGGATAAGTGGGTTACTCAGAGCGCAGGGCAGCGCGTGAGCCAAGGAGATCTGGCACCTGCACTTTTAGCTGCCCACGGTGGCTGCATGGTCCGGAAAAATTAGCGCGTGCGGCGATGCTACACACCTAGCCCTGGAAGGGCGGAGTGTATGGGCGGGGCCTGTCGGGGCCCCGCCCCCGCACGCCTATCGGCGCGCGGTGCGGGCCCTGACGTCACTCTTGTCAGGGCCGTGGCACATGGACTGCCTGATGCGCTGAGCCCGGCGCTGCGGGACCGCGGAGCGCGGGGAGCAGCGGCGGCGGCGGGGAGGGGGGGGGGGCGGGACTGCACAGCCTCCGGTGCTCGCGCGAGGATCCGGGGCCCGCGCTTTGCCTTCTGCTCTTCTGCAGCCATACATTTTCTTTTTTCTTTCCCTTTTCCCCCTTGCAGTTTTGAACATTTTGCAAGACTGAGTGATTTGAAGCAGGTGAGAGCACCCTGCTCAGGGCCGGAGGAGCCCAGGGCGCTGGGTGCGCTTCCCCGAAGCTGTCAGCACTGAGAACCCGAAAGTTTTTTTATTTCGATATTTGTATGCTGATGTTTTTACAAAGACAGAAGTGATTTTTTTTTTCCTTCTTCTTCCTTGTCTGCACTGCTTTGAAAGCGAGTACTTTTGGTTGGCCAGAGGACAGAGGAAAAAGCTCATCAACATTTCGGGGCGGCCATTGGCTTTCTTTTAAAAAGGCAATTTAGTGCATCACGATGGAGAAAATGTCCCGACAGCTCCCCCTGAACCCTACCTTTATCCCGCCTCCCTACGGCGTGCTCAGGTCCCTGCTGGAGAACCCGCTGAAGCTCCCCCTTCATCCTGAAGACGGTGAGCTTTGCTTTGACAGCCTGGCTCAGGGAAGGGAAGACGCTCTCAGGGACCCCCTGCCTTTCTTCCCCTCGCCTTGCTTTAGTGAAATTTGGGCGGTGGGGTTGCTCACTCACTCTTTCTCATCAATGCAAAGGGGATCCCTTCTGGACAACATTTGAAATAGCGCTGGGGACCTGGCTCGCCGGCCTCTCTAGGTCAGTCCTGCAGCGCGGGTGACAAGTAAACTTGACAGGTCAGGACCGCTGCCTTGAGTGACAGGCTATGAGCCTCCTCGAGAGAACGGCGTCTCTAGGACTGGGGAGGAGAAATAGGAGGAGGGGGCTGCTTGGAGCCAGGGTGAGGGGTTCCGAGTAAATGGGAGGGGTGTCTCGCTCGGCAGCCTGGATATTCGGACTGTGTTATTGTTTTCCCGTTAAGGTTTTGTGTTGTTAACTCACGCGACCTGAGCGGAGAGGCGTTTTCTCCCGCAGCAGGGCAATTCACAAAGGGTGGTGGGGGGAGTGGTCTGTCGGCGGGAAGCGGTGCACGCCTCCGGCGCTGACACTTTCCCGGTGCACTCTTCCCGGTGGGAGGGGAAAGCTGAGCAGGCTCACGTGTAAGCGCGTGCAGGAGCCTTCTCTGGCTTGAGCCCTTTCTTGGTAAGTCTCAAACCTTCCCTGGGCAAAGGTGGTTTGGAGCTGAGGAGAGGGGGATAGGGTGGGGTGGGGACCATGCATGCGAGACCGGTTGGGGAACCCAGCTGATACCCCACGGATTTGTGTTTGGGGGCCCGATGCGGTTTCTTGCCTTTGGTAGCATCACAGTGACAAAAGCGAATTATGCTGCTCCTGCATAAAGTCTTGAAAGATTATTTGGCTGCAAATAGCTTCGGGGTGTTTGTATCCTTTTCCCTCGGAGAGAAAGCCTGTTGCATTGCAAGAGTTGCTGGTGCTTGATGGCGCGTACAGACCCTCTACCCCCCCACCCCCATTCCCTTCCGGATCTTAAGGAGTAGCATTTGGGGAAAAGCGGACGAGTTAGGCTTTTGGGGTGGATGCTTTAAGTCCAACTCTCTAATGAGACTGCAGAGGAGTTGAAGGTTAGAATGAGTGGCAGTAGGGTTGCTTTTTTCTAAGGGAAAGACACCCAGAATCGAATTCTGTAATCTCAGATTCCACCCACACCTGAATATTGGCAAAATGAGAGAGCACGGTAAAGACCAAATCCGGGGGAGCTGTATTTCCAGGCAGGAAATAGCTGCACTCTTCCACCCTAGTGTAGAACACAGCACCTTTGCAATAGTACTGCTTTGAGATGGGACGCATAAATGTATACTTTTTTTGGCAAATTAGCGAATATTTAGATATTTGGGGAAAAGATAGAAGAAACCACCTTTTAAAACTGCTTTAGTCCTTTTGTTTGTAGCGTTGCAAGCAAAGCGATGAGTTTGAGAGTTCTTCCCTCCTGTCCTACCACCCCCACCCGCCACCCGCCACCCCTCCTGCCACTGCTCCCCCCTCCACATGTTCTTGGCTTCTTCTAAGACCCGAGCATCTTTATCTTCCTTGTAAATGAGAATAACTGTAGTCTTGCAAGTTTATTGCGGTAATACTTGGAAAGGGTAGTGTAGAAACTACATGTATTGTATTAAGGAAAGATGAGTGTGCGGGCTGCTCACTAAGACTAAGGATGAATACCCTGGCTTATACTTCTGAATAACCTCGGATTCTTGCTGTAATCGATTTCTGAAAGGTAGAGTTATGCCAGGTTATTGGTGGTTTCCTTAAAAATCGCATCAGTTGTATATGCCCTTGGATGTCATTTTCCCCAGCATAGGTTTTGGTGACTTATCCCTTCAAATGTCACACCGAGGACTGTTCTCTCGTTTTTTATTTCAGATCAGTTGGTATCCTCGTCCTCCAGACCAGTGCTTTCTTTCCAAAGTAAATAGGAAGATGTTGAAACTCTAGGTCCACAAAACACAGTACCCAGAGGCCTCAGCACCCCCTGAGAAGTAGTTTTGTAGCAGAGAATAACCCCCTTTCTTTGCTGTTTTTTAAACAAGCCTCACCTCTCCCCTTCTTCTTCAGCATTTAGCAAAGATAAAGACAAAGGAAAAAAGCTGGATGATGAGAGCAACAGCCCGACCGTCCCCCAATCGGCCTTCTTGGGACCCACCTTATGGGACAAAACCCTTCCCTATGACGGAGATACTTTCCAGTTGGAATACATGGACCTGGAGGAATTCCTGTCAGAAAATGGCATCCCCCCCCAGCCCATCGCAGCACGACCACAGCCCTCACCCTCCGGGGTTGCAACCTGCTTCCTCCGCCCCGGCTCCCTCCGTCATGGACCTCAGCAGCCGGGCCTCTGCACCCCTCCACCCTGGCAATCCATCTCCAAACTGTATGCAGAGCCCCATCAGACCAGGTAAATTCTGGAAGGTTCACTCTTTAGCTGTAGGGGTTGGAAAGGATGAGAAGTTGGCACGAGTAAGAAATGTTAGTATACATTTCTTGAGAGGAGTCCTCTGGTCTTCCTGTTCTGAATGAATATCCTTTCTCCTTCAGTGAGCACGCCTAGTTCTCACCTGCAGAGTCAGTTAGAATCAGACTCTGTGGACCCGCCCTTAGGAAGGTGGTGTTTGCAGGGGTGTGAACCCAGAAGGCTCATTTTAAGTAACTCCCAGGAGAAGTCTGAGTGGTCAACTCAAAGGCTACAGTTTCAGATATTCCTGCCTGGAGTTAATGACTGGACTAATGGGCTAATGTAAACATCCACGGTAATTCCTGCCCCCTTCCCCTGGTCCCCAAGATCCAGGATCTTGCTGTATAATTTGGGTAGACCTAAGAAGGCTGGGTTAACCCATATCCGTTCTTCTCTTGCCTAAAGGGTAAATGTGAATAGAGGTGTGGGACACTTGTTTATTTGTTTTTTTTCATCCATCTCCTTTGGTCATTGACTAAGACCTAGAATCTAAATAAAAGCAGGCTCTCCTATTAACGGAGGCTAAGCCTCCTTCTTCTTAGCACTGTGTGTTCCTAGGTGCCAATCTGCCCTTTTATTCTTTTCACTGTCCCCTGCTTGTCACACTTATTCCACCTTTATCAAAGCTTGTGACAGGGTTGGGGAGATGCTTCGCTCAGTACATGCTTGTGTGAGTACCAGAGTCTGACCCCTGGTGCCCACACAGAAAACTAGGCATTTGTAATTCTGGTGCTGGGGAGTTGGGTACAAGAGGATCTCTGAGGTTAGTGGGCAGGCAGCCTCACCAAATCAGACTCACATGCCCCACAGGTGCACATACTTCCTCCCGCATTCAAACAGGTTTGCACATATACGCAAATAGATAATAAAATAAAGTTTTTAAAATGACACAAAAATATTTCCTGGAAAGAACTATGCTTTAAAATCCATTTCCAAATGGTCAGGGGTAGACACAGACTGAGGCAGCCCTGGATCCATACCTTTAAAACACTGTAGCACCAAACAAGCAGGAAAAAAAGTCATTCTATGCTCAGGTACCAGGAACAAAGATTCAGGCTGATAAATTGACAGGAAGGTCACTGAATGGAAGGCCCTTAGCTGCAGGGAAAGACAGAGAACAGGACAATGAGAGACTTGTGTTAGCCATCTCTGCTGAACTCTGTGTCCTCTACTCATGAAGAAATTTCTGTCACACGCAGAACTGGATTTAAATGGAAGCAAATGAGGGAGAAGGAGGAAAGAGCAGCCCTATTTTTATAGGTTAGTCCTGGAGTTCAAGTTCACCCTTTCATAGATCTCTGTGCTTTCAAATATATTTTACTGCATTTCTAAAATTCACTTTGGTTGATAACACTATACCACAGTTCTATTGGAATGAAATTTTAACCTCCAGCTACCCCTGGGGGGTTGCATCACCCCCGTGATGTGAAGAGGACGGCTTGCTATGAAGAATGCTTAGTGCCAATGTCTTCAGTTTCTTCACTGAGAGAGGCAGTTAGCAAAATACCTAGTCCTTCCACAACCGATATGAGATATGCCACAAGGAGAGAGCAGAGTCCCGGAGAGTGGACACTGGCATTTCCCACATTATGTTGCATATCTGAGTGACCTTAGTGGTGGCATAACCTCTTGAAACCTGCCTCACTTTCCCCTTGAATAGAAAGATATAATTTCAATGTGATAGGGCTATTTTGAAAACAACACACAATGCACCAATGTCAGATGGCTAGCTCTGGATGCTCTGTTAATTTGATTGGTTTGTGGCTCTTGTTAACTTTTACTGTGTGACAGTCTTGTCACCTGAAAAACCTTCCTAATGTCACTAGATACAGTTATATAGCCCCCCCCCCCTCAGAGAGAAGTTTTGGGAGATTTCTCCTGGTGAACATTGTCTAGGGTGTTCCTACTGAAAGTGAAAATTTGGGATCTTAGAATTTGAGGCTCCAGTCATTTGTCAGAGCTCCTTAGAGTCCTCAGTGGTCCACGGCTCAGGTGATGTGGATTTCCCAGTCAGAGATGCTGAACATAGAGAGGGACTCCCAAGTGTCTGTGGGTATCATTTTCTTAAGTTACAGAAGAAACATACCAAAGAGTCTGAAAATAATCTCTCCACTTAAATATCCTTTCAAATGTAGTAGAATTACATTTCAAAATGATTTTATTCTTTGAATTGAAAACCCAGTGATATTCTTAACAGGGAAAAAATATCAAAGCTCTTTTTTCAAATGCCAGTAGATTTAAAAAAAAAATCACATTCTGTCATTCATACAATGTTGCTCATGATAAAGAATATACTGAAAAATGGAATTTTAGGGGACAAAGGCTTGATAGATGTGTTATCTCAAACAAACTAGAGAAAGGACAGAGTTCTTAGCTACTCTGCATAGCTCACAGGGGTGACCAGAATAGTAGTTCCCAGTGAATCTTGAGGAAAATAAGTCTTCAGAATGGAAGAGCACAGATGTAGCCATGAGCGTTCTGGGAACTGTGTGATTTCAGTTTCAGCTGAGATTTCTCAACCTGGGCACTACGCTCCCTTGCGGTAAGGCTTGTGGTATACGGCCTTGTAGATTATGGGATGTTAGGGGGCATCCCTGCTGTCTCCTTTAGATGCCAGTGACACCCACTCTCTAGTTGTGGCAAATACAAATGTCTTCAATCACCTCCCAATGTCCCCTGGGAATAAAATCACTCCCAGCTGAGAATTAATGGCCTGAACATTCAAATTGGGCAGCAAAATCTAGATTTAATCTAGGCAACTCTCATACAAATGGGTCCTTTTTTTTTTTTTAATCCCCTATAACATCCCATGGTAAAACTTTTGAGAAAGCCAAGAGACATAGGATTGCCAAGAAAATATCGTGCTCTGCACTTTCAGGGGACAGAATGAAGCTATCAGGGTAACCAGGAAATAACACAGCACAGTTCAAACATTAGCCTTCAACTGCTTGCTCAGTGTGCAACTTTTGAGTTGTGCTCAATAGCATTGTGTCAATAGTGCTGCCTGTCTGGGTGAAAGGTAGTGGAGCCAACTGACAAATTATGCAGGATGAGGTCTCCCTCCAGGGTATCTTGGAATGGCAGGGTTGATGAGCGTAGTTGTACATTTATCACGACTGCTGACCAGAGCCTTTTCCTATGTTATACATCCTGATCTGATTCCTCCATGTAGGTGTCTGATCAAAGAATGATTCAATATCTCAAGAAGTAAATATTTCCTCGAAGACCAACTCCAGAGACAGACCCACTGAAAGCTGTGATGGAGACAATGCCAAGGGTTGCGCTGCCCTTGAAGGGGAGAGTGGTGGATCTTGGAGGCAGGGGCTTCAGGGTGTCGAAAGTGCAGCATCCTGGCCATTCAGAGGCCTGCAGGGTGGTGGGAGTTCTGTAGGCTTCGACATTTCCATGTCAGATCTCATCAGAGGTTGTTGGGGAGGCATGCTGCTGGAGGTTATGTGCTGGGTACAAGGAAAATTAAGGATCTGTTTGCCCTGAGGATTGAGTGGCTTCTTGAAGGACAGCTGTCCCTTTAGGGACAATCATCTATAGCAGACAAAGGCAGAGTTATTTTTAATCCCTGTACTCGTAAAGATGGATTTGAAATCATTTCTTTGGGTGGATTTTTTTTTTAAATAGCTTTGGGGTGTCCTGCCACTTTAAGGCCCAGATTCAGCTGAGAATTGAGAAGGATTTCTTTTCAGTTCAGAGCCTAGGGACTGGGCCATGATGAAAGCCAGGTACATAGAAAAGTGAAAATCCTTCCATGTGGTCACATGTGGGAAGAGGAGGACGAGGACACTGGGTATGTGACATTGAGAGATGGGAACACTTGATTTGCAGCTTGGAGTTTGTGCCCCCTTTCTGCTCATTGTCTTTAATGGTAGGGCTTCTTGACATGGGAGGGAAATTCCAGCTCCGGGATTTGTGTAATTATGTGGAGAGCTCCGTGCAGGTGATTTCAGGACTATGGAAAGCCCCATGGTGGAAAATGGATGACCTGCACTTTAAGGACCTAAAAGAGCACTTATTTTCCTACACAGCATATGTCCATGTGCTGGGAGTGATGGTGCCATGTACACCACCTCAGAAATTTTGGGAGTTTCTACTTCATTTGGACCGAGGGAATTCTGAAAGGGAGAGAGCAAGTCCAGTTTGTGCTGAGTGTAGTCTCTGTAGAATTACTTATCTTGTCCACCATGCCCTGGAAGGGGACAGGCTTATCCTGTTCTTATATCAGTGTCCCTGACATGCACAGAATAGCAATTCCTTGCCTGGGGCAAGAGACATTTGGGGAGGAAAATGGAGAGAAAGACAGCTTGGTGGTAGCAATGTATGCTTTGGGGCTGGGGCCTGAGGTTTTCCTCCTAAACTCACCCTGTCTTGCCAGGTCATTTTGTGACTGCTTCTTAACCTCTCTAAGCCTCGGTTTACTTAGCAGCAGAATGGAGACTATAGTCACCCCACCCCCATGAAGTCTCCTCAGGGTTAAACAAGATATAAATGTCCTGCACAGGAGAGCTCAGTGTCCTTATGAGAGCAGTGGCAGGGTGAAAAAAAGTGATGGTTGAGTTCCCTGTCCCCATTCTTCATTTAGGGATTTGTTCGTCTAGTCCTTTTCCCTCTGCAAAAATAGGACGTGCTTTTTTTTTTTCCTCCCTCAGCATGCCCAATGATCATTCATTCTGACCTTTCTCTTCCTCCTGGGTTAGAACAAATCACTTCCTTGATGTTAACCTAGCAGTATTACCCTTGGTTTAGCAACTCCTATTCTGCCTGTGGGAAACAACCCAGAATCCATCCCCTCACCCCCAGCTCTCATGAGAGCCCTGCACACCCTGGCTGCCTTCCTGCAGGACGTGTGCTCCAGGCACGTGGCCATGCCCTGTGGAGCTTGCCCAACTCTGAGCGGTATGCTTGCTAGTCTTTTTTTTTTTTTTTCCTTTTTTCCCTCCTCCTTCTCACTTCTTTTCCCAGGAGAACTATAGCAAGTGCCAGCGAGCAATTGTAATCCTGACCCTGGCATGAGAAAGCTGAGCTCCAGAGGCAGGGCCATTGATAGGCCAGGGAAACCTGTTCTATCCAGCAACATCTAAGCCAGCCCCCTAAGTCTGGCCCTCCAGCCTGCCTCTCAGAGGACCCCATCTCCTCTGTCTTCCCTGTGCTGTGGCTGTGGGCAGGATTCCTGAAGGCTGGCTGCTGCCAAGGGTCTTGGCAGAGCATTTTCAGTTCAGTGCTGTGCCTACCAGACTAGAAAAATAGCGCTAGAAAGACAGAATTAGGTGGAGAGAAGGGAGAGATGGTGGGGGAGTTGGGAGAAAGCCTTTATGACATCCTAATGCAGAACACCAGAGGGTGAGGAGACAGTGATGATTTATTGTGTGTCTCCGATACCTCTCTTTCATTGAGCACTAATCACTCCTACCCAGGAATCATTTTTTATGTCTTAGCAGAGAAAATGAAGGGGAGAAGGAAACTAAAGGATGTAATAAGATGGAAAGAAATGCATTAGCAGCAGCGAAAAGATGGGGAGGGATGGGTGGTACAGTGTTTGGTTCTGTAATGTCAGGAACACTCATGCTTAAGCCTTTTCGTTTCTTGTGCTTGGCATACAAAACCCCCACAAACAGCTTCACCTAAACCACCAAACCACCGTTTTGCCATAAACTTAAATTTCTTAAGACATAATGCCCTGGTGGTTCATCACTCACCTATCATGTGTCTCAGAATATCCTGGGTTTGAAACATGGAAGTCTACATACCAGATAGCAATGGCTTCTAGAGCAGGGGCTCCAATAAACAGAGCCAACTCCGAATCCTGGCACAGCCACTTCCAGACTTCCACTTGATCGCAGGTAAGTGATGCGAGCCTCTGTGTTCCCATCTGGAGTTCTGGAATAATTATAGGATCTCTTTCTTTCATAGAGCTATGAAGGTCATATGAGGCAGTGGGTGGAGACCATAAGCACAGAGCCTTGTACGCAAGAAGTACCCCTAACAGCCACTGGGAGCAGTATCCCCAACTGCTAGTGAGTCATTCTCTCACAGCACTGAGCCTGGGACTTGGATTCTCTTCAGATTCTCTGGTTCAACTCACCTGGCCCTCACTTAGCCTCTGAGTTTTATTTAGGTGGTCATGGCTAATTGTGACCTCTACCCATATCTCCTCCCTTACGGGATTAACAAGTGAGGCAAGCAAACAAAATGCAGCTTGAAGAAGTTCTCACTTAGATTTATCTCCTGAGCTCTTTGCTCATAAATCTTTCAATGCCACAGCCTAATTTTTTTAATAGTAAATTTTAATAAGCGTGCTTGACCCCAGGGGAAAGAAAAGCAAGGAGACTTTTAGGATGTTGCAAAAGGAGAGCTTAGGTGATACTCCTGGCGACCAGCCAAACTGTTTATTAATATTTCAGAAGATAATCTCATCCCCCATGTTTTCCTTTACTGTGTACATTCTTGGACTTCCTGAACCTTCCTCATGCAAGAAGAGGCCCAGCAGAGCCACATTTCCCACAAGTCAGCTCTGCTGCCTCTCCCTAGTGATACAAGGATTAGGCTGCAACAGAGAAGGTTGTAAGATGCCAGAAGCAGGACAGACAGGCCCAGAGAGAGCATCAGGTTTTGCTTTGTTTCCACTGTGCTCCTGGAGGGAAGAAGGATTTGGTTGCTTGTCTCTAGAGGATGGCCATTTCAGAGGGAAGTTCAAACTTGCAGGCACACATGTAAGTGCCAGGACAAACCATGCTCAATGCCAAGTGGCAACTTTATTGAGACCTCACGTGTCTATTGAAAAGAGAAAGGATGGCACATTAATGAAGAAGGCACGAATAACATTTGAAACTGTGGAAGGGATCAGTGTGAGGCCTAGCTGACAGACCTCACAGGAACCAGCCATCGCTCAGGGAAGGACTGCCCCAGGCCTGGCTTCCTGGAAGAGCCGAACCCAGTGTTGGGGCTGCAGAAGAAGTGGGAGAGCCAGGTTGGAGAATGGGCAATGGAGGCACAGAGCTGGAGAGGCATGAAGTCCACAGTGGCCTTGGGCAAGAAAGTACAGACTGAGTGCGGCTCAACATTTGTCTGCAGGAGACCAGGAAGAAGGGAGAGTTCTATGGTGGTCAGTCATAGAAGCAGCTTTGTGCATACCAGGCTTCAGAGCCTGCACTGTTTCGGAGGCAGTGGGGAGTCACCGGAGGTTTATGAACAGGGAAACAGCATGTGGACAGTTCTATTTGGGTTCAAGGTTAGATTTGAAACATTTTTAGAAACTTGACAATAGTTTCCTCTGGCGAACTAGGATTTCCTTATTTTTTTTTATTATTTTGAAAATAAACCCTCTCCCTCCAACATCAAACAGCTTTTTAAAAACACGATGTTCTAATTGATCTAGATGAAGTAATTTCAAAACACAGGGCTTAAGTTTCACTTGCAAAGCCCATAATTTTGGTGATTGGGGGAAATACTCTCTGGCAAGAAAATAGTTGGAGGGATTTGAATGCTTTAGAATTTAAATGTCCAAAAGCCGAGCTGGCCTCATAGGAATTAAAAATAGATTTTAATAAACTGAGCCCATTAGCGTTTGTTGCTTTTAAATGCATCTATTTTATATGGCTTACTAGGTTTGCAAACAAGTACATTGAACTGATTTTTATGGTTGCTTTTGTGTGTGTGTGTGTGTGTGTGTGTGTGTGTGTGTGTGTGTGTGTGTATGCATGCAAGTGTTGGAGGAGTGAATGCCTCAGTGGTACAAGCAGTCCTTGATCATAAGAATTAACTGCAGGAGTAGTATGAAGCTAAAAATGCCCAAGATTCTGGCCAGGTAATTAATTTTACTTGAGAAACAAAGAAATCTTTGCACTGCTGCTGCAAGCTTTCTATCTGACCTTCTGGCTCTCTTCTCTGAAACCAGAATGAAGTGTACTTCATGAGTACAGTGTGCATATGTGTGAGAGAAGGAGATGGGGTGTTGGTAGAGAAGAAGGTGTGGTGGCAGGTGAGAGGTGATGGGTTGGAAGATAGCTGTTGAGTGGTACACGAAGGAAATGACTTCTTTGACTTCCCCTAGAGTGTGCACATATCAAGGTAGCGTTACAGGAGACTGGGAGATTTACGATAATCCAAACCAGTTCCCTTAAGTAAAAATAAATAGACCAAAAGCTATTGTACAGTTTCACTTCCAGCTGTGCGCAGTGGACAGTCCCAGGGGTGTTGACAGGATCCAGAGTCTACTAGAGAAGAAATTACTCAGCACGTGCTTCTATCCCACCGGCATCCCATAGGCACAGACTCTGGGAGTGTATATAAAAATCTCTAAAACCCTCACGCTTCTTTTTTCCTGACTTTAACGGATATCATTACCATCTGAAACCACCATCTACCCAGTCCCATGTTCTCTTCTGAAAAAACGACCGGTCACACTGAGTTCTTAAAAGTTTTATTTTTAAGAGTATAATTTGGCATGTTTATTGTTGCTATTACTGGTGCAAGAATGCTTTGGAATTTGCAGGCCTTATAACGAGGTCTGGCTGTGGCTAGTGGAAAGCCCTTGCGGTACTCTGATCCTTCCCCTCAGACCCTAGATTCCTAAAGAACAATGAGTGTGTGCTGCAGAAAGACGCTCGCGGGACCCACAACACTAAATCATCTGTGACAGAATGTTCTCGCAAAGAGTGGAGTTGCATAAATGGATCGGCAGAAATAAGTGCTTTGGCAAAACTCCTTGAGTGGGGAAGAGCAGTGTTTGCTCTTCTAATTAGCTCTGGGTAGCAGTCGCCCTGATGTCTCTGCTGAGGAACCCAGGCAGAGGTCTCCTTACTGGCCTCTAAGAGCTGCCACATTAGAAAAAAAAAAAAGTGTGTGTGTGTGTGTGCGTGTGTGCATGTGTGTATACCCATGGAAGTCAGAAGACAACCTCAGGTGTCATCCTAATGAATATAGGCCACCTCCTTTGAGACATAGTCTCTTGTTGGCCTGGAACTCGCCAATTATGCTAGACTGGCTGGTCAAGTGATTCCCAGGGATCTTCCCATCTTTACATCCCATTGCTGGGATTGCACTCACACACCTCTGGCTTTTTATCTGAGTTCTGGGGAACAAATCCAGATCCTCATACCTGTGAGATAACCTGCTGAGTTGTCTCCCCAGCCCCAGGCCTGCCACTCTCTTGGTGGGAAGGGTTAAGCATGCTGTCCATTCACGCACACTGAACGCCTCTTGAGTGGAACTGAATGAGCAGGAAAGAGGAAGGTTTGCCAGTGAAGGGAAGGATGCCATGGGGCCCTGGCCAATGGGAATCAGTGCTGGAAACCAGATGAGCAAGAACACCCAAGTACACAGCAGTCGGCTCACAGTCTAGAGATCACCATGCCCCAAGGTATTGTATGAGCTCTGTTAAGGATGTGGGCAAAGAAAGCCCGTGTTTGGCACAGAAGATTGAATTCACCTTATTCATTATGCCAAGGGCTTAAGACCACACCTTGAATTTTGCTCAAGAGAACTATGAAACAAAGGAGGAAATGCCCCCTAATTCAGACACAATAGTATTACTTTACTTTCATTAAATTTTTAAATATTAAATTAACTTATTTGATTTAGTGTGTGTGTGTCTGCGCATGTGTACTTATGAGTGATCGCTTGCTGTGGGGCACAGTTCATGATGGAGGTCATAGGCCAGTTTTCATAAGTCACTTCTTCCCTTTACTATGTGTGCCCTCAGATCAAACTCATGTTGTCAGACTTAACAAATGTCATTACACAATGAGCAATCCTGCTGCCCTAGCATTGCTTTTAAAAGGCAGCGTGTAGACAGGAAAGAGAGCAGAGGTGTATGTCTCTTCACTCTTGAGCCTTTCAACATGACGGAAGTTATACGATGCTCCTTTCTGCCTTTTCTTGGGAGGGGAGCACCTCTGAATCATAAAGGAGAGAAATGGCTGTTCTCCAGTTAACAATTGGACAAGAATGTTAATGGGAATAATAAGCTGGACAGTGGGTTTCCAAAGTCAGCATCCCTGCTGGCCCATTCCCCCCTTCTTAGGAATCTCTTAAATGCTGTTTGGCGAGCACCATGCCGGACAGAAAAGTGACCGACCAGGAAGGTTCACACAGAAAAAAACATCACCCTTTTCTTGACATGAGATGGAAACGTAAAGGGGCTGATTTAAAAAAAAATTATTAAGGAAAGTGTTTAACCTCATAAGTCTTTGCTTTCCTACCACAGTAGAAGTATGAGGCTCTTGTCATATTTCTTGGCACACTGTCATGTGCTGCACATGCCGATTAGGTAAGGAAAGTCTGACAAAGTTACAGTAGCCTGGAGGGGTTACACAGTACTGGGGCATCAAACCTAACATGGTGTTTCCCTCTGAAGAAGGACGTTTCCTTCTGGCTAAAGTGCCCTCAGCATCTCTTTGCATCCTCTCCAGTATCTCTGGACTCTCCTTCTATAAAAGATTAGGATAACCCTCCTAAATTTAAACCAGCTAAATGCAGTATGGAACCATTATACACACCTTCCCCCGTGTGTGTATGTGTGTGTTTGTGTGTATATGTTTGTATGTATGTGTGCGTGTGTGGGTGTGAATGTGTGTGTGTCTGCATGTGTTTGTGTATGGGTGTGAATGTGTGTGTGGGTGTGAGTATGTGTATATGTGTGAGTGTGAGTGTATGTGAGTGTGTGTGAATATGTATATGTGTGTATGTGTGTGTGAGTGTATGTTTGTGTGTGAGTGTGTGGGGGGTGCGAGTGTGTATATGTGGTGAGTGTGTGTATGTGCATGTGTGTATGTGTGTGAGTTTGTATGTGTGTATGTGAGTATGTGTATATGTGTGAGTGTGTATGTGTGCATGTGTGTGAGTGTGTGTATGTGAGTGTGTGTATATGAGTGTGTGTATGTGAATGTGTGTATGTGAATGTGTGTGTGTGAGTGTGTGTATATGTGTGTGAGTGTGTGTATGTGTGTGAGTGTGTGTGTCTGTGTGTCTATGTGTGTATATGTGTGTGAGCATGTGTGTGTGTCTGTGTGTGTATGTGTATGTGTGAGAGTGTGTGTGTGTGTACAGTGTGTGCGTATGTGGGTGTATGTGCGTGTCTGTGTGTGTATAGTGTGTGTGCATATTGTGTGTGTGTATAGTGTGTGTGTGTGTAGTGTATGTGTGTATTATCGTGTGTGTGTATAGTGTGTGTGTGTGTGTAGTATGTGTGTGTATTATCGTGTGTGTGTATAGTGTGTGTATTGTGTGTGTGTAGTGTGTGTGTATAGTGTGTGTGTAGTTTGTGTGTGTGTGTAGTGTGTGTATAGTGTATGTGTGTGTAGTGTGTGTGTGTATAGTATGTGTATAGTGTGTAGTGTGTGTGTATATAGTGTGTAGTGTATGTGTGTGTGTGTATGTGTGTGTATAGTGTGTGTGTCTGCACACAGATGCATCTGGAGGCCAGAGGCTGAGCAAAGTGACCTCGTCAATCACTCTTCAGTTTTTAAAATTCTTCTCTCATATGTTACGTTCCACCACAGTTTCCCCTCTCCCTTCCCCCTAGCCTTCCCCTCTCTCCATGATCCATCTCACCATCCCCCTCCACCTCCCCTAAGACAAGAGCAGGCCTCCCAGGGGCATCAACCAAACCCTGCATAACAAGCTACAATAAGACCAGGTACACAGCATCACATCAAGGCTGGATAAGGAACCCAGGAGGGAAAGTGTCAAGGACAGCCCCCACAGCCACTGTTAGGATTCCCACATGAACATATATGCAGAGGACCTAGGTGAGACCCCTACAGTTCCCTGATCTCTCAAGTTTCCATGAGTCCTGGTTAGTTGATTCCAGGGGCCATGTTCTCCTGATGTTTCCATGACCCCTCCAGTTCCTCCAATCCTTCCTTCCCCTCCTCAACAGGACTCCTTGAGAGCTCTGCCTAATGTTTGCCTATGGGACTCTGATTTCTACTCCCATCAGTTGCTGGATGAAGTCTCTCTGGTTTCATTGATGATGATTATGCTAGGCACTGATTTACTGAGGCACAGCCTCTTTTGAACCTGGAGCTCTTCAGTTTGGCTACTTTAGGTAGTCAACTTGCCTAGTGGGTCCCATTTCTGCTTCTGGAGCCTGAGATTACACAGGGGCTGATGTATCTTTCAGTTTTCATTTGTTTGTTTGCTTTAATACATTTATTTACTAATTCAAGTTACGTCTCAATCACAGTCCCCTCAGTTCATCAGTCACATGAGGGCTAAGAGCTTCCTCTTGCTTTGGGGCCTGACTTGGCAGCAACTCTATGGGAAAGTGTCCCCCTAATAGGTAACAAAGTCAATGACTGAGACCACCCCACCCCTACTTGTTAAGGGATCTGTATGAGGACCAAGTTGCCTATCCTCTATATTTGCATGGTTGGGGGGGGGGGTCTAGGTGAAGTCTAAGCTTTCTTCTTTTTTGGGTTAGCATTTCAATTGCTATAAGCCTCTAGGGCCTTAGGTTAGTTGGTTCTGTTGATCTTCATGTGTTTTGTCTTGACCCTCAGGGTCTCTCTATTTCTCCTCCCTCTCATACAGGGCTCCCAGAGCTCCACCTAATGTTTGACTGTGTGTCTCAGCATCTGTTTTGATCTTCTGCTGGGTGGAATTTCTCATGGGATAGTTATGCTAAGTTCCTGTTCCTTTGGGTCTGTGGATTGTAGGATAGTTATCCTGTATTATATGGCTAACATTCAGTTATAAGTGAATACATGCCATGTGCATCTTTCTGGGTCTGGGTTAGCTCACTCAGGATGAGCTTTTCTAGTTCCATCCATTTGTT
Source organism: Lophiomys imhausi (assembly GCA_907164525.1). Lineage (NCBI taxonomy): Eukaryota > Metazoa > Chordata > Mammalia > Rodentia > Muridae > Lophiomys > Lophiomys imhausi. Next base: position 5,284,674 of record CAJQZJ010001558.1, read on the forward strand.
TGCAAATTGCAAGATTTCCTTATTTCTGATAACTAGTATTCCATTGTGTAAAAGCCAGGGGGATGCTAAGGATTTCTTGCAAGAGGGTGTAGCAGTGATTCTCAACCTTCCTAATGTCTTGACCCTTTAATACAGTTCCTTAAAAAAAAAAAGCAAGAGGAAGCTCTTAACCCTCAAGCAGAAATGGGACCCACAGTTTTCTTTATCCATACTTTGGTTGAAGGGCATCTAGGTTGTTTCCAGTTTCCAGCTATTACAAATAAAGCTACTATAAAAGTTGTTGAGCTGATGTCCTTGTGGTTTGGTGAAGAATCTTTAGGACATATACCCAGGAGTGGATGACTGGATCTTAAGTTAGAGCTATCCCAACTGTTTGCTTGTTTTATGGAGTTACAAGGATTCTGAACTCAAGTCCTCATGTGAAGAGCAATTCATCTGGCAAGCCATGTAGCCCCGTAGCTCTCCATGATATGGGTAAGCCAAGTGATGCTAAGGATTTCTTGGAGGAGGGTGTAGCAGTGATTCTCAACCTTCCTAATGCCTCGACCCTTTAATACAGTTCCTTATGTTGCAATGACCCTCAGTGGTAAAATTATCTTTGTTGCTACTTTGCTACTTTATAACTTTCAGTAATATTTGCTACTGTTAGGAGTTGTAATGGAAATATCTAAGTTTTCTGATAATCTTTGGGGCAGGGGTCTTGATCCACTGGTTGAGAACCACTGTTGGAGAGACATCACTCATAGTAAGCATGCTAGTGGTTCTTGAATTTGGTCTACTCATTCCTAGGAGAGTTGAATGTTGGGAATACATCGCCAAAATATGTTTTATTTTATTCTCCATCATCAGCCCTTCCATCTTGACCACAGGCAGCTTAAAAATAAAGTGGGCACATCTTAGTGGCCAGCAACCATGGCAATCAGGATGAAATCACTATCAAAGCAGAAATAACAAGCTTTGATAAAGTTATCCAGAGAAGCACAGTCCCGAGAGCATCCACACAGTTGTCTGGATCCTTATGTCACCAAATTAGATTGTGTTTGAAATCACAGCTCTCGCAGGAAGCCATGAAGTGCTGATCCCATTCTACACCCTGCTCTCCTCATCTAGAAAAGGCGTCCTGCTTCACGAGGAGGTTCAGTTACATTAAACACGATATCCCGTGGCTGGGCCTACTTAGGAGTTGCAACTGTCATTTTAAGTCAGAGTCTTATTCTATTGTTTAAATAAAACTTTATAAAATGCATTTGTAGTTCCTAGCTTTGGAGTACCAGTTGCAGGCTGCTAGGCTGAGTCTTCACAAGTTCCCTGTTGCTTGCTTGGGGCTAATGAAGAGATGGCAGATCGCGTGTGTGTTTCTCCTGCGTGACTAGTTACAAGTATCAACTTATGCTAGCTAGCCATCTGTCTTACTTAGGGTTTTATTGCTGTGAAAAGACATCATGACCATGGGAACTCTTATAAAAGAAAACATTTAATTGGGCCCGGCTTACAGTTCAGAGGTTTAGTCCATTATCATCATGGTGGGAAGCATGGCCAGCACCCAGGCAGACATGGTGCTGGAGGAGCCGAGAGTTCTACATACTGATCCGAAGGCAGCAGAAGGGCAACGTGTGCCAGACTGGGCGTAGCTTGAGGTTAGGAGACCTCAAAGCCCGCCCCCACAGTGACACACTTCCTCCAACAAGGCCACACCTACTCCAACAAGGCCACACCTACTCCAACAAGGCCACACCTCCTGATAGTGCCACTCCTGGTGGGCCAAGCATTCAAATACATGAGTCTATGGGAACCATAGCTCTTTAACCACCACACCACCTCTCTGGGTTTTACTTCCTTGTCTATAAAATGAGAATAATACATGTCTTCCTCATGTATGTGTCACAGATGTATGATAGACAGAAAGTGGACCAAACAAAACTTAATGCAAAGTTCTAATTGGGTTGGCTTTATTATTTACAGTGGATTTGAAATGGCAATGGAAGAAACATGTGGCAAAACCACTTGAAAGGTAGTAGCCTAGCCATGAAGAATAAAGAACTTGGAATTAGCTGATCTAGGTTTGGCAGCTACTTTGGCAGGATGAGGGTGCATGCTTTTGGACAGGTGACCACTGTTCTCAAGGCCTTAGTGTTCTTGTCCCTGAAATGTAGGTTCTGGTTGAGCTTTGTGACTCTGTGTACTGAGACTCCTATGAACTGTAACACTAATAGTCAAATTTGGAGCCAAAACTCAATTTTTTAAAAGCCTCCTAGATTCATGATGCCAAGGCGATGGACTGAGAACATGACAGCCTGCCATTCATATGAGAAGATGGTGTTTAAAAACTAAAGCTTAAATACCAGACATTTGACACCATTTGAGGTGGGGAAACAGTTAAAGCAGGTTAAAAACAACCTTGATTCAGGATAAGAACCACCAGTTTCTTCAACATTCCAGAGCTACTCTGAACCTCAGTTATCTGTCTGGAATCATTGCTCCAGGGTTGGCTACGTCAGCAGTGGATCCTCAACCAGACAACAAACAAGGCAGGGGTGGAAGGGGCACCCCCAAGGCACACAGCTATCTCTTTTGATGTCAGGTTTTCATCGTGGCTGTATCTCCAACTCTGTGTGCCTAGATTTGGGCTTCTGGGACTGTTCATGGTGTAACTTTCAGCTCATAGGCTGGAATGTCATCAAGAAATCTGTGATTAGTTATCAATGTCTGCCATGCTTAGATGTGGCAGTGCTAGTCCCAGATATGTTCTTTCCCTCCAGAGCAGGTCAGGAAGATCCTTTAGGACGAGTCCCCTCCACTGGGCAGCAGATCAAGGACTTGGGCCAGTGTTGTTTCCGGTGTCCTGGAGAAGTGTTTTCCAAGCCTCTGGCAGGCTCTGTTTTATTCTCTTGGGGAGGCTCACTCTAGTTAAGTGAGCAGAGAGAATGGAAGAAAGGAACTCTGTTGACTCTGCTGCCCAGTCCCAAGACAGGAGCTTCAAGGTCAAGAAAGCTGGAAATGCTGCCATGTAACTGCACAGAGACTGCAATGAGGACCAGGCATGGTGCCCACTGGTCCAGCAAAGGCAACCTCAGACCAAAAACCTTGCCTGGCTGTGGCCAGGGGTCATGGCTACAAATTTCCTGGACACTAAGGCCTTGGTAGGCATCCAATTATACATTCCATAGCCAATGGTCCTGGATAATTTGCCAGTCAATTTAAAATTGATGCCTCTCAGTCATCCATGCTCGTGGAACAGAGCATCAGAGGTCTGTTTCTCTTCACCTTTGGAAAGTGATTTATGCTTTTGTTCTGTTGATCTGTTTTCCCAGTGATGTTTGAGCATTTCAGTTTTTTTTTTTTTTTTTAAGAACAGTGGAGGGGGTGAGGAGTGCATTTTGGAGTTCTCAATGTGTTTCCCATAACCAGCCAAATATTTCTGAGCCTCCTTACTTTAAGCCCATGAAAGGTACCAATGGAATCCTTCCACCTGCCTTATATTGCCCTCTTACTAGTGCTCCCTCCCTGGGATCCTGGTAGCTGTGTGACCACTGGTGGACCCAGGTGTGTGTTGGCCAGTGCTGGGAGAAGGGGTAGAGGCTAAGTCTGTGAAGAGACTTCTAAGACCTCACTGAGTGGAGAATGGCCCTGACTGCCTTTGTTCCTTCTGCTTCCTGTTGTTTTTCCAGTGACTGCACTTGATGAGTTCTGCATACAATTAACTTCCCATTACCCTGAGCCTGATTAGTCAGTTTGAAGATTAACCAAGGTGAAGGCTCACCTGGGTCTTCCAGGTGCTCTCCACTTCAGTTGTTCTTGTTGATTAATTACTTGGTTATGGCTGGTTGCCGGCTCGGAGGTTCTGGAGCGCTGGGACTGGGTTACTTACAGCAGGGGATGGTGATCAAGGGGCAACTTTGTCCATTATTTTTTACTTTCTTTAGCCAGAGGTTTTCACTGGTCATGGAAAGCTCCGAACTCTCTAGCACTGTCCCTGAGAGGTCCAGACATTCCCTGGGATCCACCATTGGTTTCAACCAACACACTTTCCAAATTGGGAAATTTAAGTTGACCACAGAGTGCTGTGAATTTGAAAGTCATTGCAATTAGAAATCTAATATGTTGAAAGTAAGCTCAGTACCCAGCAATGGGAGCTGCTATCCCCCTCTTCCTCCTCAGTCTGTAAACTTCCTCCCTCCAAATGTGTAGACTGGCAGCCCGGAACACTAAGCATTGGAGCCCATTAGAGGTCTGTGGAGGTCAAGGCCATGGTGATAGTGGGCGTAGGTGTGGACTGCAAATGCAAGTTTCTCAAGATCCTGATCTTCCCAAGGTAATTGTTGGGGATGCTTGTGATTAGAGCTCCTTGTTGCTCTACTTCACAGCAAGGTGGCCATCTTTGTTTGAGTCTCCCCGGGGTGAGAAAGCAGAAATATACTTGTTGGTCATTCCTTACACAAGGTCAGAATAAACCTTGTAAGTCAAGCTCTCACCACATTTGGGACCATCTTGGTTTGGGCAACAAATGCCTCGGATCTTACGTGTGTTCTAAACCCTGAGAAGGTGCCCACTGAGGATTGAGGTCTGTGGATCACAAAGAAAGAGGGGACATGCACACATCGTGTTTGATGGGGTTTCGTGGGTCGCCCTTACTGCTGAAGCAGAACTCACCGGAGCACCTGACTGGTCTTCATCTCTGGGTTCTCCTTTTACATTTCCCACACCTCCAGGTCCATGGGCTCAGCACCTCCCCACCTCTTTCTAGCCAGGCCCATGGGTTTCTTTGGTCCTTCATGCTTTCCGAGGGCTGTCGGGGTGTGTGTACAGTCTAGAGATCACATTTTATTAACACAAAGAAATCTGCTTGGGCTGCCTGGTTTTGCAGTCACATGGAGAGAAATGTGCTTCTTTGGTCCACCAGCCTGCAGCTCTCTGTGCAAAATACAGCAGGGAGCTGGGCACGGGGCCAAGCTTACATTTCACTTCAGAACACACTTTCGAATCACTCCTTGGCAGAACATCCCCGGCGGTGTCTATTTGGGGAGTAAGATAGAAAAGTGTTGTTTCTCTCTTATGAGCATCAGGAGATAGGACCTTTAGAACATGTTTTACTTTCCTCATTGTCACATCTTCAGGGTGCCCAAAGATCCATGTCATCCAGGAAAAGGCAGCAACAGCAGCAGTGAAAAGCCCCCCCCCCCTTTTGTTTTTGTCCCTGGCTGCCCTGCAAAAATCAGAGAACACAACCAGCACCGCCAGAGATGGAGAAGCTTAAGGCCAGGGTAATAACAACAAAAGCGGAGTTCTGCAACTCCGGGGCACAGGGGCTACTCTCCCAGATAAAACAACATTGTTGTCCAAATCTTTCTTTCCAAAAGATCTGAGACTTTGCTAAGGTTGGGTCTCAGCCAGCCGGCAAAGGAAGTAACTGCAGCGAGCCTTTGGAATGGTACATGCTATAAAAATAAACAAACAGACCTCTTCCATTCTCTTCTCCCTCCCTTGTCTATTTTTATTTCTTTCTCCCTGTTGTCCTTTAGCACTCTGCAGTACCCTTGCCTGCTCCATACTGCCCCTTCTGCCCCTTCTTTCCCCACCTCCATATTCTCCGGGACCAGGATCACTAACTAGTCTGCCTCCAATAAAACAAAAAGCCTAACTTCAAAACTGGGGACTCAAGTCTAATTCGGGCCATCTCCTCCTGTTGCCTCTTGTTCACTTCTTGTTAAATAATGACCTGAAACCTAACTTGAGTCTGAGAAAACAAAGTTGATTTGGTAATTTTAAACATCCTTAAGAAAGATCAGAATGGTTAAAAAAAAAAAATTTCTGGCATAGTATGAACTTCTCTTTTCCTAATGAGCTAGACCCTCAGGAAGAAACTGGCTTTACCATCACCCCCACCCATAATCTACATTAGGATTTCCCAAGGGTCAAGCCTTGTTCTCATTCTAGCATTTAAAACTTGGGAAGATTGTGGTTTCTGTCAGTAGTATGTGGCCAAGCAGCAACTGATGGGGGCATAGAAAACCTTCTCTGGAAGATGTGTGTTTGTGGCTGCTGCCTCCTAAACTGAGTAGCCCCTGGGAGGCCCCCCTCACCTTGTAGAGAATGCCTAGACCCTCAGAGCCAGGCTGCGGCTTCCTGCCGGTCAACTCCAGAGAAACCTCCGCTTACTCTGCAGAGGCCAGATGACAGAGACCCATCCACCTGCCTGGAAACCTGTTGGTAATTAGCTTTAAAAACATTGCCAGGTTCTCACATGGCTGCTGGATGCATTAATTCAACGGGGGAAGGGAGACAGTGCTACTTCACAGAATAACACTGTGGCCACCACATTATTCATTCCACAGGAGGTTAGATAAGGTTATCTAAGAGATGAAGTCATCTTGCACCTTCCAAGAGATCTTCTGAGAGTGTTGAGCAGTAACTTCAGAAATCTCTTTGGAGCCACACCCCTTCTTTTATATAGGAGACTGGGACATTTTTAAGTCCTGTTCTCTTTTTGAAGGAGACTGGAAATTGAACCCACAGCTTCATACATTCTAAGCAGACACTTCGCCTCTGAGATCCACCCATACACCTATCATATTCTTGGTGGGGGCTGGGGGGCTTTACAAAAATCTCTGAGAGAATGGAGAGATACGGTCACCTTTTTCAACATCACGTGTCTATTCTCCACTGTGAATGTGTGGATTATCTTCTCAGTGTCTTGGGCATGGTGAATGAGCACCTGGCTAGTTATTATTTGCCACCTTGGGAAAGACTACCGACCTCTACCCCAACTTAGGGAGTTTATTGGGGAAATAATTTCATTTTACAAATAACAGCGTACATCTATGGAACATTGTAACAATAGGGCAAATATTATTCAGACTGTGCCTGGACTAAGAGAATTTGTCTTTAAGGTAGGGAACCTGACTGTTGGCCCCTTCTCTCACTAGTAGGAAATTCTAAGCTTACAGGATTTTTGCCTTTTGCATAAGGAAAGGTGCATGGAAGCTGCTCCTCCATGCTCCTGCAGCTCTCTATACCTCATAAGGAGATCTTGTCAATTCTTTGTGACTAGGTTTTGTTGCTAGCACCTCAGCATGTGCCTTCCACCAGAATTAGTAGCCAGGAAACATTAGTTGAAGGAATGAGTGATGGATGTATCAAAGATTCTGTGTTTGTTAGAAATGGCTTTAAATAGATACTTGGGCTGGCAGATTTTTTTTCAACATGATGAATCTTTGCAGAAGGTCCTGATGGAACAGTGAACCACTGAGCATACCTTAGCCGGTGGGTCTTGGAGACCAACTGTAGTTCTTCCCGCCCCCCCCCCCCCAGCAGATGCAGCGACGGCTCTAGAACCCTTCACTCATGACACTTTCTCACAGTCTGTTTTTCTTACATGTCATTATCTTCTGCTTGGTTGGATAGCAGGCAAGAATGAAGAGACCTTTCAGAGTAGAGGATTTAGATGTTTGCAAATCCAGGTGAATACCAAACTCCAGGTCTCCACTCTTTAAACACACAGACAACGTTTGAGAAGTTGGAAGTCAGCCGCTCCACGTGCGTGTGTGCCCAGATCCCCTGTAAGAGTTCTTAGAATTCACCCAACAGGTTCTTAGCTGGGATCTTAACTGGGTAAGTAGATAGAGTCCAAGTGGGTTGAGGGAAAAAGATGTAAATTTTTTTAAGTACCCATTTACCAATGGTTGAGGAAATGGCTTAGTTGATAAAATGCTCGCTTTACAAATATAAGGACCTGAATTTGAACCCCTATTAACCACATAAAAAGCGCAGAAGCGCACGCGCACACACACACACACACACACACACACACACACACACACACACACTCAGAGACCATCAAGGTACCTTTCTTTGATTAATGGATAAAGGTAAGCACTTCTCTACGGACATGGACATGCTAGTTGCAGCTTCTTTGTGGGTGGTATTTGACTGGCTTACAAAATGGTGAGTCTCCCCAAGCCAGTCAACAGTTGCCACGGAAACAGAAGTGGCCAGTACTGAAGAGAACCACATCACCATCATGTGGAGCCACTCCTGCAGTGTCACCCCAGGTGAAAGGGTCAACTGCATCTTTCCGGTGGTGTGGTGGTGTCCACAGTATTCCTTGCCTACACTGCATTCATTCTGAGCCCGCCATCCCATCCTATGTGTCCATGCCAGAGAATGGAAAGTTGGTCTCCGGCAGCAGCTAGAGATGTTAATCCTTCCCACATTCACGGTGCCTAAGTTCACCCATGTGAACTTAAGGAGAAGAATAGCCTTCTTGCCTGCCAGGCTGAAGCAGCAAAGGTCTTTAGTTAGAAGTGGTGCATAATGTTATCCAATCGATTCAGGTGTGAATCTAACTATTACAGGTAGTCTTAATAACTTCAGTTTTCATAAAATAGACATTCTCATTTTTAAGAGTAAACTGTGATGATTCCTTATCACAGTTTATTTTCTTGAGTTTTGATCTCTCCTAGAACTGCATTTCCATCTTCTTAATGAACAAGCTTGATTTTAGCCTAGTTTGTGGAATCCTACATTCCCTTTGTTTATACTGTGTCACAGGGCAAGAGGCTGATTGGCCTGGGGTCCTTCTGCACTCCATTCTTGGATATGGAAAGACTAGGCTGTGAACAGTATGGCGAGACTCCCTTCTCAGGAATCCAGAGAAGCAGATACGCAAATGAGCAGAGCCACCTTAACAGAAGGGCTCAGAGCAGACTTCAGACACAATGACAGCCTTTGCCCAAGTGTCCTCAGGACAGCAGTGGAAGGCCCATTGGGTATGGCAGCTGCCCTGGACAATAGCCAGTCACCTTTGTGGAGCATTAATGGAGGACAAAGCTTTCCTCCCCCCCCCCCAGCCTGGGAAATTCTTACTCTGGCAAGAAGCTGTGTACCCTCTGATCTGAATTTCGACCTTCTATCGGGAAGTAGATAGAAAAGAAACTAGTTACTACTCTTTTTTTTTTTTTTTTATGCTTATGATAGTTTGGGCCCTGGGCTACACAGTTTATGTGTGTTATCTCATTAAGCGCCAAAACCACCCCTGGATATTCCTAGCATTAGTATTATATTGGTACTGTTATTGCTGTCCTTTTACAGAAGAGGCCCAGGGAAAGTGGGTAAGAATAGTATAGACAGCAGTTAGCTGGCAGGGCTGGGGTAGGATGAGGTGCCACCATCTGGCACTTGGTCTCTGTGTTAGGTCACGGCAGCCTCTTCCACTATTCAGGAGAGGGCTCTTTGCCTGCAGAAGATAGCAGAATGTCTGGAGCCATCAGTGCACCTGTGCCCATGTGATGGCATGGTGACTACTAGGTTCTGGGAACCTGAATGTGGAAGGACAGAGAGGAAAATACATTTTGATCTGGCAGCATCTCTAGAGTCCTCGGCTCTCTTAAACCAGCTCCTAGGGAATCTAATTTTAAAGGACAGCCAGGCCAGCTTGCAAAACACAAGGTTTATGTTTAAATCATGAAGAGTTAGTTTAAAAGTTAATTCTGTGCTTTTGTATGACTCTCAAAGCCTCTTTTCCTTCTGACATAATATCAGCAGAGAAACACTCGGAATGAAGAACTCAGCAATGAGAAATATGTAGGAATGGCCAAGGGGGATTTAGGAAAATGGAATGATGTTGTGTCTCTGAGGCCACTGGTGCCCAGCTCTGAACATAGTCAACACAGTCCCCCCTGCCCAGTAAAGCAGAGAATATATGCATAGAGTCAAAAGAGCCTTCATCTTTCATGAATAGTTTTTTCTCGTATAGACGCATGTATGTATGTTCTTAGTGAGACACGTGCATGAATGTCTGGCTAAGTTGGGAATCATCTGTGGGTTTAGCCCTCAGTAAGATATGGGGCAGAGACAGAGGCACTTTCTCAGTACCCCTGTCCATCCACCTCACTGTGGCACACCTAGTGAGGGCTCTTTCCAGATACCCATGAAGGAAGTAGTTTCTCCAGAGATGCTTACGGGAGGTGGCACAGGGCCTTGCAGCCTCAGTTGGTAAATATTAGTCTCCTTCCCCTCCCTGTGTGTAAGGCAAGTTGTACAAGTGAGCGAGTGAGGCCTCAGCAACTCAGAATGCAAAAATAGCTCTCTGCCTGTGAGGATGTGGCCTCTTTTCCCCGAGTTGTGGACCAGATGTCAGGCTGCCTGGTGAGGACTCAAGGAATGTGACAGCTTCCTTCTGCAGGCCTTCATTGCTTCTCTCCAGATGGAAGCCTCCATTCCCATGTGATTTTTGGATCTGGAAAACAAGGACAAAAAAGGATTGTTCAAGAGTCTTGCCCTTTATTAAACACATGTGTGTGTACATGGATTGTAGGTATTACCCACAAGTCACAGATGTGGTCGCCATGTCATTTTCCCTGTTGCTTAGTGACAATAAAAAGGAATGGATATCCACGGCCCATGGATATTCATTTTTGAGTTGTTTGTATCTGTTTTTGACCTCACTTTTGTTTAGAGCCAACTAACTGCTTACCATGCACCTAACTGGGTTCCCACAGTTGAGAGGTAAGGAAGACACCAACCATCCTTTCAACTGATAAAGCTCATGAGTTGCACAAAGGTATAAATGATTGTGAATGGAATGTGACAAGTGGTAAGAAGAATGTGTATGAATGATCATCTCTGCAGTGTGATCCTCAGTCCCACCCTCAGTTTGTGTCTTGAAGAATAAGCAAAAATGGTATCAGTAGACAGGAAGGATTCCATAGGTGACTTATATGGGTTTTTCTTAGCTGGCATTAACAAAGTGTACTGGTAATTTTAGGGAAAGATATGACTCACAGGCAAGGGCCATTCAGACTGTTACAGGACAGAGGAAGGACATGGCTCAGGAAAAAAGAGGAAACCACAAAATATGAAAGTAACAGTTTACATTCAACCTGACTGAATCCCCTTCCCTAGATGAAGGAAGAGTTTGTGGCACAGTTTGGGGGGCCTGGGCCAGCACTTCCAGGACAGGCGGCAAACCATGTGTCTCAAACACGGTGTGTTTAAAGAAGATGTTAGGAGGTTAGGGGCGGCATAATTGATATGATTTAGAAGTTGCTATGGCAACACACCTACCTGTAGAGAGTCAGTGTCTGTGGGAAGGGCTGGCAGGCTTGTGGCTTTTGCCCTGGACTGTCCTGTGTCCTGCTATCACCTGCTCTGGGCCAAAGGTCTGGACGAATTCAAAAGGACCAATGGCCCATGTGGCTCATTGTAGCCAGTCTTTGTGAAATTGACCCTGGAATAAGATAAGAAGCTGTAAACCAGCTAGAAGGTTACAGAGAAAAAGCAAGGAAGAAGGAACCTCAGCAAGCTTGCCAACTCTTCAGGAAGCATTTCTCCATATTGGAAAGCATGAAGTAGCTTGTGGATTCCCATGAAAAACGTAAATTTATATGGGGTCCACGTGTAAACTGCCTGGGTTATAGGCAGGGGCACAGACACTGTAAAGATGTAAGTGAAATAGACTTTAGATGCAGAAAGAATGTGGGTTAAGGAAGAATTAATTGGCCATGACAAATTTCATAGACCTCATGGATTGCCTCTGTGGCACCACCTTCTGACAAATAATTGTATAATGTGGTTGGAGATAAGCTTTGGCTTGCCAGCCCCTGATGCAGAGGCTCCTTACCCTACCTTAATAGTTCTTAACTTTGGCCTGACAAGAAGATGACTAGTGGCAATTCTTGACATTTTTATTTTAAAATATTCCATCATAAAAGAAAGCCACACCATCTTTAAAGTCATAACTGTACAACAATATAGCTTGAGTTCTTACAGCCTATTTCCAGATTAGCTTCCAACAGTCTCTTGCATGTTCTTCGAGAGTTCCTTTGCCTTTGTAAGCATACACATATATTTGTGTGTGGGAGTATGTGTATATTGTGTGTTTGGGAATATGAAAATATATGTATATATACATGCATGCACCTGGCACATGCTGTTGTACAACTTGCCTTTTTAGTATCCGTTGGAGAACTCTCCATATTAGCACATGTAGATCTGCCAGCTGCATGGAATCCTGTTGTCTGGTTGTTCTATGATTCCTTGTTGTTTCTAGGCATTTAGATTGGTTTCTTGCACAGATGCCACCATTCACGTTTGTAGTAGACCTCAAATTTAATTCCTAGATATGGAAATGCTGGATCGAAAAGTGTAGGCTCCAGAGGAACTGAACTAATTTACACTCCCACTGGAAGCATGTAAGAAAGCTATTTCCTCTTTCATTGAAAAATGAAATCAGAGAGCCCAGGCCACATTTTCAGATGTTCTGATTGAGCCGGGAGTGGTGCTGGGCATTAGTGATATTTCAGTGTTCCTAAGAGTCTCACAGGTGGATCTCTAATGAGGTGGAGAATTTGAGTCATGGGTAGAGAGTAAGGGTGATAACTTGGTCATGTCCTTTGAGATCCCAACAACAAGACTTCATGTGCTGTTTTGAGTTGGGAGAAACAGAGTGAAGTATTTCTTCTGAAATTCCTATTATTCACCTTGACATCACCATTTAGATAGACATGGCATAAAATGACTATCCATTCCATAAACATGGTATATTGAAGAACCAAAGCACCAGAGAAGTGCCCACATAGGTTCTGTTTGATACCTTCCTCTTTCTCTTGTCATTATTCTGCCACAAGGCATTTTTTTTCTTTGTAGAGGCTCTTAAGAAAAAGCTATGACCTCACATTCCTTAGAAGTAGTTAGTTTGTAGAATCTAAAAGTTAACACTGTTTGCTTTTGTTGCAGTATGAAATGTCCCAGGTTGGTGCAAATCTTGCCAGCTTCAGAAATCTAAGGTTTCTTCTTTCTCTTGCTTAGGTAACTCAAAAGACTGAGAGCCACAGAAAATGTCAGCCACCTTGCGAATCTCACTAGTTACTGTCGCCCTGTTTCAGACAAACATCACCAGCCTTCAGTTCCTTGGCAATGATGACCTTTGAGGCTATACCATCTCTTTCTCTACAGGGAGTTTCTGTCTATTGAGGGGCTGGAAAGCCCCTTGCTCTGCAGCCTCTCTGTCTGTCTGTCTGTCTGTCTCTCTCTTCCTGACAGTGCACACTTAACATACATACATACATGCATACACACACACACACACACACACACAGAGAGAGAGAGAGAGAGAGACAGACAGACAGACAGACAGACAGACACACACAGAGACAGAGAGACAGGAGAAACAAGACAGAGATCATTTGTTGTCACCTTATGACATTTCTTTCTTTTTCTTTTCCTTCTTCTTTATTATGCTGGGGATTAATCCCAGAGCATCAGACATGGCAGACAAGCCCCTTTCTTTGCCTTGGAACTATATCACCTGCACAATTTTATTATGATTACTTTGTTTTTAGAGACAGGTCATCACTAAGTTTCCCAGGCTGCCCATAAGCTTGTCATGTAGCTCAGCCTAGCCTTGAGCCTCTGATCCTCCTGCCTCAGCCTCTTGAATAGCTCATGTTACAGGCATGAGCCACCATCCCTGGCTTCTTTCTTTTTCATTCTGAGGAAACTTCCTCCTGCCCCCTCCTGCCTAGGGTTTTCCTAGTGTTCTACTTTCATTTCTGTTGTAATAAAGCTGTCCAAAGGCAACTCTGGGAAGAAGGGTTTATTTAACTTAAAATTTCCAAGTTTTAGGCCATCACTGCAGGGAAGTCAAGACTGGAACTTGAAACATCATATCCACAGCCAGGAGCAGAGAGTGTAAACATGTGGGTACTCACTTGCTTGCTTCGGCTAGTGTTTCCCTATCTCATGTAGTTCAGGATGCCCTGCCTAGGGAATGTGCTGCTCACATTCAGGGGAGCTCTTCCTATATTAATAAACAATCAAGGCAACCCACACACACACACAGACATGTCCACAGGCCATGCTCCAGACAATCCCTTAGTAAGATTGTGTTTACAACCCAGGTGATTCTAGGCTGTGTCAAGTCTGTAGTAAAGTAGCCACCAAGCCTAGCCTATCCTTACAATTGGTTTTCTTTTCGGTCAACTCATTCCCATGGTTAGATAAAGGATGATTTTGATTCTGGGTTTTTTTATAGGAATTATAAGCCCAACAGAATGGCAATGCTGTCTGACAACACACTAGGATGACAAAGGACACAGTCCTGGTGGGCATGGGCTAGAGGATCTGAAAGGGCATCACAGCATTGATGCTCCAACTGCTTGATCATGACTCAGTGCTGAGTTTCTGTCTACTGAGGAGCACTCAGACCTCACTTTGCACAAAGCAAGTTTTTGCCCCATGAAGATTTCCTTCTGCACAGACTACATTATGCAGAAGCCAGATGGGTTTGGTTTGGCTAATCTTAGTGCAAGCTGGGAAATTTCAACTGAAAGAACACATTTCTAAGAAATTTTGTGGTGTGGAATATTATTCTCAAGTATGTGTAAAAGAGTACCATGGGTATAGCCCAAAGCTGAACCACTGTATGCTTATCTATACGTAGGATTTGCCTATACTTCTCTTTCTTGTTTACTGGTATAGTAAGAAAGATATTTAACAAGCCCCCTCATTTTTCTTGTTTGGTATATCAATGACTGTTAAACAGTTTTTCTGTCATGCAAGACTTGAATTTATTTAGAAAGTCCAACTAGGCCTTTGCCCAAATCTTGGCTTCCCATTGAATGTAAAAATCAGATGTATCTTCCATGACTGTGGATTTAGATTATATATATGTATATATATATATATAAAACTGTAATACACATGTGACTCTATATAGTCTTTCATTTCCTACTGCCTCAGGGACTGATGAAGGAGCTGTGGCTTTTTCATGATGTCTTCCTTGCTACAAAGAAAACATACATCCAGTTAGCACGAGAAGACTTGGGCATTGAAGACATGTACGAAGCAGATACTAACCTGCCCATCACTGCCCAAAGACAGGTAGCACTGGAAATTGTTTACCTTGAGAGCTTGGAAACACAAAATCCGTCTTGTTTGGGTACCAGTTGACCTTGTAGAATTAACTCAATTTGTCCTCGGAGATCCAGATTTCTGACTCAGCATACCATCCACCATGGGAACGCCCACCACCTAGCAACACATTTCATAATCTATCAGAATCACCAGTAACAAATATATTGAGGGGAAATGACCATTATTCTGTGGCATTGTCACAGCCGGTGGGGGAGAGATGTCCCTGATAATAGACCATAGAGGGTGTGTCTATGCAAATTTCACTTGCCTCTCTTTCTTCCTCTATAACATCATTCTCCCGGTGTAAAAACACTTAAAAAGATGGACTAGGACAGTTAGGACACAGGTTTGATAGACAGTAAAAGGAGGTGGCTTTATCAAACTAGGGTTTTCAGCCTGTGAAGCTGCTCTTAGGAGCACTTCTTTGAATTTTCCCACAGAGGTGCAGACACCTAACATCCCAAGGCACATGTGAGAGCCCCAGTACTCCTGCCTCATGCAGGAGCCATGTGTGTAAGGCAGGGCAGGTGTGGAAAGAAAGGACTTAAGAGTTAGCCTTAATTTTGAATATAGCCACTTTCAACTCACCATTTAAGCTTTGGCAAAGTACTTAATCTGATCAGTTGTATTGTTTGTCTGTTTGGTTGATTGGACTAGTTTTTTGAGATAGAATCTGGCTACTATCCCAGACTGGCCTTGAACTCACCACCCTCTTGTCTCTACTTCCCAGTGCTGGGTTATGGGTGTGCACCTCCACACTCAGCTTGTGGTGTTTCTTACCTGTTTAATGGCGATGATATTATAGCTGCTTGGTTAGGAGGCATGCTAAGTGCTCACTAGTGAGTAACAAGGTAGTCAGGAGGATCTCTCTTTTGTCAGTCCAATTTCTGTTTTGTTAAAAAGCTGGTAGCCTTTTCTAAGTACATCTCGCTGAGGCTCATCTTCTACCTGACCCTAAAGGGTCAGTGTTCCCTCCCCAAGATCTTTTCTCTGTCTTTCTTGTTTCTGTTTGTTCTCTTCTGGAGAGGCCTCAAGATTAGCACATCTGTAATTGGTTAACATTGCTCTTCAGACATCTAAACCTACCTATAAAACCGAGGTGCATGTCCTTGAGGCTTCTCTATCAGGGGTCCATGGGCACATGGGGCCATTAGGTGCTACCTCTTCCTCTGAATGTGTTTGCTCTGGCTATTCCCCCTGTCAATGAATGATGACACCTCCTATCCAGGTATCCACACTACCATCTCCTTCTCCCTCTCCTCTTCCTATCCAGTTGGCTAAAACTCATACTTATCCCACATCAGTAATGAGCCTACCACCCCTGGTTTGGGTGAACCCTCACCCATTCTGATCCTCTGCTAACCCCGCCTCCGTGCAATAACCACATTCATCTTCCAGAAGTGAATCATGGACGTGATGTTCTTGCTCTGACCTCCCCAGCTGGCCCCCATTTCCGGGATGGTAAAATCTGAACATCTCTAACTATTCTTCGCTCTCAGTCCGCACTCCTTGCCCCTCAGCCCCAGCTGTTCCCCAACGCCGGTGTGTGACTTCTCCTGTGACTGGAGTCTTTGTGTATTCTGATCTCTTTCCCTTGATCTTTATCTCTTTACTTTCTGGCCAGTTTCCAGACTTGGCCTAGAATAGATGCCAGCTCCCTTTGAAAAGCATTTCCGAATGTCCTGTACTCCCTCCAAAGAGACAAATTAGCAATCAACCTTTCAACTGCAACCTTTGGCTCTTTGGACAAAGTTCTTTCAATCACTTAACACCCGGTCCTCTAATCCTCCATGTACCTACCAGTCTCTACATCCAGACTGCATGTTCCTAGAGTTTAGATTTTCTTTTTATGTTCTCAGAACCCAGTTCTGAGTGGGCACCCAATAGAAATTTTTAAAGCAAACACATGCTTTTTTTTAAAAAAAAAAATCAGCAAGACTTTGTTACTCTCCAGTGTAAGTCATGGCTACGGTTTGCCTGGAAAGATTTACAATCAAATTTGAGAACTAGTAATTATTGGAAAGTCAAGAGTCACTTAGTATGATACAAACTTCAGGCTGGCATGTGTTAGGTGCAAAATGTCATCGATAGTATTCCAAGAGAATACTATCAGTTTGGACTGCCATCTGCTCACTTTGTCATAGTTAAGGGGAGACAGAGGACTGGGATCAGGGCTTCTTTGGTGGTAGGACAAAGAAAGGTGGAAAGACATGAAGGCCAAACAGTTTAGGTTGGGCAGATTGTGCCTGGCGGGTGCAATATGCCTCACCATGGAGGTCATCCACCGTCAAAGGTCTAGGACTGAGAGGCACTGGAGAATTATGGGCTGCTTTTGATCATGGTAAAGGCATCCTGAAGGGAGTGAGCTGGTGGTTCTGTTGATGTTTGGGATAGCACGGGCCAGACATACCTGGTATGGCTTGGTTGTCCAAGTCCTATGTGAACAGGCCTGTATCCAACCTATGACAACAGGGGTCCCAAACACAGAGGAGAAACTACACAGAACTCCCTACTTTCTAGTAGACCTACGAGGAGCCCTGTATATCCTCTCAATCTTCTATCTCATTATTTTATGTGAGTGCATAATAAGGCTGAGGGAGTAAGGCTGAGGGAGTCACCCCAAATTTACTGTAACTGAGGGGGTCTTTGGAGTCTAGGCCATGGCTCACTTCTCCCTTCTGCCTATGGGTAGATGGTTAAAGTTTAAAGCCAGGAAGCATTGAGAAATAGTCAGTTCCAGGCAGGAGGGGCCCTGCAGGAAGGGTGAAGGTCAGCAGAGGCTGGGGTTGATGTGGGCTTGAACACATACAGGTTGAGATGCCAGTGAGACTGGAGGTACTGACTGGTAGTCTGAGGCTAACTTAGCACTCTGTGTGAACTCGGTGCAGGAAAGTTGCAGAGAACCCTTGAACAGAAGCCAAGACAAGGAAGTTTGGGGTGAAGCACGTTTACTTTGTGGGTGCCAAACTCGGAGCCAAAATGTGTGGCTCTCCTTGACATGCCACAGACACACCTGAATGCTCTTCATGTTATCCAGAAGTTGATTTTTTCAAACAATCCTGTTTTTATTCCTCTGTTTTGTTTGCTTTGGGCCAGGAGTTGGGAGGGGGCAAGTTGTCTGTGTGGGGAGCATGGGCCCTTTGTTTGTGCTTCGGTCCTAGGTTCAGAGTGGATAAGAGCAAACACTGTCTCTTCCTTTGGTCTCCTGTCACACCCCCCCTTTCTAAATCCAAACCAAAATTTGCACGTAGCCCAAAGGAAAACCATCAGTGTAATAACTAATCCTGGCAGCACTTTGTAAACTGCAGGTTTCAAATGACTAGGCCTGCACATTTCTACCAACTCCAGCAATTAAAGAGTCTCCCGGGACCTAGGCAGTGCTGATGCTAGTGGTGGGTATTACCATTGAAAACGGGAAGAGCCGCTTTCTGAAAATAGACTGCAGGTATGGGACACTTCATTTCCTGTCTCCGTAAGGAGGTCGCCCATCCTAGGGGGAGTCAGGTAGATTGCTTACTGGTTCAATTTCTCCACCAGTAAAATGTACCCATTTACTGCTACCCACTTCACAGGGTTGGCAGGATGGGCAGAATGAGGTCATAGCAGCAGATACCCAAGGAGGTCTAGATGTTCATGTTGAGAGCAGAAGCCCTCCCCTCATCCTCTGTGGAGTCCTGGTGGCCCTGATAACCATTGTCACCTTACACATCACAGGGGGCACCCTAATGGGTTTTCTGCAGCCCGTTTCCATTCTTCCTGCTCCACTGGATGCTTGGGCTTGTCCGTTATTATGTGTGGTTGTTGAAAGGCAGTTTGGAGCGGCCATTCTTTATTATACCTCTGTTGCAGCAGCAGCCTTGGGAGGAGGGATCTAGCTGCTCCCTTTCAGAGGGACCGCTACAATGGCAGTTTGCAGAGTTTGAGCCAGCTAGTGGTTGGCTATCTGATTTCATCATTTCTTCCCCAGAGCTTAGCCATACCCATCCACTGCAAGTGCAGAAGAAACTGGGAAACTATCCTTTTTCTACTTGGTTCTAAATATTGGAGTGGACAGGGAATAGGTGCAGGAGGAGGGCAGGGAGATCAAGGCTTCGTGTTTGCCATCCCATCCATGGGATCTGTATCCACCTTGCCTATTCATGGCATCTCTACCCACTTCTGAGGCTTCTGAGCTGCAAGATCCCAAAAGGAACTCAAGCCAGTGCTCAGCACTGTTGGCAATGTGAGTTCATTTGTGGCCTCCTAGAGTGCTATTACAGCTATGAAGAAGCCACAAAGCCATACATGCTGACCTCTGCCACTCTGTGACACCCTCACCCAGGTCTGAGTGAGGTTCTCAGCTTAGGGGAGATCAAGTAGAGGGTGCTCTGCTGTACTCTCCTTGAGGACAAGAATAGGAAGGCTACACACACTGTGACCTCTAGTTGAAACATCTGTTCCCTCCCCACCCAACCAGCTTCTGCCAGACTGTGCTTGTGAGCTCTGCTCCCACCAGCGGGTTCAAGAAGGCAACTTTTGCTGCCAGTTCTGCCAAGAGGCCTGATGACAAACACCTTTGGAATGAGGGGCCTTGCTAATCCTCTAGGCCAAGCTCCTGCTAAGTTAGAAGCTGCAGAGTCAAGTCAGGGCCACTTTGAGTACTGATACATGGTCCCAGGGCAAAGTGCTTGTCCTGGGCACAGGGTCACTCATGATGGCATCTAACAGGCTGGAGGGAATGGGAGCTAAGGGCCTGGCAAGAGAGAGGTCCAGGCTCCAGACCTACCCAGGGTCTTCCCTCTTGCTGTGTCCATGATTCCAGATGAGGTGAGCAGCATTGTCTGTCTCCCCAGTTTTCAGAGCCTCAGAGCTCTGTTGGTGAAAAGCTCCCCTCTGCTGCATTTCTGATGAGCAATGTTCCCTCCTCTAGGATAGGTTCCAGAGAAGGGTCCTATATATAACAGAAAGTTTTTATTTAAAACACTTATATTTATTAATGCTTAACAAATATCTATAAAGCACTTTTTCCTATAACCTAAAACCTGTAATATAAAATCTATAATCTATCTGAGAACACCCTAATATACCTAAGAACACCCTAATACTTATCTAAGAACAGCTAACACTATTTTAACTTTATTAAAAGGATATTAATATTCTTTGCATAGGTCCGAGCAGTGAGACTTGGTTTATGGCAGTCCTAGCAGGTAGTTCCTTTCAAGCTTAAAGTCCATTGAGCCTTACTTCACCAGTTCGCAAGGCCAATTTATTTCAACCACCAAATTGTGACCAGTTTATAAAATCATTCTGTTCCAACCTCCAAGCCGAAGCCGGCTTTTTCCGTGGGCTTCATGGCTTAAAGCTTCTCTGAGTGGCTTCCGAACTCCACCCGCTTTGCTGCCAGCCTTCATAGGCTCTATTAAGGCAAAGAGTCTTTCCCAGGCTAACTTACAATGAAAAGTCTTTCTCTCTTGGACTCCGCCTTTCAGCTTATGACTATTAACGGCATACCTTGCTGTGCACTTCTCCAGCATGACATCTCAGTCGGTGAGGGCAGGAAGAAGAGAGCACTGTGTGAACCTTTCTGGCTTACACACCACATTATCTCATGATCCTTGGTGGTCTCGAGGGTCCACAAAGTCTCATGAAGTCTAGCGGTCCCGTTGCTTCTCACAGCTACCAATGTCATCTGTGCAGCTTGCGCAGTTTCCTAGCCACGCCCCTTCCACGGGGCAGTTCGTGTTTCCATCTCCGCAACCTCAAAAGACACCAGACCAATCCCCTAGGTGCTACCAGATGCTAAGCTGAACTGCACACCAATTTTACTAAGGAGGCTTAACTTCTACCACAGTCCTAGGCAGGAATGAGAGCCTCAGAATAGTGTTCTGCCCACAGCAAACATTAATTGTCGTGCTAGTCATAAAGAGTGTAGATATAAAACACCTCTTCCTCATGAAATGGCCTGTAAGGCAACTTCTTGTTTATATACAGAAGGTTTTGTAAGTGATTCCCTCTCAGGAACCCTGTCTCCTCAGGCTTGCATAGAGGTTCCTTACATTTGGTTGCATGTGGGAGACCACAGTGATAGGTGTGCTGGCCCGGTACATCAGTGGTTGTATTCGCAAATGTGGCCCTGCTCTCTGCATAAGCTCACTGTTCTGGAGCTAGAGCAGGGAGGAGGCGAAACAGTGACCCAGAGGGAGAGAGGAACAAGGGTGGAGACCTGGCTTTCCTGGGGCTTGTGTGTGTGACTATACTTGTCTCTTTGGAGTACTGACTCTTGTCTAGGCACCTGTTGGGCTCTGAGATGTGGGGATCTGAAGAGGCCTGGTTTTGTTCCGCTGCTGCTGCTGCTGCTGCTATACAAGGGAGGGTGAAGTAGAGGAGAAAGCATACGTTTGGGGTCCGGGTGGCTAGTGGCTGAGTCCCAGCTAACTTGAGTGACTCAACATAAGTGAACTCATCACTACAGCCTCTCTCACACTTTTGTGAGACACAAGGCAGTGTCCCCTGAGCAGGGCAGGCTGATAGTCCACTGCAGTTCTCTTTAGAGAATCTGTAGTCATGACACAGGGCTGCTGTTGGCTTGCCTGGAGACAAGAAGAGCCTTCATGGCCCCACCAGCAGTAGGTACGTTTGCCTGTTGCAGAGTGAGGAAGAGGAGGTGAATCTGACTGTTATCAGTCGTGCCTGGCAAAAGACGCAGCATTTCAGAGCTGACTTTGCTCCTCTGCTTTCCATTCCTTTGCTTCCCCATCTGGAGAGTGAGGATGCTAGTAATTCCACCCCCAGAGAGCTAATGTGAGGATTAACAAACGAGACAATCTTCTTGAAAAGCCTGATGGAAGCAAGGGTTCCACCTGGTTACTCGTCCATTACTAACGATGGTACTCACGGGAGAGAACTCAGTGCATCTGTCTTCACACTAGATGGGGCAGACCAGCTCTCTTCCTGCTGTTTGTGTGCCAGTGTTCGGGTGACTCTGTGGATTTACTACTTACCCTTCTTTTTGCTGACAGCCCATTACTCAGTGAACAGAGGTGTTGGATAAGAGCCTGGAGATCAAAGGCATCTTTACAGTGGGACTTCCTTTGTATTTATTCTTCAGTCTTGAGAATGAATACTTCCTGGCACCGTATCAGAGCATGTCTTGAAGCGTGTGTGTGTGTGTGTGTGTGTGTGTGTGTGTGTGTGTGTGCAAAGGGAGGGTGATATTTATATATTATTATATAGTAGTATGTATTTTCATTATATATATTATATTATATGTATTATTTTATATAGAGAGAGACAGAGACAGATAGATGGACAAAATGAGCACCCAGAATCCCAGGCTCAGAACACTTAAAAACATCTAAGTCTTCACAAGCTTCTAGTTCCTGGGGCGGCAGAGGACCCTTTCCAGTATAATCTGGACACACACACACACACACACACACACACACACACACACACACACACACTATGGTAAATATATATATGAAGGCCAGAGGACAGTGAATGAGCTGCTGAATTATCCCCTGCTCACCTTCCTGAACTAGGGTGGGGGGGCAGCAAGTGCCAATGATCTCCCTGTGTCTACCACCCTCAGTGATGTGGTTACGGCACATGCAGGAGCATTATGCCTTAAATGCTGGAATCTGAAGTCTCCCTGCTTATGCAGCAGGCATTCTTACCCAGAGAGCCATCTCTCCTGCCCAAGGGTAAACCTTTTCTATCTCTATCTTCTTCTTCTCTTCCTTCTCTTGCCTTTTAACTCCTTTTTTTTCCCTTCCACATCCTCAGTTTTTATTTAATCTGCACTTGTTCTTTCATTCGCTCTTGTGTCCCTTCATTGGCGCTTTCCTCTGTCACATTTCTTGACATCTCTTTGGGCCCCCCCTTTCTCTCCTCTTCTGACTTTCTAACTTCTTGGGTGGTCTTCCCCCAGCAACATTTAGGAAGCTCCCTGCAACTTAAAAGATGTTTTTTATTTTTCAGATTTCGAAAAGTAAAGGTGCCCTTAGAAGCATTTTGAAAGCAAAAACGAGAAAAATTAGTCCCTGTTCTA
The DNA here is from genome assembly GCA_907164525.1 of Lophiomys imhausi. Classification (NCBI taxonomy): domain Eukaryota; kingdom Metazoa; phylum Chordata; class Mammalia; order Rodentia; family Muridae; genus Lophiomys; species Lophiomys imhausi. Next base: position 5,307,613 of record CAJQZJ010001558.1, read on the forward strand.
GTGCTACAAAAAAGAATAATGTGACTGAAGATGAATACGAAGAGGAAACCCAAAGGGGTTAGATGGGCAGTGGGTGGGGCTCAGACACATTAGAGGATTGGAGCCAGTCATACAAAGAAACAGGCAAGTGGTGGAGGGGGAAATGCTGCAGGTAGGGACAATGGCAAATGCCCAGGCCTGAGGCAGCAGGTACTTCGATGTGCTAGAGGAAGGACTAGTGTGCCAGAGGAGTCTTCATTGTTGTCACACATGGCCGTGGAATGATTCTGGAAGCTCCAGTACTAGAGGTGACCTGCCTGGGTGTCTGCTTGCAGAATGTCTTCTGGCAGCCATGTTCCACGGTTAGGTGTGGATGGAAGGCGAGAGACCAGTTAGGAGAGAAGTTGCCGTAGTTCAAGAGAGGGACAACGCTAGCTTAGAAATAGGGACAAACCTGTGTGTGAGTCAGTCTCTGCGATCATAGAATTTGCATTTTGCATTTCTGGTTATATATATAGACCACTCACCAAGTTCTTTCCAGGTATTATGCTAAACGTTTTGCATACATTGTCCCCATTGTCCCATTCATCTTCATATATCTGTCTCCCTAGCTGTGTGGCCGACAGTCTGATCTCCTTCGGATACAAGGAAACTATGACTCAGAGAAAAAGAAAGATGCTACAAAACATCTGTCTGTCTCCAATTTGCTCCGTCTCTCATCTCTCTCTCTCTCTGCCTCTCTCTCTCTCTCTCCATCTCTGACTCTCTCCGACTATGTGTCTCTTTGTCTCTTGTGATGTGTCTCTCTCTGTCTCTGTGAGTGTGTATGTCTGTGTATGTGAGTGTATGTGTTTGTGTGACACCAATCATTCCTTTTCCCAAGCAGACTTTGATGGGGTGTGGAGGAGCAATTTGTTTTGTTCTTCTATTCACAAGTGTCCTGAAATGTAATATACAGGTGGCAGAGTTGGAATTAGAAAGAACTTAAGCATGTCTCACTCCCCAGTTCAACTTTAACTACTTAACCCCCAACTTAATGTGAATGGGACCGTATGCATCCCCATGTGCAGTGGTTCAGTTCCTGGATCAGTCATCTGCTGCCGTGAGAATGCGAGCCACTCACAAAAACTCAGGAGCTTACACAGGTAGGATTTGTTGTTCACTCATTTGCAATTGCTGTGAGTCAGTCAGTGGCTGTTCTGACCTTTGCCAGACCCACACATCTAGGGAGCAGGTGAGTGAACTGATCCTCTGGCCTCTCCAGTGGCCTTTGTCATCCCGCAGCCTCGCCCAGAGTTTATGGTGATGACACATGTGCTACTGACAAAGAGACAGGAACCTGCATAGTGCTTTTAGGCTCAGCTGCAGAAACACCAAAGCACTCTTTCCATATTCCCTTGCACAGTGACAGTACAAGGTAGGAGTCCAGCCCAGCTTTCGAAAAGATTGTGCCTGAGATTGCAAAGCCACCTGGAAAAGTCATGGGCTGGGGAGGGTCCTTGGGCCACTGGGACATACCTGTACTTTTAGGATGCATGTTAAAGGAGACAACATCCTTTGCCATCAGAGCAGAAACTAGATGGTCTGGACTCAGAGTCTGGGAGCACCCATAACTTTAGAATATACTCAGGAGGTTTTTAGTTAATCTGGGCACATATTGCAAACTCTCCTTATTGATCCTGAAATAATATTATGGTCCCCCAAGGCAATGGCCTTCTTATATTCTAAAGGGATTTCCAGGAACAAGGGTGCTTTATTTAAAGCAAGCATGCTATGAATGTAGTTTTCTCCTGAAATCTGGGAGGTGCCAAGAGAAGAAAAGATGTTATTATGACCATCTGAGATACAAGGAGGTCATAGCAAGCAAACAGACCTCAAACTAATGATGGAGAAGAGGGCAGAGAGAAAGACCTGATACCAGGCCTTGGATCATGAGGCTTTTCACCCATCATGGAAAGGGATCCCTTTGGCCAATGAACACACCACCCTCCCTTTTCTCAGCCTTTCTTGATAGAAGATTTCCTTCAGTCTGTTCATGCTCTTGAGTGACAAACACTGAGTGACAATATCTCTGTCCCTTTTTGAATGGCTGCTTCAAATCTAAGGCCTGTCTACCTGAATGGGGAGCACGTGAGAAGTGTGGTTGCCACAACTAGCCTTGAGGACTAAATGATAAATAAGATGGTTGCTTATTATTTTTATGCAACTGTAAATTAAGAACACAAACCCATGACCTGAGAAGAAAGGACACAGATTTTTGCTGTCTGTGTTCAATGATGTCTGCCAGCTACTCAGCTCATGAACAGGGACTGCTAAACTCTTTTTTTTTCTTTCTTTTTTAATGTTTATTTATTCCTTCAATTTACAACTCCATCACAGTCCCCTCCCTCCACTTCTCCAGGGCCCACCCTCTCACCCTCCCGCCATCTCCCCCTTCTCCCGCCTATCCTATTCCTCCAGTGTGGGGTGCCTTGCCCTACATATCAGCCCCCCGCAGTTCATCAGGGCTAAGAGCTTCCTCTTGCACTGGGGGGCCTACATGGCAGTTCCACTTGGGCAAAGTGTCCTACTAACAAGTAACAAAGTCTATGTTCCTGTTCCTTTCAGTCTGTTGATTATAGTATAGTTATCCTGTACTACATGGCTAAAATCCAGTTATAAGTGAATAGATGCCATGTGCATCCATCCTTCTGGGTCTGGGTTAGCTCACTCAGGATAAGCTTTTCTAGTTCCACCCATCTGGCAACAAATTGCATGATTTCCTTGTTTCTGATGACTGAGTAGTATTCCATTGTGTAGATGTACCAGTTGGCTTTTTTTATCCAGTCATTTTGGCAGGCCTGTGTGGTGACTGAAGCAGAGACCAACTTAGGGTTTGAAGGTGACTTTGAATCTTGCCCCAGATTTCTTTAGGACCTCGGTTCTACCCCATGCTCCAGAATCCTCCTTGACTTTTGTGGGAATGAGTGTCATCATGAGGCCTGAAGAAGAATACAATGCCCAGCAGACTGCAGAATCTACATAATGGGGTTGAACCTACAGGATTTAAACCAAGCCTTAGAAAAACATCACGATTAAACAACAAATACAGGAGGGAAAAAAACACACACAAATATCTTAACTTTTTTTTTTTTTTTTTTTACAGAGGGTGAGGCATTTGAGGAAATTTAATATTCTTAATTCTGATTTTAAAAAACAACTGCCAATACAATAAGGTTGAAACTCTCTGTGAGACTGTGATCTTTTGGGCTTAATGGTGTTGGGTGTTAACAGCATTTTCCACTGACGTCTGGACAGGAGGACCACCCATCTTACCTCATCCCACCTTGTGTTGCTGATCCAGTGAGATTAACACTCTTCAAAAGAGGGAAGTGGGAATTGCAAGCGTTCAGAACAAGTTGTAACTGGCCCTAGAGGCAGATGATACAATTATTTAATAAAAGTTAAAAAAAACATCAGACTTGCTAAAACTGTTAGAAGCAGGTTGGGGGAAAGTGGATGAATATGAACCTGGTATTTTAAAACCAATCACTTCCCACATACCAGCAAAAACCAGTTAGGAAATAGGGGAACCACTAACAACTCTTATAGAGCATTTAAAATTAATAAACTCAGTAAAAATATGGAAAGTTAAGACTATTTTAAATATAAGACGTGTTTTTATAATACCCCCCAAAAATAAAAATGGGATATTCAATGTGTTAAGGACAACTGTTGCTTCATGGTTCACTTGCGATCTTTACCCTAAACTCTCAATGAAGATTTTAAATAAAAACTCAACACATGCATTCTGAAACTCACCTAAAAGGATGTCTGTATAGGAGCAACCACAGACATTCCTTAAAAAGCACAATTGAAGACAGAACTTGTCCTGTCAAACATTAAGCCTTATCAGTACCACTCACTAGAACCAGGCATTTGGAAAGCATTGGTTGGCATCCTTTTTGTGTTCTATGTGAGAAGAAATTCTGGGTATCTCAAATTAAACGAGTTACAGTTGTAATAAAGAAAAGTACAGGTTTATATGCAGATAGATGAGCATATTGTGTACCTATGTAAGGTATACAGTTACAATGGAAAATCCCTCAGTAGTGAAAAGTCAGAAGAGAATAAACAGTGTGGACAGAACTGTTATATGTAAACCAGATGAAAAGATCATACCAATAGTCAATAAAGTTTAATTCTGAAATTTAATAAACGCTGGGCTTGTGAGAGGGCTCAGTGGGTAAAGGTGCTTGCCGCTGAGCCCGATGGCCTGAGTTTGAGACCCAAGACCTACATGGTAGAAGGAAAGAACAATCTCTCACAAGTTGCCCTCTGACCTCCACTCATGTGCGTACATGAGGCCACACAAATGACTCACACAACCTCACAAAATAAATATATTGAGAATTTCATATATGTATATTATATTTATATGATCATTTCCACCCTCCCTCTCCCACTCCCACTTCTCCTGTTCCCCCTACTTCCTCTGAAACTCATGACTTAATTATATATTACATATATAATTATAAAATCATATTTATCATATATGAGTATGTAATATATTAATTTTATTTATCTATATATACTATATATCTATACTATATATTTCATATATAATATACATAATATATACCAATTATAATAAATCATATTTATCATATATTAGTATATGATATATTATTATAATATATTAATTATAAATATATTATGTACATTATATAATTGTATATCTATATTCTGCTGAGTCTATCTGGTGTTTTTCATATGCACAAGTGATTAAGACTGAGCACTTCAGATTGGATGAACTGCTGGAGGTTTGTCCCTGGAGAAGACCAATTTTTTTCTCTCTCAGCATTCATTTCTGTAGCTCTTCATATAGAGGTGGGGTCTTGTAAGAGTTCCCCTGTCCACATTGGCACATCAACTGCTGGTGTCATTGTGTTGGTTTTCTTTAGGCAAATGTACTGTCGAGTACAGTTTCGTGGGTGTAGCTTCCCTGTCATATATTGAAGACCCTATCTCATAGCAAACATTCTGGTCCTTTGGGTCTTATAATCTTTCTGCCCCCTACTCCTGGATATTCCTTTAGCCTCACATGTAGGAGATGTTCTGTGGATGTATCAGTTGTGGCTGGTAAAAGAATTCAGGGTACAAAGACAAGAGGTCAGCACCCAGTAAACCAGTGGGATGGTAAGCGTGACGCATGAGCAGAAAAATGGAAGTTAGTGGTGATCTTTGTGCATAGCACTCTGACACCGTTTTACATATGAGCATTTAACTGCATGAAACCTCGACTCTCATTTATGTCTGTGCCTATACATATGAATGTACTTGGCTTTGTGTGAGTGGTCCAATACAGGGATTTCTTGTATTAAAAAACCTACTGAAAAATCTCACTAGCTGTGGAATTATTGGATAAATTATTATATTCAAACTGTGGGGTAACGCAGATCCTTTAACAGCAAAATAGAGACTTGGGATGGAGCTGGGGGCGGGATGACACACCTTCATTACCATGCAAGAGTCCTTTGGTTTGATCCCTATATAGCAATACGCACATAGATTTACTATTTATATTAATACTTTTATGTCTTAAATATTTAAAAAGCAACATAAAATATATAATCCTGTTTGGGGTATATCATTTATGTATAAAAGCCATGGTGTAATGAGTTAGGGGTATAGCCCAGTGGTAAGGTTTTGTCTAGCATACTGGAAGCCCTGGGTTTGATCCCCAATACCAATCCCTGAAGTTTTTCAAGTGATAACGATTCAAGGCACCAGAGCTTCGGACACGGTGCTCATTTCTGAGGGAGCTTTGAGGGGAGTGTGCAGAAGAGTCATGGGAATTGCAATTCCCTTTCTCAACATGTTTCTGCATTTTAAGTTTTGCTGTAAACATTTTTGATAATTTAAAAGCAAATGTAACGCTGTATTCCAAGTCAACAATTCTTTCACTAAAGATCTGAAAATTCATAAAAGGTAAAAAAATAAAATAAAATAACAAAAGCCTTTCTCCCTATGACCTAAGGACTCTTGGGAGTTTTCAATAAAGGGGAAAACAACTTCAGCAGGAGGTAATGTAGCAGTAAAGATAGATGAATAAGATGACAAGAGGGCCCTGGTTTTGTTTCTCTGTCCTTAGCCATTTTTTGCTTGACACTGGGGCAGCCATTTACTTGTGTTTACGTCCACTTACATTTTCCCAATTAGGCCAACCTGCTTCCCTGGAGGAAAGGTTTACAGAGATGGAACACTAGAATGTTCTGCTTAAATGGAAAGGAAGTGCTACAGTCAGAATGACCACAGACGCATGTGAGAGTTCAGTGCCTCAGAGGGCCAACCAAAACCTGAGGAATGTTCTTTGTCAAAGCTGAATATGGAAGTAGAAACAAGGAGTTGGATGCCTATGAAATAGTTACAATGTGAAGACAAATGTGCTCTGGTAGAAAGGGTGTATGTGCACATGTGCATGTATGTGTGTCTGTACAAGTGCCTGTTCACACATGTATGCTCTTGTGTGTAAAGTGTAAAACATTTAATATATCATAATAAACAGAATACTGAAGTCTGAAGGAGCAACTTGAAATAATGCAGAGATTCTATTAGGGAATCATTAAGAGATGATTCGAAGCCAGGCGTGGTGACACCTGCCATTAATCCCAGCACTCAGGAGACAGAAGCAGGAAGATCTCTGAGTTCAAGGCCAGCCTGGTCTACAGAGTGAGATCCAGGACAGCCAGGGTTATACAGAGAAACCCTGTCTCAAAACAACAAGACAAGAGACAAAGAGAGAGAGACAGAGAAAGAGAGAGAGAGAGAGAAAGGGAGGGAGGGAGGGAGGAGAAGAGAGAGAGATGGAGAGATGGAGAGATGGAGGAATAGAAAAGGGAGAGAAGAAGTGTTGAAGAGAATAGGGAGAGAGGTGGGTAATATGCCCAGTAGATAAAGGCACCCAGCCTAATAATGATAATCTGAGTTCAGTGACAACATAAATTTAATGTCCAGGACTCACAAGATGAAAGAGAACTGAGTCCTGCAAGTTTCCCTGTGACCTTCACATGGATGTCTCCTCCCTCCCTCCCTCCCTCACTCACTCCCTCTCCCTCTCTCTCTCTCTATCTCCCTATTTCTTCCTTTCTCTCTCTCACATACATATGAGAATATAGCAAATTTATGCAAAAAGGTAGGAGAAGAGAGTAGACACCTATGTTTGTTGGGGTGTGGTGATGGGACACTAGGTAGTATTAAGTTCAAAGATAATTCCTTCATGAAAGATAACATCCCTATTTGATGGAAATGAGGTTCCTTTTAGAGGGAAGGTCAGGAGGCACAAGAAGAAATTTTATTATCACCATTCAGTAGATAGCTCAGTAGTCCCTAGAAGCTGGAGCTGTGCAGCAGCTTGGCTAATGAGAAAACCCCATCATTTGCCAGTGCCTCGGGGGCCATCTCTTCCTCTTTGGCAAGCAGTACACAAAGGGAGTTCAAAGAGAAAAATGACCTAGACGGTCATCTGGGTCATTTATTTTTCAAGCTGCCTCCCAGGCCTTTTCAGAAATGGGCATCAGGTTTTCAGTTTCACTACAATATAAGCAAGCGGCTTCATGGTTCACCCCGGGGTAGGTTTTTAATGAGACCTAAAGATTTCTTCGGACACGAGGGTCTACCTTTGGCAATGAGGATGAAGAGGAGCTGAGCCAAATACAGCCTAGCCGTATCCTCTCATTTATTCTCCAGGCATGAAAGGAGCAATTGTAAACCTCACACGAAACCAGAAGTTAAGCTTCAGAACTCCCAGCATAAACATTTGGCCTGTTATTAAGTTCACTTTCACCAGCTAGACAAAGAAACACAATCCGCCCATTGTTCCATGGATGTTTGTGCAGTCCAGTGGCTGAGCCTGTGGAGGGTTCAAGTAGAAGTTAGGCTCTCTCCATTATGCCCTTGCTGATCTGCTAAATCAGCATCTGTATAGCCACTGTTAATGTGGCGTGGTGTATCCCAGCAGCCTTGTGTCTGACCTGTCTCCACCTCTGCCTCCTTCAGTCCATTATACTAAACTAGCTGTTTGTTACTTCACTCCTCAATATCCTCCTGTGACATTCAGAGTTGTTGCGTTTGTTATATTCCCACAATCCTCTTGCCTGTGGCTACATCTTTTGTAGTTTTACCTAAACTTATTCTGCCTTCTGCATCTGACAACTATGTGTAGCTTCTCGAAAATACAAACTGAAGGGGCAGGGATGTAACACAGAAGTAGAGCACTTGCCTACAATGATCAAGGCCCTACATTCTATCTCCAGAAAAAGAAAGTTAGTAAACCTGAGGAGATGGCTCAGTTGGTAAAGTGCCTGTCCACAAAAGCATTAGGACCCGAATTCAGATTTCTAGGAGCCCATGTAAAAACCCAAGAGGGAGAGAGAATTAGAGACAGGAGGATCCCTGAAGCTCATTGATCAGCCAGCCTAACTAAATGTATGAGTTTCAGGCTCGATGAGAGATGCCATCTTGGAAAATAATGGTGGAGAATGATTGAGAAAAGATACCCAACATCTACCTCTTGCCTCACATGCATACTTGTACACCATACGCCCATGTGCACATACCTACACTGACAAGTTCACATACAGCACAATGCACACATATACTGCAATGCTTGAAATATCTATCTTAATATTGTGCCCCGAGTGTCTTTCTGCTGGTGACTGTCTATTCCAAGATGCAGCAATACCAGGTGTCGTCACCAGGATCCCTCCCTAACCTCTTTTGTGTTGTGTATGGTTTCCTGCACTCTAGATGGACATGAGGTCTACTTTCACCCTCCTACCACTACATCCTACCCCAACCAGCTAATGGGTGTGACTCTGTGACTCACCTGGGAAACACCCGAAGTCAAAGTCTATAATTCTATCCATCACACCATCCAGCATGCCTGGCATGTAGTTGATGAATATCTCCGAGTTACTGCTGCTTTGATGAAACACCATTGTGGTTGTCCCATGGTACTGACCTCCCCATAGTTCTAGGGTCTACAATGGAACTAGGCTGCGTCTTTACAAATAGCCTCTCTTAGGCTCTCTTTGAGGAGTCTGATCTAGCTAGTGCACCTCAGCTTCTCTCCATGAGCCCTTCAATCCCGGGGCACCTTCTTCGACGGAGGTTGCACATTCACTAATGGCCTCTCACAGTGCCCATCCTCAGCTGTTCTCCATGACCCCTTCATGCCTTGAAAACCAGTACCACCCAGGATACTCTTACAAATGGCCAAGTTTGGGTGCCAGCATCAAGCTCAGTCACCTGTGGAACACAGCTTCTGTGCTGACTCTAAGGAAATATTTCTCCAGAGATTTAACCTCAGCGATGCTGGTCTCTTTTTAATCACCACAAATTTCTTGGATCCGGGTAACCAGCATCAGTTATGCCAGTGAAGCAAGGGTTTCACTTCTGAGGTCTTGATCTCCTGTGAATCACAGCCAGTTCTTCTTCCCCAGTTGACCAAAACCACAGGTTCTTAAACTCAAATATCAAATGCTCTTAATAGAGTCTTTAAGGGTCTCAAACCAACCTCTGAAACTCCATGTGCCAAGCCTCCATAATCTACACTACACAGCATTATCTTCCAAGTTCCGTAGAATGACTGACCCACTGAGCTCTGAGCACTAAATGGTTTTTCTAGCCCAAAGTCCTTCCACAGTTCTCCCCCAAACAACATGGTCAGGTCTGAAACAGCAACAGCCCACTCTACAGTATCAATTTCTTTCTTAGTTAGGATTATTGTTTCTGTGATGAAGCACTATGGCCAAAAACAACTTGGGGAGGAAAGGGTTTATTTAGCTTTTTCTTCAACATCACCTCCCATCATGGAAAAATGTCAGTGTGGGGAACTTAAACAGGGTAGGAACCTAGAGGCAGGAGTTGATGCAAACCATGGAGGGGTGCTGCTTACTGGATTGCTCCCTAAGGCTTGTTCAGCCTGCTTTCTTATAGCACCCAGGACCACTAGCTCAGGGGTGCCACCATCTACAGTGAGGTGAGACCTCCCACATCTGTGGTCAACTAAGAAAATGCACCACAGCCTTGTCCTAGGCCAATCTGGTGGAGACATTTTTTCTCAGTTGAGAATCCCTCTTTGTAAATGATGCTAGCTTGTGTCAAGCTGACATAACACTAGCCTACACCATGCATGTGATTAGAAAATAAGAATGCGTTATTATTTTTAAAGCTTTCTTCATCCTGTTTGTGAAACAGTATGTATGTGTCTTTGTTTGGCCTGAGAAGACACGAGTCAATCATATTCTGCCTGCTGTGTTCTTAGAAATATGGCGAATATGAATAAGAACAAATGACAGTAGGGTCAGACACAAGTTAGTTAAAGACTCCTCTCATCACTCCTAGAGAATCACTAGGTAGCTCTGACCTAGGTTGGCTTAGAGTTGACATAAATTCAAACTCCTATGTTGTTCCAGGCCAGCTGTTGCCAGTAAACCGCAATACACCGAGTCCCATTGACCCTGACACCATCCAGGTTCCAGTCGGGTATGAACCAGACCCGGCAGACCTTGCCCTCTCCAGCATCCCTGGGCAGGAAATGTTCGATCCTCGCAAACGCAAGTTTTCCGAAGAAGAACTGAAGCCGCAGCCCATGATTAAGAAAGCTCGCAAAGTCTTCATTCCTGATGATCTGAAGGTAAATTGGAACTGGTAATCAGGCTGTGGGCAATGGAGAGAGAGGGGTTAGGGAGAACTAAGGTGGTTCGAGGGAGGCCACACACACTCAGAAACGAAGGCCCTGTTAGTTCTGATTATTATTGTTGGCACATAATTTCTTGGCATAGTACTTCCTCTCTAGGAGTTTTCTGAAATATGCTTTCATGTTTTGATATTGATCAGACATGAGGAGAAACAGTAAAAGGTTGGAGAGATGTTGAGTCCCCGAAGGTAGGGAGCTGGCTCCTCTCTACAAGGGGTCCCATGAGACCATTCATCAAGCCCAAGTCTTTCAAGGTTGCAAAGGATAAAAAAAAGATGATCTAGACTGGTTCTCAGTTTTCTGAGGCTTACCTCCAGTGTTCACTGTTCATTGATAATGAACTCTACCATTTCCCTGGGTGCCGTGGGGACTAAACAAGTCTGAATTTCCCTCTCCATAGTGCTCACTCTGGGTGACCAGGATGGTATGTTGTAGGCAAAGATGGTGGATCCACTGCTATTATTTGTGTCATGTAAGGCTCTCTCAATGATAACTAAGGGCTCAGTTCTGAGTGGTTTTTCTCTACTTTGTTGAAGGGGATGCATCATTTATCTGGGGAAACAGATTAACCTGTTTATTCTGATACATTTACCTTAGGATGAAGGATATTCTGGAAATTCTGCCATGTCAGAAATGTTTATGATTAGCCCACTCATAGGACTTTTTCTGCTATGGTTCTTTCCAGTCACGAGAAAAATAAGTGATCACATGCATTCAAGGCATCAGGATCAAGCATAAGTAACCTTTTCTAACGCCTGATTCCCATCACCTAGACCTAAATATCCTTCATATGTAGAGACACTCCCTAGGAAAATGAGAGTTTGGGACATTGTGTGAACTGATGTACCCCAGTCTTTCTACCTTTTTGTATCTAGAAAGAACACGGGGAGGCAGATGCACCCAGAATATCTAAAGCATAGCTGTTTTCCTCACATCTGAGAACTCTTTAATTGCCGCAGAATGGGCGAGTATCAGGGCTGCAATCCAAAGTTATCACTTTACAGTTGAGGCTGTGGAGAAGCACAAAGGGGAACTGAGGTGAACTCTACTTTTAGAGTAAAAGAGGCTCTAAAAAGGTCACTGTAGCATGTAAGCCCAGACAGAGGGCCCTTGCTTAACACATCAAGAGCTGTCACCCTAAGACTCAAAACTGAGCAAAGAGTGCAGGAGAAATACCAGAAAATCTAAGGTATTCAGGGCTTTGGTGGTTAGACTGTAAGGGGCTGTGAGATTAGGTCCAAGCTGAGTAAAGTATCTTCTTGTAGCTGGATGTCTTCTGGAATCTTGAGTTCTTAGTAATCTAATTCTGTGTATTTCAGAGTTTTATCTCTTCACCTAAACCAGGAAGCCTGCTCAGCCTAGGCCTCTTCTTGACTGGGAAGTGGTTTGACAGGATGCTACCGAGTAGTAGATTAAACTTCTAGCCAGACCTTCACAGAGTCTCCAAGTTTGTGTATTTGAAGAGTGAGTGTATTTAATGGCCCATGTACTCTTGGCAGCAAAGAGGCCATAATGAACCATCTGGGCTGGAATTCCATGTATTACTGCTGTCATGGCTAAGTCTGCCCTTTCCACAAGGTGGGTAGGGAACTGGCAGGAACCTTCCCCTGCAATGTGCCCTCAGAGGCTTTTCTCAATTGCAGATGAAACCTCAAGGTACAAATCTGGAACTGCCAAGAAACAGCAAGAAGAGCTGTGAGGGCTTCTCCTTTTGACAGAAAGGACTGAACCATGGTGGGTGGGAGACAAGGTGTGTGTGTGACCCTCAGTATTGGGCAACAAGCAAACCAATAGAGTGAGGTAGAACCTACGAAGACTGTTCTTCCTACAATAGCTTGAGTGTCTTGTCTGGAGCTTGTCTGTTGGGTTATCATACACACTGGGAGAAAGCTAAATGATGATGTGCAGAGGTTCCTAACTGATCATACATATCGACATTTATTTCTTCCCACACTCAAGGGTCCTTCATTCACTTGACAAACATCTTTCAGAGGCTCAGGGGATGCTGAAGTGATCCAACATCAGCACTGTATTGATCTGGTAGGAGTTCTAGTCTGTAGAGAAAAGGGTGAGTGTCAGTTTGTTAGGAGGGAGTGGGATAAGTGGGTCTCTTCATGAGATAACTGGGTAGCTAGAGAGCATCAGCTATGGGCAGGTATAGGATGGAATGGGGGATCCAGTGTCAAATTCATCACTCCTACTAGACATTCTGCCTCCTGTATCCAATCAGAACGACGAAAGGAGGCAAACTGGTTTTTCTAGGCCAGGACATTCCTTCTCCCATCACTCCCATCTCCTCCATCATTTCTTCAACTCTGTTCTCTGCTTCCCTCCTTATTAAAGAGCCTTATTCTTCACTCCACACTTCAGTAGCTCAGCTTCATGTTTGGGCATTTGAGGCTGGGGAACAAGTGATAAGAGGTCTGGGGAAAAAACTCCTGAAGAGGACTGAGTAAAAGGAGTTGGTTACAATAAGGTCAGTTGGTGACTTCTTGGTCCTTAAAGACATGGTCAGAGCTATCAAAGGGTGCCAAATCCATTCTACAACTTCCTGAGGGCTTGCTCTCATGTACGGCCTCACCTCCTTCCCTCATGTTCCCTTGTGTGTAGGTTCTGATTCATTCTGACTCAGCCCTTCATCAGAATGTTTTTGGAAACCAAAAACTCCTGGGCATATTGACAAGTGTGGTTGGCTTCCTGATACTATAAAGGGGGTAGAAAGGAGGATACCATCCAAGTCACACAAACAGCCTCCATCAGAGCCGGATGCTTCGATGTTGTGAAGATACCTTTGGTTCCCCTCACCTATGTGACGTCACTGGGCCAGCCAGTCTCCCTTTCTGCCCTCCCCACCAGCTCTGAGAAGCAAATCCATCAAATCAAATTCTATCAATAACCATAGCATACCTGTCCACACTTGCTCATCTGGGTAAGCCTCAAAGGGCTCCCTCCTCCCTAAGAATTCTCACACCAGCTATTACTTTTTCATCCTGTTACACATAAGTAATGCACACAAATCTAGAGACACTTTGTGAACAAAGGACAATCTCGTGACCCGCAAACGGGAAGTACCTTCACACACTTTCATCTCATACATGGTCTTCACTTGAGGTACATGTCTGCTGAGGGTAATGGACAGGTATAGGGGCAGAGCACTTATCCTGAACTTCTTTTGGAACCTTGAACCCCACACATGTGAGTGACTTCCTCCAATGCCAACTGAGAGAGGTGAGGGATTGGCCTCACCCACTTATTCTAGGTGGCATGAACTAAAACATCAACTTTGGTATGACAGATATTCACTGTAGCAAGTTGTTGATACAAAAAGAGTTGCAAAAATTTCTTTTGGGACCATCCCCTCAATGGATTAACAAGGTCCAAAAGATCCCCCATCAGTTCTCCCAGGAGCTTTCCTTTCTTTTGGTAGAGGGAGCAAGGATGTAAGGCAGATATGGGAATTCCAGATACGGTAATATATATATATATATATATATATTTATCCCGAACACACACACACACACACACACACACACACACACACACACACACACACATACACATACACACACACACACACACACACACACACACACACACACACACATATATAATGGTGAGAGATCTTTGTTTTGTCTGTTGTCTCACTGGTTTGGTCCCCTTCTAGAGGCACCTCTAATGGCCATCATAAATCCATCTTGGCCTCCCACTATTAGTAGAGTATAATTTTAATCAAACTGTGATAAACATGCATGTTCTCCAGGGAACTGCTGCTGTTTTTACCCACATTGTAGTATATAGCACATAAGTTTGTGGTCCCCCACACCACCCCAGATCTTTATTTTTAACAAATGTAGAGTATCCCTTTGTGTGACTCTATGATAGTGTAGTTGTCAACTGTACTATAGATGATCAGTTTTCTCATTTTCGATTTCATAATTTTATAATAAAAATTGCATTCATGTCCATGTACATGGAGAATGCTAGATAAAATTGTAAAGGTGGAGTTGCTACATCAACAGTGTAGTCATTAAGATAGATTTTAGAGAGACTCATCATGGTGGGATTAAGGAGGCAGTGGCAGGAGGATTAGGAGTTCAAGGCTGCCCCTGACTACATAGTGAGTTCAAGACCAGCCTGGGCAATATAAGACCCTCTCTTAAAGGAGAAGGGGAGCCAGTTAATTAAAAAACAAAAATTATGTATGTTATTGAGAGATATCACCACATGCCTTCCAATAACATAGTCCCAATTTAGAAAAGGCAATGTGTATTCATGGGAGAAAAAAATTTAAAAAACAGAAAACCATTCAACCAAGAGAGTGAAGAAAATCGGAATGGAATTTAGGGTGTGTGGTGAGCCTCCAGCTTTCAGCTGAGCTATGAGTTCTGCCACACTGGGCACACATCTGCACTGGGCAAAGCCTGTTGTGACAGGTTGGTCGTTTCTCTAGGAAGGAAGCCATGGCTGGCAGACCATTCCTTCAGACATGTAGAAGCTGTAAAGGAAGGAGAGAGGAATTAAGAAACCCAGGCTTGTGTCTCAGCACACCCCTGGCTGCCACCCAGTGCGGCTGAAACCTAATATCTTGTTTCTTTTTCCTTCTGTAACTAATGAGCAGGATGACAAGTACTGGGCGAGGCGCAGAAAGAACAATATGGCGGCCAAGCGCTCCCGTGATGCCCGGCGGCTGAAGGAGAACCAGATTGCAATCAGGGCCTCATTCCTGGAGAAGGAGAACTCGGCCCTCCGCCAGGAGGTGGCCGATTTAAGGAAGGAGCTGGGCAAATGCAAGAACATACTTGCCAAGTACGAAGCCAGGCACGGGCCTCTGTAGGATGGCATTTTTGTGGGCTGGCTTTTGAATAGATGGACAGCTTGTTTCCTGTCTGGTAGCACCACATCCAAACCAACCTTTCTGACATCAGCACTTTACCAGAGGCATAAACGCAACTGACTCATATTTTGGTGTGCATCTGTACGTATGTGTGTGTGTGTGTACACGTGCTCATGGCCTTACATATGGTCAGCGGTGTGCATGTGTGCGTGTGTGTATTCCTCCACACTTGCCATTTAAATATAGTCCTCTTGTTGTCTTTTAGTTCTGAACAAGAAAGGTGCCATGTTTTTATTAGACTCTGGAGGCCCCTATGGGGTTTCTTCCCCTCCCCTCTCCACTCCTATCCCTTTCTGCCTTGCTTCATGTTCCAGCTATCTTACTTTGCCAGGGTCTACATGGCTTCAGGAAGCAGGGCCCTGGTAAGACGGTAGATCTCAGTTAACAAGAATATAAGCTGTTGTTTCTGTTTCAACCATGAATTATTACCATGCTAAAAAGGTGCATAGCATACCGTAGCACTACACCGCAGCTGAATTCCTTCATAGGTTGCCACCCCTCTCTCCTTCCCCTTTCTCTCCCTACCCTGTCTCATTTTCCTTTCAGTTTTGGTGATAATTGTCTTCAACTTTAAAGTGCTGTTTAGATTGAGTAGATCCCATATTTACTTACTACTACCTACTAAGTTTCCTTTTAATTCTACCAACCCCAAATAAGTAAGTACCATTATAGAACACAGAGTGTGTTTTGCACCGTCTGTACCTAAAGCAATAATCCTAGTATATGCTAGAGCATGCTGCCTGAGTATTAACTAGTGGATGTAGGAAATTTTCCCTACCTAGGAATTTCACTGTCTTTTAAAAATCAAAATTAAAGTAATGCATTTGCGCATGACCAGAATATTCTCAGGACAGGGAAGCAGAGGACAATGGGAGGCCTAAGAATGGGGGGTTAATTTATCAGTATGTAAGCCAAAAAATAATGCATCCTGGAGAAGCTTTTGCCATGGGTGTGCTTCGTCTGTTTCCCTTCCCCACACCCAGCTCACTCCCATTTTTCTAGTTAACTTTTTCCATTTCCCTCTTGATATCCAAAATGACTGACTTAAGATTCAGTTCACAAACTTTTTTTTGGTAATATATATTTTGCAGACCATAGTTTGCTGTTTTTAGAAATCAGTCAATTAAGTTAAAAAGTTGATGTTTTTTAAAGCCCGTCTTTCTTCCCTTGTTGTGTCCTTTTTGAATGCCTCACAAATTAATGATTCTGGAGCCTGCGTTTCTTCTCCTCTGTTTGCTTTTGAACATATGTGCGCCTATCAAGTGGACTTCTGAAAAATGAATGTAAAAGACACTGGTGTATCTCAGAAGGGGACGGTGTTGTCACTAACTGTGGTTAATCCAATCAATCTAAATGTTTACTATAGACCAAAAGGAGAGGTTATTAAATTGTTTAATGTTTATACAGAGTAATTATAGGAAGTTCTTTTTTTGTACAGTATTTTTCAGATATAAATACTGACAATGTATTTTGGAAGACATATATTATATATAGAGAAGAGAAACAAGGAAAACTATTCCACATTTTAAAATTATATAGCAAAGATATATATTCATCAATGCTGTTCAGAGGAATGCTTGGGGGTTTTTGAAGTCTTTAATATTTTAAACCTATTACTGACACATCAGCATGTTTTCTGCTTAAAATTAAAGTTTTATGACAATATTGAGGCTTGCTGTGACGAATCCTGCTCCAACACTTTCTTGTTTCTTATTAGGTCTCTGAAGGAAGTCAGTAAACGTCACCCAAAAGCACAAAATGAGTTTTCGTCAAATATTTATTGGATGATACAGTGTTTTTTAGGAAAAGCATCTGCCACATAAATGTTCACTTCAGAAATCTGAGTCGCTGGAATGGAGTGTTGTTATCAGAGCCCCAAGTGATTTTGTTCTCTTTTGGCCTGTGCATCTGACGCAGTGTAAGGCTGACCTCGGTGCTGTGTGTATGGCTTATAATTTGATAGATGTTTTAACTTTAAAGATGGCTGTTCTTTTGTTTCACTGAGTTGTATATTGTCAAGAGAGTCCACTGTTTCTTCAAAGGCACATTTTGTGCTCCATTAAAATCCCCTTTCATCCATGGATGTTTTCCAGTCTCCTGCCTCCACAGTACATGAATTCTCTGCGGATCCGGTGACACCCTTCTCATTCCACTCTTCTGTCTAGTGTCACAGTTCTGAAAAATGAATCCTGTAGGTTTTCTTCCCAGGTACCTGTTTTGTTCCCAGCCATAGATAATGGTGGGAAATAGGGGAGTGCAAGAGTTGAAATACATTTTCTAAGTAAGTTACTAATTTAAAAAATGCATCAACAATCTTATGTAAAACTGAATAAGAGATGATTCAGTAATAGCCATGGGATGACAAAAAGTTGGTCTTTTTGAAGATAAAGAGGCTAATTGTAGAACTACTCAAGAACAGTATCCATCAGAGCAAAGATCAAGATATCTAAGCTTGAGTAGAGAAGTGTTGAACTGTTGCATTGTGGACCGTCCAGATTCATGGCACTATCAAGTAGTAGCTGACAGAAAAGCATACCTACTCTTTCTTGGAAATGTTTTTACCAAATGAATATCACAAATGCTTTCTGCAGAAGACATAAAAAAAAGATCATAATAAAACTTATTCTTTTGTATGCCAGGAAAGGTTTTAGAAACCTACCTCATTCAAAACAAAACAAAACAATCAACACTTTGGAATCTCCACAGGTGCCTTATCTGTAGGTAATTATCAGTCCCCTGCCCTAAACTAACTCCTGCTTGTCCATGGATGTTAACTAGATGAGGTGATGCCATTCAAAGACCTGAGAATCTGGGACCCAGGGTCAGATGATTGCTGCAGACCACAGCCATTAGGAAGTCCTGTTGTCAACTGTCACCATTTCAATGCAGGCATCTTCCGATGATTAATTATTTCGCCATTAAAAATGCATCCACGCTGTAACATGCCATGTCATTTAAGCATAATTTGGAATGATCAGCATTGCACTTTCTGATTAGGTCATGTCATCTCATTTTTGCAAATATATTTTCAAAGAAAGTAAAACAAATAAAGAATCAGTGTATCTCTCTGCTGATGCTACCTTGAAGGGATGGGAGGGCTTTAAATGACAGTCTCCAACTGTAGAGGAAGTGGTGCTTTGGACCATTCACAAATCGCATCAGGCATGGCCTGGCCAGGCCTTTGTCTCTAAATATAACAGGCCTTTAAGGAACCATGCATTGAAGCAGAAGGACCCTGTGGCTGAGAATGGCATGATGGGATTTGTCATTGGATGAGTAGGAAGCCAATTAAAAGAACCCAGCGGAGAGGAAAAAATGGTAACTGTCCTATGGAAGGGACTTCCCTGGGTGGAATGGATGAGGGACTTAAATAAGAGGGTGATGCTGTGATCGTGGATGGTCTGGAAAAAAAAGAAACAAACAAACAAGCAAACAAAAAAAAAGAACCCAGCGGGTCCTTCTAACCCATTAGCTTAGTGTGAGAATTTACATTAATTCTAAACGTACCTTAGAAAGGGCTACAGCCTTGTGTTTGGAAGAGCTGAGGAGAGTTGTAGGTGGCAACTTCTCTCCAGTCCAAGGGTGAAACAACTGGCATTGTGTAAAATACAAGTTACACTTTGATCTTCCTAAGAGTTCATTTACTTTTGCCCTTATTGTTCCTTTTAGAAAAACTCAAGCTTTGTCTGAGTTAATTAGTGAGATCCTCAGGCAGTGGTCAACTGGGCTGTATGTAGCCTGTCTCCATAGCCAGGATTTAACTTTGGGATTGTTTCCCTGTGAGTGACTGAGCTGAGCTGTGATGCCCTCCCTGTGGTAGATACCTTCTGCTCTGGCTCTGAGTGTACTTGCTTCCTGCTGAGGGCCCCTGAGTACATCCCTCTGGTGAAACCAAGTTCAACTCCAGGTGTTTGGTAAAATCAGTCTCATTAAGAAATGAGCAGAACTCTTAGGTCTTGATCAACTGAACTTTTTAGTAACTACGGTCCATACATTTTGCCAAAATGTGCGCAGGGGAATGTGTGTACATGGATGTTTCATTGGAGACATGAAATCTGTAATGTTTTAGCACCTCACCAGACCTAGCAATTAGCTATTATCCTTTCAGCAACACCACAGAGATTGCATCTGTTAAACAGGCCCAAGTTAACGGGAGGTTAGTGTAATTGTACGCCATGATAATGGTGGTATGTATGCTGTCAAATCCAAAACTTTATTTGTTCTTCTAAATGTTTAATAAACTGACTTTTTTCCTTTTTTCATGTATTTTTGTGAGCAGCCGGCTACTAGTTGATTTTGTTTCCATCATCATGTCAGAGAGATCATTCACAGAGATTTGCATAGATGATAATTATACTATATAATTACTGATAAAGCATCACTTATTGATACCTTATGTACCCAGTACTGCACAATACACATGGAATATTTTAGTCACAAAATAACCAGTGAAGTATCAATTGTTACAGAACAGGAAATGACATGGTAGGCAAGTTAAGAAGCTCACCTAAGGGGAGGGAGAGCTGGCTCAGTGGTTAAGGGCTCTGGCTGCTTTTCCAGGTTCAAGTTCCAGCACCCACATGGCAACTCACAACCACCTATAACTCTAGATCCAGGGGATCTGGAGTTCTGACCTCTTCTGACATTTGTGGGTACAGACATTTATACAAGCAAAACTTACCCATACACATAAAATGAAAATACAAAAATAACAAAAGTATTCTTAAAGTGATGCAGATAGAAGTGACAGAGATGACTTCTGATCATAGGTACCAAATAGAGGGGGATCTTGGAATCTAGTCTGCGTCTGTGTTTTTATTGGATAAACAAAATCACCCAGGGATATATTATAGGGGCACACATTAAGCAATTATGAAGCTGGTTTGAGTTGGGACCCAGAAATCTAAAATCTTTAATGCTCCCAGCTAGCTCCCACATATGATACAGCTCAGGTTACTCTCAGGATCTGAAGGGAAATGTTCAGGACCTTCAACAGTTACCAAAATCTGTGATTCTCAAATCCTTTGTATAAAATGGTGCAGGTTTGCATGGAGCCCATATATGTCCAGCTGATGCTATAAATCACCTTTACTACCTGTACCTACTACAGTGTAAAATGTTATGTAAGTGGATGTATTTATAGGCAACGATGAGGAGGGGGAAAGTCTGCACATGTGCAGTGTGGACACACCATTCCAGGCCCAACTGCACAGCATACAAGAGCAATCCAGCTTCAGACTTCATCACATATTTTCTCAGACAGGTCAATTTTCAGTAAAGAAAAATACTTATAAAGGTCGCAGGAACTTCTTTAAATTTGGTCTGCGTAAATGTGTTTCTTGGGACTACTTTGTCCTTCAACAGGTGACACCTGGTTAAAATAATCTAATGCCTGCACACACTCAGGTTTGTACAGTACCCCTCGAAGGCTGACAGGCCAGTGAAGACATGAATGTCAGACTTACAAAGGCCTTCGTGGTCCTTTAGTGTCCTCAGACTTCTCAGGTCTTGACCTTCCTAATACCTCATTTGTTCAAATTCCCTTAAAATCAATATGACACCTAGCTCCATAATTACCCTCTCCAACCCCACCCTTTGAATGGCTAATTTGACAGGGCTTCAATTCCTTACAACCAGTTCTTCCTAGCTGGTAACTTTATAGTTAATATTTATGAATTGGAGTGTTAATTTTATTTTAATATCATTTATATTTATACACACACACACACACACACAAACACACACACATGCACTTGGCAGATATATAAATCCCCAGCAAAAATGAGTCGCTCCTCCATACTGTCTAGTCCCCGCTCCTCTTCTTGAACTTTCCACATAATAGACAAGAAGCTCAGGACAAGTGTCCTCTATCTGACCTTTGAAAATCAAATGAGTAGCAAGAGGAACATAAGGAAACCAAGATGTCATTTAGCCATTTCATCCCTTAGGCTAGATTCACTTGTAAGGTTTCTCTCTTAAGTGTGTTAGAGGACAGGAAGTAGATTGATGGTCCGGCTGTACCCACATCTGTTATGACTTGACCACGTAATGCCTATCACAGGCTCATGTCTTGAATGTTTGCTCACTGGCTGGTGATGCTATGTGCATAGAGGTTTCAAAATCTCTGGGGGATAAGACCCAGAGGGAGGATAGAAGTCCCTGGAATAGATGCTTGGGAGCACTGCTTCCCTCTTCCCCTTCCTCCTCCACCCCCCCTTCTTCCTGTCTAAGGTGAGCTCCTCTCTCTGCCACACACTCCTGATGCCATATTACGGTCAGCCAAAATAATTGCTACCTTCTTTAAGTTTTTTTTTTTTTGTTGTTGTTGTTTTAATATATCTCCTATCTATCTAGTCACCTAAGTGAGAAAAGTAACGAATAAAGCTCTGCAATGGTTAATGTCAACTGTGAAGTTGACTTTTAGAATCATCTTGGAGGTGAGTCTCTGAGCAGACCTGTGAGGGACTACCTTAACTGGGTCCATTGACATGGGAAGACTCACCCACCGGAGATGGCACCATCCCATGGGATGGGATCCTGGACTGTGAACTGAGCAAGCACTCACCACTCTCTGTTTCTTGACTATGGCTATAATGTGGCCAGCTGCCTCAAGTTCCTGTGACTGTCCTACCACAACAGACTGACCCCTGGCATTCTGATAATAATAAACTCTTCCTGCCTAAGTTACTCTTGCCTGAATATTTTATCAGAACAACTGGAAAACTATGACCCCTTCCCAATAATCATCACATTGTGACCTTCCACTCCTCCGCACCAAGATGAAGTGGTAGTGTAAGCACTGGGGACTTCACTACCCCCATCCTCCCCAAAGGCACCCCAATTTTTTATATGCACAAGTAAACAGAATGCTTTTTTGTTGTCATTAGCATAGCTTCATTTCAGCTCTGTAACCTCGCCACTCAAAGTGCAACCCCCAAGCCTCTTCTACAGAGAACCCCCAAACTACTACTGGAACTGAATTCTCAGATATAAAAGGCTGGACTCCAGTGCCCTATGGTTGACCCTGCAGTCACTAGCCAATTGGGAACTGTGCAGTTTCCCTTGGAAGTAGATAAGGTAGACTTCTAACATGAATCACAAGGCACAGATACAATCCAGTTTTATTCCCCCAGAAATAAACTCACTTCTCTTGTCAGGATCTCATGTCTTGGGAAGGGGTGAGAGAGGAGAGGGGAAGGAGAAGGTCTTCCCATGAACTTCTATGAGGAAACAGCACTGGGGGAGGAAGGAGGGAGGAGGGGGAGTGCTTGCTCTTTTCCCTATGAGGAGGATCCCACTATGTCTGAATACCACTGCATAAGATGAGCTTTCTTTCACCGTAATTTCAACACAGCCCTTTCAGGAACCCAGGGAAATATGCAGAGTTGACCGAATAAGAAAGATTTCATGATGGATGGCAAGCCAACTTTGACCAAAGGTCTAAGACATGGGACGGACTTGTGTGACAATGTGATCTGATCTCTCTTTATTCCTAAAGGTGTGCATCCTGACCCAGTCTCATTCTCTGTGGGTTGGAAGAGGGCACTTGTCTCAGCCCTCTGGGCATGCACATGCACGCGCGCACACACACACACACACACACACACACACACACACGCACACACACACGCGCACACACACACACACACACACACACACACATTCTCTCTCTCTAATGTCCTCAATCATAACTGAATAATCTCCAATACATTTAACAAAATGAATGCCTGAAGCAGCTTGCTGATCGATCCCCTAGCCTGAGCCCCACTGTTTTTCCACCCACGACCCCTGAAATGGAAGATTATGAATTGCAAAGGAGATGATGGTTTGGGGCTGACTTCATCTGAGACAGGCCTGCCTTCCCCAAGATGAGACTCCTTCACCTGGAATCTAGTTCTGCCTCATTTTTCTATTCACAGTCAAAATGGGTGTTCCTTGACAAAGCCTCCTGACAACACCTCTCCCTGTCTGCAGCTGCTTGCCTCTTAACCAGGCAGCAACTGTAGAACCCTGCGACCCTTCTTTCAGGTCGCCTTCTCCCACAACTACAGACAGACCAGAGCAGGAGAGGAGACACAAAGGAGGCTCATGAAAGAACTCTTAGAAGACCAAAGTCTTTCATTCTTTTGAATGAAGATGACTCTTAGAAGTAGCGGGATGTAATTTGAAAGAGGAGACAGGTGGGTGTACAGAGAGACGATGAGCCATTCCTTGGTCTCCCAGCTCCCAGTGGGAGCCTTGAATCTGAGATATTTGTGTCCTGAAAGTCCTTCTCCCTCTTAATATTATGTTATTTCATCTTCCCTTTTCCCTGTCTCCTCTGCTCCCCTGCTTTCATACCTCTCTCCCTCTGTGTGCAGGGGATAACTGCACATGGACAAGAGGTGGGAATGGCACCAGGGAAAGTGACAATGGGATCCATGTCCCCAGGCAGAGGATGGGAAAAAAGGAAATCCAGACAGAAGCCAAGAACTTCCAGCCGTCTGATGGTGACCTCATATACAAGCCATGGTTTTGAGACCCACTCACTGAAAAGTCCTCTAATCTCCAATGTTGAAAGGCTGATCACAAGCCACTCCTAGCATCAAAAACTAATGTTTGAATCAGAAGGTGCATTTTCTATGTTCCAGTAGCAAATTCCTTCACTCTCTGGATGAGAAGTTTGTGGTCTTGAGAAGAAAGGTGACTTGGAGAATGCTGTACACAGTTACCCACAATCACATTACAGCAGCCCCTGCTTTCCAGCCCACAGTGTTTACTGCAGCACCGTTTCTCTCCTTTGTCTATTTTCCCATACTAGACCCTAAAGGACAAGTTGGCCTGATTCTTGTTTTGTGGATGTAGAAATGAGCATAGGAAGACCTTAATCCCTCTGTCCACTCTCTTCTAGGATGGAATATATGCTCTAAGTACCTAAATCCTGCTCACTCTTCCTTATGAATTGAAATCATTTCTGTGAAATGTCCTATAGTGTCCCACATTGACAGTGGTTGCTCCTTCCATAGAATTCCACCCAGTTTCCACTCAAAGCTGCTTATGTTCCTCTCTTATGATGGCTAACTTCCTCTAAGGTGGAGTCAGTACATCAGTTCACAGTTTAGCATGGTCCTAAAGCTGCCATCATCTCTGGGGATAGAGACTCCATGCCTGAGACTGCAATCAGCTCTCACCCTAACCTAACTACCTCATTGTGCAATCATTTTGAAAAAAAACGTGTTTCTGTGTTTTCACAGATTTGGCTGACAAACATTTTTCCATATAACAATATTTTTATTTCTTTCATTTTTTAAAATGTATTACTTCAGGTTGCATCTCCATCACAGTGCCTTCTTTCCACCCCTCCCAGTCCCACCCTCCCACCCTCAACCCCCTATCCCTTCCATCCCACTCCTCTGGAGTGGAGTGTCCCTACATAACAATCCCCTGCCCCAGTTCAGCAGTCCTATGAGGGACAAGGGCCTCCTCATACACTGGGGTCTACAAGGCAGCACCACTAGGGCAAAGTGTCTCACTGACAGGAAAAAAAGTCTATGTTCCTGTTCCCTTTGGTGCATTGGTTGTAGTATAGATATGCTGTACTATATAGCTAAAATCCTACTATAAGTGAATAGATGCCATGTGCATCCTTCTGGGTCTGGGTTAGCTCACTCAGGATGAGCTTCTCTAGTTCCATCCATTTGGCTGCAAATTGCATAATTTCATTGTTTCTGATAGCTGAGTAGTATTCCATTGTGCAGATGTACCACAGCTTTTTAATCCATTCTTCAGTTGAGGGACATCTGGGTTCCAGTTTCTAGCTATTACAAATAAGGCTGCTATGAACATAGATGAGGAAACTTCCTTGTGATTCGGTAAGGAATCATTTGGATGTATACCCAGAAGTGATATGGCTGGGTCCTGAGGCAGAGCTATTCCAAGTTTTCTAATATACCTCGAGACTGATCTCCATAGTGGTTACACAAGCCTGCACTCCCACCAGCAATGGAGGAGGGTTCCCCTTTCTCCATACCCTCACTAGCATGTGCTATCATATGAACTTTTGATCTTAGCCATTCTGACAGGTGTGAGATGGAATCTCAGAGTCTCTTGAGTTGCATTTCTCTGATGATTAAGAATGCTAAACATTTCTTCAAGTGTCTCTCAGCCATTACGAATTTCCTAGACCCATACTTATCACCTTGTACAAAACTTAAGTCCAAATGGATCAAAGACCTTAACATAAAGCTAGAAACACGAAATCTATTAGAAGAGAAAGTGGGGAAAACCCTCGAACTCACTGGCACAGGAGACAACTTCCTGAACAGAAAACCAACAGCTCAGGATCTAAGACCAACAATCAATAAAAGGGACCTCATGAAACTGAAAAGATTCTGTAAGGCAAAAGACGCTGTCATTCGAACAAAATGGCAGCATACAGATTGGGAAAAAATCTTCACCAACCCCACATCTGACAGAGGCTAATATCCATAATTTACAAAGAACTCAAGAAATTAAATGCCAAGAAACCAAATAATCCAATCAAAAAATGGGGAACAGAGCTAAACTGAGAATCCACAAAAGTTTTTTGTTGTTGTTGTTGTTGTTGTTGTTTTTAAGAAGCACAAGAGCAACAACAAAGGATTGGGAGGGTAATTTAGTCAGTAAAGTGTTTGTCTTGTAGGAATGAGGACCTGAGTTTGATCCCCCAGAATGTAGTACTTGACAAGTGCCAGGCCAACAAGAGACCCCACATCAAACAAAACAAAACAAAAAAATAAAACCCCCCCACAAAAAAACCCAAGGCGGATTACACTTAAGAAACAACCTCTGAAGTTGCCCTCCTATCTGTAAATACATGCATACACATGGCTTTTACATGCTTGTACACAAGAACATGCACATGCACACACACACACACACACACACACACACACACACACACACACACGAAACACAACAAACTTAGAAAATAACCTAATCTTGGAGCACCATTATTTAATGAAACCTTCTTGCCAGATATAGCCTAATGCTAATGAAACACCTCCTCAAGGGATCACGCTCAGTAGAGGCACACGTAAGGTTGGTGGTATAATGGATCAGCCCTGAGTACAGGTAGTAAGAGGCCAGTATTCAAAAGTGATTTTTCTTCTGCTCCATCTTGCTGAAATAGGATTTCCTGTATCCCAGACTGTCTTTTAACTAGTTATGTAGCTCAGGATGACGCTGGATTCTTGATAATCCAGCCTCCACATCCCAAGTGCTAGGATTATAGGAGTGTTTCACCATGCCCAGCTCGAAGTGATCTGAAATGAGATAATGATAATATTCTTTATCATCCAACCATTTTATGTTTTCTCAGAATAAATTTATCTAAGCGTTTACCAAATATAATCAGAATTATGAAATTTCTGCTGAAGGTATTTTAGGGGAAAATTTTAGTTGTGGAAATTTGGAATGCTGCTGGACTAGACCCCAAAGGAAAACAAAGACATCGGGAGTGTTGTAATTTGGAGGAATCTACTAGGAAATGGGATTTTTAAAAATGAATCACTGCTGATCTTGGAGACACTTGAATCCAAAAAAAGAATCCAAATTCTTTTTGGAAAATTCCTATTTGTAAACCTGTTGCTTTATATGAAAGAACATTTTAGAAATTTGATTGTTGAATATTCTCTAATTGCCCACACATGAAAAAAGCTTGATGTGAAAAAAACCATCTTGTCCATCGAATATGCTAAAAAGTGCAATTTTGACAGTCCGTCATTAACAAAGTTACCAATGTTGAGGCATAAATGTAAAATCTATAATAAGATATTATTGAAACAGGCCAATACTCAAGTGTGAGTTTTTCCCTTTAAAAATATACTAATGAGAGACTAGGGAGACAGCTGAATCAGTAATGTGTATGCTGTGCAAGCATTAGGACCTGATCTCTTCCCCAGCAACCATATAAAACACAAGTGTGGAGGTACACATTTGTAGCCTCAACACTGGGAAATCAATGGGATCCCTGGGGCTCAATGGCCTGCCCGCCTAACCAGCAAGCCCCAGGGAGCAGTGAGAAGCTGTCTCAAAAAACAAGTGGATGGTTTCTAAAGAATGCCACTGAAGGTTTTCCTGTGGCCTCTGCACACATGTACACACATATACAAACATATTAACACACACATATATACAAAATACACTAATAAGAGAGGTATGGCAGAACATGTCTGTAATCTCTGCTCCCTGTGAGTCCGAGGCAGAAGGATCCTGATGAGTTCTAACAAGTCTCTGCTACATAGTGAGATATTGTCTTAAGAACAACGAACAAACAAAAATTAATAAAAAAATTAAAAACATAATAACTACTCTTTTTCTGATTTATTTTATTTATTTATTTATTTTACTGCTTTTTTTTCAGATGATATTTAACAGAAGAATCAATTTATGGCTTTCTAGCCAATATTAGTACTTTTAAAAACTTGCATCATTACTAAAAAAAAATTTACACTAGACAGAGAAGAGAATGTTAAAAGCTAGCTATTTCCAGCACAATGCTGTGTACTCCCCTGCGGTGGGGACCCATTCTTTGACAAGACCTCCAATACTCCTACAGAATTTTGAATCAAAACTGAAATAAGGTGAAGTGTCTGGCAAGGAGGTGTATTGATTGGAGCCTCCTATTAGATTTTAAGTTCATTTCTTAAGTTCTTGTCCATTTTTATAAGTGTGAAAGGAGAGAGACATTTTCTATCCTCACAACCTCCTGTCACATGACAGAAAGCTTCTCCACATTGTCACTATTGTCATTTTGGGCTTGACAGTTTATTAGACATCATAGGATGTGCATCTACATCTCTGGTGTTTACTCACTAAATACCAGTAGTACTTCCTCTTTGACTGTGACAACAGGATTCCCCACCAGAAATCACGCAGTTGAAAACCTCTACGTGAGACTGAGTTCTAGCATTGCTTTGTTCAAATGACTTTCTTCTATGTTGTTGAACTTGGCCAATGTTCTTACTTTTCCTCTCTAGCCTGCACACCTAGAAAGTGAGAATCTGATTTAACATGAAATTCAAGAAAGATAACACACATAGAAAAAGATTCATGCAGGTGCATAAGGTTGTTGTGATAGATAGGTCAAGAATTTTATGTAACAACTCATTTGTGGGGGCAAATGAATCTCTTTCAAAGACCTATGAATCAATTTCCTCTTTATTTAGGTCCCTCAAAACTTAGTTGTCCAATTAAAGGTACTTTCCTCTTTTCTTCCAATCAATGCAATCCCTTTGAAGACCAATTGAAAGGACAAATGTTCATGATTTCTCTCTCCTCAGTATCTTTCTCAAGGTTGTATATTGGAGCCCGGTGTAACTTATCAATCCTATGATAGTGAGGGGTAGAGTTTCAATCCACATATGGGTTTTACTACGTATCTGTGCTAATCTCTGGGACATTTGAGATGAGGTTCACAGTATTCATCTGTTCTTCTGAGCTTCATGTATCTTCCCAGACATGGCCTCTAGGACTGCATCCTGAAGTCACCATATTGATCACCTAGTCTGTTCTTGTCCTTCTTTTCTTTCAGTTTCTGTGTTTCCCCA
Organism: Lophiomys imhausi; assembly: GCA_907164525.1. Lineage (NCBI taxonomy): Eukaryota > Metazoa > Chordata > Mammalia > Rodentia > Muridae > Lophiomys > Lophiomys imhausi. The sequence goes on from CAJQZJ010001558.1 coordinate 5,336,795, forward strand.
ACATCAACTGGAATCCGTACATATTGGTAGATGGGGCCTTAAGCCAACTTATCTGGACAACTTCTTAGCCCTTATCCTGTTACCTTGGAGCTATCTTGGACATTGAGCTGGGTGGACGGAGGACTCTCTTTAGGTCAGATATAAGTGATTCTATTTCCTTATCTGTGTGGTCCTGCTCATCATTCTTCCTTCTTTCATACTTGAAACAGTCTAAGTTGTTCTGAACCTCCTCAGAAGTACAAATCACCATCACCACCCCTTTCCCTGTTGAGTAGAGAATTCCTTTATCTTTTTACTCTGAGAGAAGGTCTCGCTCTCAGTCCTGGATAACCTTAAACACATGATATCCCTGCCTCTACATCCCGAATGCTGGAAATACAGGTATGTATCACCATGTTTTCTTCATTAGCCTAGTTTTTTTTTTTCTGTTGTTGTGATAAAACACTAACCAAAAGCAACTTAGGGAAAGAAATTATTTATTTAGCTTATACTTCTAGACCACAGGACATGACTGAGAGAAGCCTGAGAAGAACTCAGTCAGGAACTCAAACAGAAACCATGGAGAAACACTGCTTGCTGGTTCACATTAGCTCACTTGTTGGCTAGCTTTTCTTACACACCCCAGGACAACATGCCTAGGGAATGGTGCCACTCATAGTGGGCTGGACTCTCCTACATAAATAAACAATCAAGACAATCCTCCACAAGCCAATCTGATCTCAGCACTCCCTCAGCTGAGACTCCTTTCTTAGGTGACACTAGGATATGTCAAGTTGACACCTGTTATTAAGTGGGACACTCCCTTAACAATTTATCTAACCTATGGAACTTCTCTTTCTTCTTTCTAGTGGCAATATTGTGGAAAGGATAGCAGATTTATCAAAACATTGATGTCCATTTCAAAATCACTCACAGAGTCACAGCGAGGGTTCATGGCCAGGTGATGAGAAGAATTCTGCGAAAATAAAAACCATGTTCCAAATTATCTTCAGACTTCCGCCAACTGTCCTCCCACACAGAAATAATCTGTTGCCCTTGAAAAGCAAAACCCATCCCCAGAGAGAATGTGGCTTAAGCTTTGAAAAGCTCCTTGCTTTTCGGAGCTTTCCTTTTTCTTCTTACCCTCCTTATTCAACTGTCATCTGCCTTCCCTCTGGATTGATTTCCTGTGTGGATTGTCCCTGGAAGGAAGCCTTTGGGCAAGCAGAGGGCTTCCTGACTGCTTTGCATCTTTTCTGGGGAAGCCAGACTGATACAGCTGTGTTGGCAACCAGTGTTTCCAAGGAGGGTCACCAAGCATGTGGGGCCTCTCCTGAGAGAGCTCAGACAACATTCCCTCATGGAAAAACCATCCAATTATGTTTCTTGAGAACCATCAGAGAAGGCCAGGGAAGACTTTAGGACACTTTACCAGCTACAGGAACCCTAAAAGCAACCCCAAAAGCTCTGTCAGCAGTTGGCTTTGGAAATTCAGATCCTTTAACCTGTTTAGGGCCAACTATGCATTCCTGATAGCACCCCAAACTTATGCTACACTCATGTGATACACACATGCATGGGCACACCTCCCTTGGATTTGGTTTAGAAGCCTGGATTTGTATAATGGAACTTCTCTGCCACACAGACTAAAATAACTCTGGAACCCCTTTTGGGGTGGATTTTAATTAGGAGAGACATAGCTCTTAAATTATACTTATTACTTTCAGTTGCTTGTACAGGGTGTGGATTAGCAAAAGAGCACAGGAGTCATGTGAACTATATTTCTTAATGGGATGGATCTGGTAGGGGAAAAATTCTACTCCACGCCAGAACCCTAGCTAGCGGGAATTATAAGCATCTTACTTACCTAAGAGGAGAGTTTGAACAACTGATCTAATTGGGAACTAAAGACTTTAGGAGAGATCAGGAGCATGCCCTTATCATGGCTCGGTGACTCCCTCCTGTTATGGTGCCTGGTTGTTAACAGCAGAGATGGCACGGGTAACAAAATGAATGGTGAGTGTGGTGGAGATATTGAAAGTGAATTGGATGCATAAGGAGGATATGTAAAGAAATACACACACACACACACACACACACACACACACACACACACACACACACA
>CAJQZJ010001558.1:5338908-5363396 GCA_907164525.1 Lophiomys imhausi
ACACACACACACACACACACACACACACACACACACACACACACACAAGGCCTGAGCCACAAACTGGACTTCACTTTTGAGTCACTTGTAGTGTGCACTTCCACTTGCCAATGAATGGTTACCATTTTGCTGAGATTTAAAATTTGGAATATATTTTTAAAAATTTTTTTTTCTCCTGCCTTTCTTTCCCAAATCTTGATTGATATGTTGATGAGAATAAATTTTCAGCCTGCAACTGTTATTTACTTAAAATACTTTAAATCACCTGACTCTGTATTTATTTGTGTGTGTGTGTGTGTGTGTGTGTGTGAGTTTGTGTTCATGTGTGCATGTAAATGTGTGTCCATTTACATATGTGGGAGCCAGAGGGAAACATTGGGAATCTTCTTCAATAGCTCTCCACTTTATTTTTTTAAGTAGGATCTCTGTCACTAAACACCTGGAGCTTGCTGAAGTAGCTAAGCTGACTGGTCAGCAAGTCCCAGGGATTGTCCTCTGTCAGCCTCTCCAGGGCTGGGGTTACAGTTGTTTGGCACACACCCTGCTTTTAAGTGGGTGTTGGAGATTAGAGTCTGGCCGTCACATTTGTGGTGCAAGCACTTTACCAATGGAGCCATCTCACCAGCCCCTAACTTCGAATTTCTTTAATAGTCACATGACTATAATTGCAGCATCTACTCAGGTTTCATAGAAGCTGTCATAGAAGATTACATATGTAGCTATTTTTTTCTTTCTGTTTTTCTGCTAAAGAATTGTGGGGCCTCAGATGTATCACATGTCTTTTGTCATAATCATTCCTTTAATTAATTATTATCAATATTATATATTAATATAATGTAATAAAATATTGTATATAAAATATTCTACATTATAAATAGTATATGCAAGGTATAATTATAATATATAATTATAACATATATTAGTAAAATTGATGTTAAAATTAATTATTTATTAGTCACTTCTTACTAGCTAGTCGGTAGTCTACATGAAAGGGGTGGAGCGATTAATGGAAATGAACAAGGCAGGACAGACAGGTAAGCCAATGAACAGGATGGCTTCAGATATAATAAAAACCATGAAGAGACTGAAAGAGAGCAGAGTGAAAGGGCTGTGATGATGTTGGCACGAGGTGGTGGTGGTGGTGGTGGTGGTGGTGGTCGCGTAACAGTCAGGAGCGCCTCTCCAAGAAGAAAGTCTTCTAAACTGAGACTTGATTCATAAGGGGAAGAAATCATGTGCACAACCAAGGAAAGGAGAGAGGTCAATAGCAATGGCAAGTGCAAACAGCTTCAGTGCTGGGACGGACAGGCAGGGGGCTTGATGGGATGTAGACAGGTCCAGCCCAGGGACACAGACGAAGGTGTGGAAGAGGTTACAGGTATGAAGCTTCAGTTTTATGCAAAAAGCAGTGAAATTATTTGAAAAGTTTTAACAGAGGGGGTGTTTGCTCTGGTTTACATTTTAAAATGATCCCTCTGGCTGCCATATGGAGAATGAATTATCAAGAGATGTGCATGCAAGTTAAGTGGAATATTCCACAGTGGAAGAAATGGTAACCGGGACAGGTAGTGACATTATGGAAAGGCCTGGATACAACGGAAAGGTAAGAGAACAGAAACGATTACTCAAGCCCACTGAACTATCCACCCAGGTCTACTGTGTGCCAGTGTAAATATGCCTCAATTTCCCCTTCCCTCCAACAGTGCTTTCTGTCTGGTCAACGGGGACTACTAGAGTCTCCACAGGAACTAGAGTAACATGGTGTGAGCCATGACCATGTATCAGCATCTCTGATACCCACCCTCCTGGAGTGCTCCTCACAAAAGAGGTCTTGGGAGGCCACCAGGCAAGGGCAGAGGAAAAAACCAAAAGAGCTGAGTGACCATGAACTCTTTCTTGAGGAACAGACCTGGAAGAAGTCTGAGAAATATGCAGACATACAGGAAAAAAGAGGCCCATTTCCATCAAAGATAGATAGTGTGGATGAAAACACAAGGAAAGAGGTAGGGGACAAAAGTGCTGGGCAGGAGAAAGCTGGTGACTTAGACTTTCAGATGAACTAGGTGGGGATGGGAACATGTCTTCCGAAGTGAGATTTCAGCAAAGGCCCCAAAATCCCCTCCTTTCCTCAACAGTTTGAATAGAATTTCCAAACATTTCTAAGAGTTCTATGTTCCCATAAGTCCTATGAGCACCATCACCATTCTACCAAGAATATCGCTAATACATCACATTATATTATCTATTACATCCTATTATAATCCTTTCTCTGTAAGTCTGTCTTCTCTGTGGAAGAATGACCTCCTTAAAAGGGGGTCTTATTTGCTTTTGCAGCCTTGGGCCATGCCCAAGGCACTTGTCTACAGTAGTCATTCCATAAAAAAAAACTGCTCAACAGTTAGATGTATGACATTCCTGAAGAACCAAAGGATCAGTCTCAGCAACTCGTCTCTGTTGGTTACAGACGCTTTCAAGAAAAATGATGACAGGCATGAATGCTTTCTTCAGGAGGAACAACACATACAGAAGAGAAAGTTTCCTTCCAGGCGTGGTGGTACATACCTGTGATCACATCACTCAGAAGGCTGAGGCACGAGATAGCACATTTGAGGCCAGCCTAGGCTGAATAGGATGAACATTTGTCACAGTGGATGGCAATGAACACAGAGACTCACCACTGATCAACTTATAAAGAATAAGAGACTGTGGAGTGCTGAACCCTAAATGGAACATCTACACACACATCCCCAAGGCTCAGGAATCATCTCGGAAGAGGGGAAAAAAAGGTTGAAAGATCCAGAGGCAGTTGATGACTACAAGGAAAGAATGTTTCCCAGACACAACAGGGCAGTTGCACATATGAACCCACGGTGATTTTGACAGGACACACAAGGCCAATACAACCTCGAGCCAGAAAAACCCAACATAGACTAGGGAGGAGATGGCCACAAAATCCCACTCCTAGCTGAGGAGCTCTTTGCACTTGAGAGCTGCTGGAAGGAGGGGAGATTATTTCCTTTAAAGAAAGGATGTGACCCCAGTAGGTCAGCCATGCCTTAGGGCAGGCACCATACACAAGAGTATTTGGGCAACAGAAAACGTACTTGAGAAATTTTCAAGGAAGATGACTGGAGAAGAAAGAAGAGAGGACAAAAAGCTAAGTTGGCAGGGAGGCTTGAGATCTGGGAGGAGCTGGGAGTGAATATAATTAAAATACATTGTATGAAATCCTCAAAGAACTAGTAAACTTTTATTTAGGAATAATTTTATCTTGTACCCAAAGCCTCTCTATCTCTCCACGAATGGACCATTTATTCACAGTTATTGTCCCAACATCATGGAGTTCAATTGCCTTCTTGGATCATGTTCTTTCTAAAATGTTGTGCTATCATGAGTCACATATAATGGAAATCTTCTTGTAACAGAAATTGACAAGGTCCTTCCATGAATAATATGATTCTTAGGATAAACACATAGGATTTCTATGTATGCTCATGTTCCTATGTGTGTGGGTGCAGATATACATGTGTGTATTCAGAACAGAGCCTTGGGTGCTGTTTCTCAAGTTCCATCTTCCTTATTTTGAGACAAGGCTTCTAGCAATCTTTGAACTCACCATGAGAAGAGTAGGCTGGCTAGTCAGTGAGCCACAGAGCCCACCTGCCTCTAACTCCCCAGCCCTGGATTCTACCACAACCAGAGTTCTATTTTTATTTTTGTATAAGTTCTGGGATCAAAACGCAACTCCTCATGGTTACAAAGGTTTTTTTTTTTTGTTTTGTTTTGTTTTACCAGCTGAAATCTCAGCCCTATACGTAACATTTTTAATTTTTTTATAGTTGGTAAAATTGATAAGCTGGTAAAAGAACTGGCTCAATCAGTCCTTGAGCCAGGTCTTAGGCACCAGATGACAGCTAAGACAGGGGGCTCCTACCTTGGTCTGTTTGTTGTAACTAGGTGATGTCTGTTCTGGGCAGACGAGGCCAAAGGCTGCTGAAGTCCTCAAAATGGATGACCTCACTGTCCCTGGGAGTAAGGCCATAATGCCAAGTATTGTATCTAGGAATTCAAGATTACTAATTAGGTCATTTCAACTTCCTGGACATAAAGAGTCCCAAACAGCAGCTCTGTGTCCTCACAATCCAGTTGGTTTAGAACAAAGTCCCAAGACTTGAATGGTCCTTCACTCCTGCCTCCCCTTGCCCAGAGTAGAGGGAAGCAGGTTCCGTGAAGTTTATCCCACATTCTTTCTAACTGTAAGAGAGAGAGAAAGGAAGGGGAAGAAAGAGGGAGAATAGAAGAGGATGAAGAGAGAAAGGAGAGAGGGGAGAGGAGGGGGAGAGAGAAAGAGAGAGAGAGAGAGAGAGAGAGAGAGAGAGAGAATGTGTACAAAGAACTGAAGATTGAAAAAGGCTCCACAGTGCTGGTGTGGGTGGCAGTAAGAGCATCATCCCCAACAATTGTGATTTCTTTACAGCCTGAAAAACACATCCTCAATTGCATATACTGATCCTTTGTCCTCCAGCAGCTCTGAAGACAGGCTGGGCAATGATTTGTGTCCCATTTTTCAGATGAGAGAACTTGAGAGGAGCAGGGAGAACTCCCAGGCACTTCCTGATTCCTGTCTCCACCTGTTGACTGGGGCAAATTTTAGTGAAGGAGGCTCAGAAAACCATCAGCTAGGAAGTGATATCAGCCTTTGCTCATATTGACTTGTGGGGCTTAGGGACCCGGTGACAGCATGTTGGTCAAAATGAACAAATGATTCCTGTCTTTTTCCCAAGTCAAACTTCACCTAGACAATGATTCAAGATTTTTGCATCAAGGACCCTTTAAAAAAAATAAAATAAAACAAAACTATGGGGGCTCTCTCTGGAATCTACCCAGAAGCTCAGAATCTTGCCTTATGTAGAAGTAAGAAGATGTAGTTTGTTAAGACAAACTCAAACTGGATGGGAGTGGTTCCTGAATCTAATGACTACTGTCTCTATAGGAACAGGAGAGAGTGTGCAGACAAAGTGCCAAGAGTTCAGGGTTGAGAATCCATGGGGAGATGGAGACAGAGGCTAATGACACAGTCACAGCCTATGGAAATGCCAGTCTTGCTGGAAAGCCACCAGAAGCTAGAAAGAGACCAGGAAGAATACTCTCCTAAAGTCTTCAGAGAGAGAGAGAGAGAGAGAGAGAGAGAGAGAGAGAGAGAGAGAAGAAACCTCCATTGGAACTTTGATCTTGGGTCAAAGTTTGTCCTCTGAACTATAAGAGAATAAACTTCTTTTGTTTTAAGATATCAGTGGAAGCATTTTGTTACGTGAGTCCTAGGAACTTGGTATAAAATATCTCCTCTGCAGATTGTACTCAGGGAGAACAAACCAGTTGCATTTTTCTGACCATGTCCTTAGGTCTCGTGTCCCGCACCTGTACTCAATGACTCCCTATCTTCTATGTCCCAGTCCTTCTCCAGTTCAGTGTCTACTGAAGGCCTTCGGCTTTCAGGCAGCTTTTCTTTGCCAGAACTCTCACGATCCCTTCTCTCTCCCGGGCTGGTTAAATACCCTTTCCATGTTCACATAGATTTTTTTTTCCTGCATCATGATTGTTGCATTTACTTTGCCTACTGATTAGATTAGGCTCATGAGGAGGTATCCTGCCTCAGCCTCAGGTGTTTATGGAACACCTGGCATCAACTGGATAGTTAAGCCTCGACTGAACAGTACTTGTAGGCAAGTGGCTTACTTAAGACCGTGCAGATCTGTAACAGGCCATCAGTGAGAGCGCCATTGAGTTTATAGCTGGAGAGTTGGGACCAGCGCTGCACCAGGGGTCATAAATGTGTCAATGAGACTGTGCAAGGGCCCCTTGGCCGGCTCCCTATAGCTATTCCATATGTGTTCTATTGTCCTGGGGATGAGGCCAACACTTCTTTCTGGGACCTCTTCTCCTGCTCATAGCACGTGCTCTGGAACGTGTTCTTCCAAAGCCTGGGAGTCCAGAGGCATCAGTCCCCAGCTCTGATAGAGTCTACCTGTGTGGCCACACGACCTGCACACTTCAACACTCACAACTGTGGTGTCCTTCTGCAAACTGAGGATCTAGAAGTTGGCATTCCATCTCTGAGAGTCCCCTCGCTGAGGTGCCCCAGAGCAAAAGAGCAAAGTGATGTGGGTGTCCTGTTAAGCTGATGTGCCTTCTCCCCACCCCCACGTCACTATTTGAGTACCAGGATCCCCCCACCCTCTTCTTCACCTATCCTTCCAAGCTTCCTTTTTGCCCCATGACTATGTCTTTTCTGGTTGTAAAGAGTTAAAAGGCGTGGATGGAAAGATATCATTCTCTGGACCGCCTCTCATCATTCTCTTCCTTCAAGAGGTGTTCTTCTCAGTCCTGGGGAAAACAGAACAAAAGAAAACACACATTACAAAACAGTAAAAGGACAACGAACTTCCCGCTAAGGATTGCCATTAAGTACCAGATGTCCAGTAGGGAGAGCCTATAAAACAAAGCAGCTGTTTGGACAGTGCTCCTCAGTCAGCCCGTCCCTCCAGGCCCTCATACCACAAGTTCCTGAGCCTTGGAGCCTAAAGGGATCTTCAGCTCCACTGCATGAACCCGGTACCTTAAAATACCTCGCTTAATGTGTAGGGACCATACAGACCCTGCCATACCCCGTCTCTTAAGGAAAGACTCCTTCCCTTCTCCAGCTCTCCAGGCTCCTAGAAATCTCTCATACTCAGCCTAATTCAGCTCTGAAGTTATCTCTATTGTTTTAATTCGTAGACAGACTCTTTCCTCTGTGCTCAAATGAAGGCAGCTAACATTTAGAGATCCATTGTGCACCCTCAATGGCGTCTTAAGTCTCAAGACTAGGAATAGCTAGGTTTCTTCTTCTGAACTCCTCTGAATTTATCATGGCACCGTGAGTCATCTAACCAACCATATTTCCTTTTCTTTATTGCCTTGGATGCTTAGAAGCTCCAGGGAGAAAAAGGAAATTTGTGACCCAACCCTAGCATATTTACCAAAATCTGTGATGCAATCCAAAATGCTAATCTTACCTTTATTCCTTTCCTTCTCTTGTCTCTGCTTTTCTTCCCTTTTAATCCCCTCATTAAATGAAATTATTATTTGGGTAGATTTTTCTTTGGACAAGTAAGCTCAAATCCTGGATCAAGATAAACACCATTAAACAAATAAAATGTATAGTATATATACCTTTGTAATTTTCCTAATACTTCTGCAACGGACAAGAAAGTGGAGCTCAGAGGGTGCACTGCTTAGCTTTTGTCAGCTTGAGACAAACCTAGTGATAGCTGGGAAGAGGGACTCTTAATTGAGAAGATATCTCCATAGGATTGGCCTGTAGGCAAGTCTAGAGGGCTTTTTTAAAAATCAGAGATTGCTGTGGGAGGGCCCAGCCCACTGTGGGTGGGACCTTCCCTGGTCAGGTGACCCTAGGGTATATAAAAAAAGCCGGCTGGCTGAGTAAGCCCCAGGGAGCTAGCTTGTAAACGTAAACGGCACTCCTCCATGGCTTCTTCATCAGCTCCTGCCTCCAAATTCCTGCCCTGTTTGAGTTCCTGTCCTGACATCCCTTCATGATGGAATGTGATATGGAACTATAAACCAAAATAAACCTTTCCTCCCCAGGTTGCTTTTAGTCAGGGTGCTTTGTTACAGCAATAGAAAGGCTAACGAAGGCAGAGGCGTTACCAAACATTTTCAGGATGCGATAACTTCTAGGTCAAAAAGCTAAGAAGTCAGAACCATCCATCCATCCGACTCCAAAGTTTACTTATACTGAGTGAACATTTAGTAAGAACCTGGGCTCAGGCTAAGTATCACCTCATTTATTATCATCCCTTCACAACAAAGCTCCAAAATTGAGGTTCAGAGAGACCAGATCATTTGCCCAAGCTAATGCTGATAACTGACGACTGACGTGCAAACCCACACGGCCTGGACTTGAATCTCTGAGCTCCTTGCAGCCCTCCCACTGTAATCTAGAGGTAAGCTTACAGACACCTGACTCATTAAGTGCCGTCTGGCTTCTTTTAAATACCCAGCTGCATAGTTGGCTATCACCAAGTTTTATCATCTAAAAACTCCTATGGATGTCTGGCTAGGAATAGGTATCTCTGAGTTTCACAGTTCTCCTTGGAGCAGATGGATCAAAAAAAAAACAAAAAACAAAAAACACAAAGTCTATGTGCGGCACTGGATTTTTAAATGCCAGCCTGAAAACTAGCAGAGGAAGATCACCCAGCGTCTAGGGTGAAAAATAAAAGCCTTTGAGAACAGCAGCTCTGCTCGTTGGCGCCACCTAGCAGTAAATGTTGGCAATTGTTCAGAGAAAGAAAATAAAATTCCCTGAGTACAACTCACGGGACCTCTTGGGTGTGCAATGTTGTCCGCTCGTCCTTTTCTGTCCTAAAAATCCTAATAGGAGATATGTTTTTATCTTGAGAATTAGAGACCTACAGATAATAAGTAACTTTCCAAAGAATTGGACCCTAATTTGTACTTTTGGAACCTTTATTTTCACTCCACTGTATCAGTTCTCAAAAGCAGCGTTTCTTGGTAGCCTGTACCTTCTCCATCCTCTTGCATTTGGAATCACAGACGCTCCACACTCCATTGAAACTATGGTGAAACTGTTTTAGGAAGCGAATCAGGAGTGCGTGTCCACAGGCTGGGGCTCTCCACCTCCACCGTGTTCCCCAACTCTTGGTGCAGGACTCCTGGCTTGGGTAGCAGGCCAGAAGCTCTCACGGATGGACAAATGGGAGATCCTGATGAAAAGGATGGACCACTACTTACTGACTAGGTGCTGCAATGTTAACTATACTAGCCAGGCCTGGAGCACACCAGTGCCCTCTGAATGAGGTTAGGAGCTCCAATGAGCTTTGCGGCATGTTTACTTACTGTAATGGCTGGTGCTATCAGTCGGTTTGACAGGATCTAGAATCGCCTGGCAGCTGGGTCTGGGCATGTGTGTCAGTGATTATCTTGACTAAGATAATTAAGATGGAAAGACCCACTCAGCCGGCATGGTTCCCAGACTGTGTACGTGGAAAAAGGGAGCTGAGCATCAGAGCGAGTGCATCCGTCGCTCTCTGCTTGTTGCTTAGAGCTGTGGTGATGTGATGTGACCAGATGCTTCAAGCTCCTATTGTTGTGGTTTCTCCACCATTGTGGGTTGCACCCTTGACGTGTGGGCTAGAATAAACCGGGTCTCTCTTAAGTAGATCTGTCAGCGTGTTTAATCATAGCAACAGGAAAAGCAACTAGGGCATCTGCCTCACTCCTATTCTCCTTTTCCCAGCATCACAATAGTCATAAAACCCGGAAGCCTCATAACCTTGGTGGCTTTGAAAACCATCATCCTAGCAAGTCCAGGAAGAGCAAAGCATGTTTGCATCACCGCCCAAAGCCTAATTTCAGATAACTGATGCTATTTGACCCATCTGGGAACTCCTTGAAGATCTCTATTCCTAGAGTTTGCCTTTCAAATAATAACTAGTAATAATTTTAGTGTATAAATGGTTTCATTATTATATTTTTATACACACGTATATCATTGTACTTTGCTAATGTTCATCTTTCCTTTATCATACCCCATCCCTTTTCCTCACTCTGATTAGTCCTCTTCTTTTCCCTAAATAGTAGCATCTCTTCTGCTTCTATGTTAGATAGAAGATGGATAGATAGATAGATAGATGGATATAGGTAGACATAGTATGTGTGTGTGTGTGTATATATATATATATATATATATATATATATATATATACTTAAGTCTAAATTCCACATCTGAGGAAATACGTATTTTGTCTTTCTTTCCCCCAATACTCTCTCTTGCTCCTGTCAAGGACCAGCCTTGTCACATAGCACAGGGTCTTAGGACAGGACGCAGCATCCAGACAATCTTCCAGATCTGGCCTGCTCCGGGGGCTGGTAGCCCTGACTGCAAGAGCTGATGACCCTTGCAGGTATTTTTAAAGGTAGCTAGATGGAAAGGAGAGAGAGAGAGAGAGAGAGAGAGAGAGAGAGAGAGAGACAGAGAGAGAGAAGCCTATGCCTTTTCTCCTCTGTAGCTCAGAAGAAGTCTTTTGCTGGTGACTTCCAGAGTTAAAATGACCAACTCTTTTCCTTTGGTTGGGGCTGCAAGCCCAGGAGGTGGTAAAACAGCCTTTGTTTTGTAATTTACTGCAAGTGCTTGGCCTATTAGCCGGCAGGCCACCCACTGAGTGTTCAGCAGACTAAACTACATTTTGACCAATTTATCTCGGAAGTTGATGGTGAAGCTCCAAGGTTTTTACCTGATCCATGAGTTATATGAAAATAATGAGAAAGGGATGAGAACAGAGGGACTCTCTCACACACACTCACACCAGAAAGAAGAAATGGACGAAGCTAGGATGCAACGACAATTTTAATGTGGTGACCATTCTTTTTATACCCTGAGTGAGGGCTCCTACATCAAAGGAAGTATTATCTCATGGTTCAAAGGCATTTATCACAAGGACAGGAAAAATCAATGCAGTAGGAGGGCACTTATCAATCATATATTTAGACATTCAATTAAGCATTGCTTTTCTATATGCAAGTTAAGTTTAAAACGACAACATATTATGGCCATGCTGACAAGGAATAAGGAATTAACAACAAAACAGTTTGTTCATATTGTCACAAAGATGTGTACTAAATTTAGGTATTTCGTGGTAACCTCATTATCTCTTAAGTTTATGGGGAGTATAGGGTCCTTAATTGGTTTATGGCACATCTGGAGTTTGGTCTTATCATCTCTAGAGTGAAAGCTTATCTGAAGTCATAAATCTGTCTCAGGCCTGTCTCCTAATGAGATACACAATGTTTGGGAAGAGGATTTACTATATACAGCTGTATGTTTTCTATCAACTATCTAACTTTAACTTCTACAATTGTTTGGACTGAGTCAGGCAGTTTGTAAAACTCTTATCAGGAATAATAATATCACCTTTGTAGGACTCTGTGTGAAGTCTGGCCAAACAAGAAGAGTGGCAATTAGCAATGAGGGAATCTTCACTCCATGTCAGTAATAACAGACAAAAGGAAAAGCTGGTGTTAGCAAGAAGCAACTGTGGGGTGCATCTTTAGCATAGACTTTGCAAAATGACAGATAGCTTTTCAGGAAGCCTACATGTTTATAGAACCCCTTTCTCAGAGAGCTTCTGACACTGCTTGAACACTGTATGTTAAAGGCTTAAGAATAGCAGATGGACATGAAGGAAGGAGCCTCAAGAGCATTCGGCTCCTGACATGCTCCTCCTCCTTCCTCCCTCCCTCTTCCTTCATAGTTTTCCTTTATGTTCATGTCATATATGGACATGTGTGTGCACTGTCATATCATAAGTATTTAAGTATGGATTTCATGCATGAGAGAAAACATGCAATATTTGTTGAATCTGACTTGTTCTACCTAATATCATGACCTCCAAATCCTTCTTTTGGTGGGGAGTGTTTCAAGACAGGATTTCTCTGTGTTAACAGCTCTGGCTGTCCTGGACTTTCTCTGTAGACCAGGATGGCCTCAAAGTCACAGAGATCCTCCTGCCTCTGCCTCCCGAGTGCTGGGATTAAAGGCGACCTCCAAAATCCTTCATGTTTTTAAACAGATGGTGTACTTTTATTCTTCTTAATGAAACCCTACTGTATATATAAACCTCACTTTCTTTATTTATTCATTCGTTAGTGGACATCTAGACTGGCCCGTATTTTGACTGTTGTGAATAGTGCAGCAACTAATGTGGCTGTGCAAGAGTGTCTGGAGTATGCTTACTGGGGTATTTACTCAGCAGTGGTTCATACAACAATCCCCTACTTTTAGTTTTTGGAAGAACCTCCGTGCTAATTTCCATAGTGACTGACTGCACCAGTTTGTATTGCCACTAACAGTGTGTGAGGGCTCATCTTTCATATCCTCTCCTGCATTTATTATTTCTTGTTTTCTTGATGATTGCTTTTCTGGCTAATGTGACATAGAATTTCAATGTAGGTGTGTGGGTTTTCATTTTTTATAAATGTTTGTTTATTTATTTTTAAAATTAAGATATAATTACATCATTTCTTTCCTTCCTTTTTTGCCCCCCAACCCTTTCTATGTATCCCCCTTGCTCCCTCTGAAATTTATGGCCACTTTTCCTTTAATTGTTGTGTGTGTGTGTGTGTGTGTGTGTGTGTGTGTGTGTGTGTGTGTGCTCGTGTACATGTATAAGTATATAAATAAAACTTGATGAGTCCATTGAGTATTGCTTGTATGTATATGATTTCAGGGCTGATCGTCTGGAATTGGATAGCCAATCAATAGGCAACCAAGAGGCAACTAAGTCTCTAGTTTCCTACAAGTCTTTGTCTAGGGTTGGGAGTTTATGAGATTTCCCCTTTTGCACATTAGCATGTCTAGGGGTGTTTCCATCACTCAGGTCTTTTTCAGGAAGCCATATTGTGGATGTAGCTTTTCTCTCATTTCTAGGAGAAACAATCTTACCATATACTTTCTGATTTTTTTTAAAGATTTATTTATTTATTTGTTTATTTTACATATAGGAGAGCTCTTTCTGCATGCACTCCTACATTCTAAAGAGGGCATCAGATTCCAGTATAGATGGTTGTGAGCCACCATGTCGTTGCTGGGATTTGAACCTACCTGGGTCCTCTGGAAGAACAGACAGTGCTCTTAACCGCTGAGCCATCTCTCCAGCCCTCTGTACACTTTCTGTTTCTCTGGCTCTTACAGTCCTTCTGTCTCCTCTTCCTGATCCTAAGATGTAGAAATTGTACTGTAGATGTATCCTTTGGGTCTGCCACCCTCTGATCAGTTGATCCTTGCTTTATGACCAGTTGTGAGTATTCTAAAGGTCTTCATTCACTGCAAAGATGAGCTTCCTTGATGAGGGGTGAGAGCCACACTTATCTGCGGGTAGGAGGCTAAGTCTTAGAATGCACTTAGGAATCATACTGGCCTACTAAAGTGGCAGAAGTAGGTTCTCTGAGATCCATGGCCTCTCTGTGTAGTTTTCCTTTACATTTCCATTACAGTAAAGGATATTGAACATTTTTTTTAAAATATTTATTACCAATTTGTATTATTTTTGAGAACTGTCAGTTCTATTCATTTTCCACTTATTGGTTGGATGACTCATTTGGAGTCTTTATAGATGTTGTTTATATCCCATTCCATAGATTGTGTCTTCACTTTGCTGATTGTTTCCTTTGGCATACAGAAATCCCTTTTGGTTTTCAGTTCTTGCTATTATTTTATGAGCTATTGGAGAATTCTTTCCAAAAAGTCCTTGCGCATTCCCTGTGCCTCAGGGAGCTACACCTTAGCTTTATTTGATCTTATTCAGAGCTCTATTGATAGGAAAAGATTGGGGTATTTGGGGTATTTGTTGGAAACAATCATGAGCAGTGTTTAAGATTGGGATTGTGTAAAGCAGAGCAAAGACATATTTTTATGCAATTAATTTGCTGTTTTCTTAATGTCTCTACCTCCATTCCAACCCACTGAACCTAGGCAGTGGAGAAAGAAGGTTAGTAGGGACAGGGGAGGCAGATCTCTTTAGATGTAGTTCCTTGGGGAGATGCTGCTCTTTGTCATCAGGATTCCTGCAATCCAGTTAAACAGCAAACACAGCAGCTAGAACCAGCAGCATCAGGAGCAAACAACAATCAGCAGCAGCAAGCTCGAAGCATTCTCCAGAGTGATTCTTACTAAGAGAGTCTCTAAGCAAAGCGAAGCAATGAGAAGTGAAGCTTCAGCAAAAATAGTCTCTCTTGGTATGAGGGCTCCTATTTATACCCTCTCAGAGTCTGCACAAGAATGTTTTCCAGTTGGCAAAAACCACACCCCCTTCACAAAGCAGTTTCCTGCTGATAAAGATCATGTGCTCTCTCATGAGTCTGTTATCAGCTGGCAAAGATCATGTAACTTCTCATGATTTTTTTTCCAGTGGTGGATAAAGCGTTTCCACATCCCACACTTGAGATCAAAATAAAAATCACATTCACATAACACAACCTAGTTTTTAAAGAAATCAAAACTATTACGACAGCAGAGGTCACATTTGGGACAAAGAATAAATTGAGAAGACTTAATTAAAAAAAAAAAAAACTCAAGACTGAGATGCTCACAGGAGACTTTGAAAAGCTGCAGCATCTTTATAGAGATATAGAAGGCCATGCTTGTGTGCAGGGCTGTGCACAGCAAAAACCTAAGAATGCCCTAACTTCCTACCTTCAGTTGACCTCAAGGCTCCACGTTAACAGGAAGTGAAGGCTAAGGAGGCGGAGTTGTAAACTCTCTGCCAGAGTAGGGAAAGCACACTAAAAACCTTGCAGATAGGTCGCTGGCAAAATTAGTGAGTTTGTTAGTATATTGCATATAAGATCATCTCTACTCCATCATTAGATGACCACTAAATTCATTGAGCAGAGAATTCTCAGATTTTGTTCCGCAAACAATAAAAGAATAGTAAGAAACTCTCAAGAGGAGAGCATATCTGATTTCCATGGTTGCCATATTGTAACATGTAGATTGTCCAGTTTTCAACATTAAAACCTTGTTAGGCATAGAAATAAAAAAAGAGTACTACCTGTGTTCAGAGACTGAAGTGTCCCATGGCAGCAACCCGCGAGGAAGCTCAGACTTCAAATGAGTTATTATAGCTATTCTCAAAGAACTAAAACCATGTGTAAGGAATGGAGGAAAATTCTGAGACTAAGCCTGGCCAAATGGAGACTCTCAATACAGAAACCAGACTTTATAAGGAAGAATCAGAAAGAAGGTGTGAGCTGAAAAGAATTTAATAGCCATGATGGTCAAAGGAGCTTGAAGCACAGGAGAGTTCGAGAGTGGATCAATTATGCTTATGAAATCTGGGGAAAAGAAAATAGCTAATCAAGATAAACGAGGGGCACCAGGGACCTGTGAGAAATATTCAAGTATACAATGTGCATATATATAATGATATATCTAAAAAGAGAGAGGAGGACAAAGGAGGCAAAAAGAAAAATTGAAGAATTAGTGATGGAGGACTAAAGGTGTGACTTGGTGGTACAGCATGTGGTGACACACATCTGAAATTTAATTTAATATTTGGGATATATATATATATATATATATATATATATATATGCAGAGAAACATACCTGTAATCACAGCACTTAGGAGGTTAAGGCAGGGAAATAACATGCTTCAGTCAACCTGAGCTACTATATTAGTTACTTTTCTCACTGTTGTAACAAAATATCTAAAAATAACAACTAATGATGTCCTTTCTTTGGACTACTAAGGGGTTGAATTTAGGGCCCTGGGGATGCAAGACAAGGCCTCTACTACTGAGTCATATTCCCAGCCTACCTCATAAAACAATTTAAAAGGAAGAAAGAGTGACTTCTGACTGAGGTTTGCACAGGTATCAGTGGCTCTGCTCACTGTTTCCCCTTCCCTCAGCAGCCATTCCATATTCGTGGCATCCCCGTAGTCTTCACTAATACCTCATACCATGCCCTCTCAGGTGCTGCCTGCCGGGATCTTATCCTATCACACAGTGTCTGACCTTGTGTCTGTAAATCAGAGGACAACCTGCCAGTTCTCTCATTGTACCACGTGGGGCCTGAGGATTGAGCTCAGGTTGTGAGACTTGGCGGCAAGCACATTTGTGTCCGCTGAGTCATCCCAGTGGACACCAAATGGTTTGTAAAGCCAAGTATTTATTTCTGAATATTCAGTAGATTACTAATGGTGAGGAAAGTTTAAGGGTTGGCTTTCTGTCTACATTTATACAAACAAATGAACAAACAAACCCACAGCCCATAAAAATCACTGTTTCTGTTAGGACCAGGAAAATTGTGGATGGTACTGATAGTAACCAAATCAGGATGTTGACAACTGTACAGCCATAACCCTGCAGTAATCTTTGTTTTAGAGAAACTTATGGCAGGAGATGGGGTTCATTCCACCTGGATGAATTGGTAAAGTTCGTTTAATATGAGGCAGTCAAACTATACATTAGTTTCTTTATCTATGGAGAGACATAACCATACCTATCATGTCTGCTGGGTGAGACTCTATGCAGCTGGTAGTGAGACAGGTTATGAAGGAGATTTGTAATATTCAGTGTTGGTATACTTTTCTTTTATCCAGTCTCTGGTAGATAGTGCTATCACTCAGTGTTTGTTAAACTTAACTAAATAAAGTGGAATCTGTAATCTGAGATATTGGGATGAGAATCCACAGTGATACTACAGTACAAGAGCCTTCCTGTGTCCATGTTAGAGGATGCCTTTTAACTTGGTGTGGGAGTGGGATTTAATATGGATGGTTTGCCAAGTAGGCAAAGAAGGTTAGGATCTACAGAATACCAAGTGTAAGAGGTCTGAAGTCCAATGTGAGTTTGAGTTTCATTCTACTACTTTTGAGTTAGTTATTTGTTCTTAGGTAAGTAAATGTATGTATGTGTGTGCCATACATGCATGCATTTGCATGCATATGTGTTCATGCATTCATGGGCATGTGTGCATCTTAACAATGTATCCAACACACAAAACGTCACTGAATATTAGCTTATCAACAATGCTCCCATCTCTCATTCCTTCCTTTCTTTGTTCTGATTTTAAACATAGGCCGCCGCTAGATGCTTTTCACCATTTCTCTTCATTGTCACAGAAGCTAGAAGATCCTTGCAGAATGAGTAGCCTTCCAGGCCCACGCTAGCTAGTGATCTCACATCTAGAGCAGGGTTAGGCAAGGTTGTCCTTGTAGAGTGAGAGGTGGATGTGAATTAACATCAATGACAAGAAGCAAGATTAATGCCACCAGATTGGGCTCGAAACTTGAGGTTTCACTGGCACCAGGACATGGATGGAATGTAAAGAAAGGCAGGATAAACAGTATCAGAGAAGGAGAGGAAGAGCATGGGACATGTCTATGACAGAGCAAAGGCACCCCTACCAGCCGGGGTGCAGGAATTCAGTCACGACCTGCTCCATTTTCCCCTTCCCCACAGCTGTCCTTTACTCAGGCCTTCACCACTCCTTTGGCTATTTGGATCACCGTGTTTTCTTTAAAACTGTGTCAAACAGAGATGCACCCAAGAATTTTTTTTTCCCAACACTCGATTCAGTTTTTGAAAGCCACTGTGTTCTGGGATGTCTTCAGCATATCTTGTTGTCCTTCTTTACTCATTCTGTGGCCACAGGTCAAAGCCTTACCCAATCCTCTGGGGGCCCGCTTGAGTCAGAATGAAAGAAACAGATCAAGGTGCTAGGCTGTATGGAGTCATCAGTGCACAGCCTGACCCTCAGTGACTGAACACCAATGTAGTATATTTTATTGTTCCTTACGGGGATTGTTGCCTCTCTCCAGCACATGAAACAGTACCTTTATACTTGGGAAGAGTACCTCACAAACTAAAAAGATATTCCCCTTTACACTGTAGTTCCTTCATATGCTAATTTTACAGTTTGGGAACATTACCCAGTGATTTGGGGAAGGGTCTTGATCTTCTATAGTGTGTGTGTGTGTGTGTGTGTGTGTGTGTGTGTGTGTGTGTGTGTAAAATTGGATGGTGATAGTTAGGAAATGCCATCAACCTCCATCTTCTGATATCTGAAAAGACACTTTCCTCTGATTAGTCTGCTAATTTGGTTGCTGGGATGGCTTAGAAACCCTTGAGCCCTTCAACATTGCACGTGGGGTTGGGCGCCCCCGCGTGGTAATCTGTAGCCATGCAGATGTTTCCAAGATGGGCCAGGACATTGTTGCCTGATTCTGAGCTCCAAGCTAGGACATTTTTCATAGCTTAGCTCATTCATCCTCATAACAATCCAATAACAAGTGAGTACCTACTACTAGCTTAACAACTCATCCGAAGCAGCATAGATAGTGAGTGCCTGTAGTGAGAATTTTGGAATTTTGGTTTCTTGAAAAACACAGAAATATTATAAGAATTTGTTTTTGTTCTAATCCCAGGTGTGAGGATATGGGGCTGCTTCACAGCAGCTGACTATGATTTGCCCCGTGCTCTAGCAGACGTGTGGTTCTGCCAGCTGCAGATAGTTTCTGTGACTGTGTGACATTTGGAATGTTGGGAAATTTTCAGAGGGCATATAAATGCTAGAGCCCCATAAGTGGTGGCTGGGTGGGTTGCTGCTTGGATGTTGGTTGCTGTTGGTTATGGTTTGTTAAGTAGTCATGTGCAAAGATGAAATTAGACATCCTGATGGCAAAGATCAAACTTGACCCAAGGAGCTCGAAGCCCCAATCAGCAGGAAGGAGTCTAATGATAACGTTGCCTCCTTTCCAACCCCTGACTTTATTCAGGGTTCTCTTTCCTTTTCTCTCTTTCTTTTTTTCTTTTGTATCTACTGCAAGGGTGGAAGAAAAGGGGTGGGAAGGATGGAAGAAAGAAAAAACTCACAAAGTGGCAAAGCCATCTACAATAGCAGAAGAGGGGTTTGAATCCTGGCAGGTTAGACTGGGGTTCATGCTTGTGGCTCCTATGTTGTGGGAAAAGATACTATGGTCTGTATATAAAGACCAATTTAGAGGCAGTGTCTTTGGAATCACGGCACAGAAATGTTGGTGGAAATTCTCCTAAGAAAACAGAACAACTGAACTAGACAAAAAACTTGTTGGTCATGACCCCTTTGGGGTCACATATCAGATTTCCACAGTATGATTCATAACAGTAGCAAAATTACAGTTATAAAGAGGCAATGAAATAATTTCATGGTTGGGGGTCACCACACAACATGAGGATTCATTCCAGATAACACATAACATCTCAATAATAACATCAGGAGGCTGTGACATTTGAGTCATGATGTGCTGTACTACAAAGCTAATGAAGCGCAGCCTCTTCCATTTGAAGCTATGGATTCACCTCTGGAGAAGCAGAGAGCACATTTCTCATCATATCCAAAGCTTCTGTCTGCAGAAACCCTAGTCTATACAGGCAGGTCAGGGACATCCTGAACAGCCACCAACAATAGGAAATGCTCATGGGCTATGACCATGAGGAGGTCAGAAACACTGTGAAGCTTTACCCACTAGGAACAGTCAGTGTGGAATATGAGACAGGTTTAAAATGTTCTTTGTGGCATCCACAGATTCAGCAACGTAGACTGGAAACTTGGTGGCACAAAGGGCTTAACCACAACTTCTGATACAGAGCTGTCTGAACAACCAGCCACTCTGAATCAAGAATGATACTAGAAAAGGTGGACTTAGAAGTAAAATCACAGCTTGGAAAACCATGTGCATGTCCAAGGCTGCACCCTCATTGGGGGAATCAGAGGGATCCACCAAACAATGGCTTCTTGGTTGCATGTGAGAGAAAAGTAGTGAGGCTCTCTGAATTGAGATAATAGCCTCCATATCACATGGCCAAGGGTTATCTGATATGAAGCCTTTGGCTAGTTAGTTTTATTTGGCTAAAAGACAAAATTAAGGAGAGGAAAAAAAAAAACCCTGATCAATGGCATCAAAGGCTACCCACTGCAGGTAACATGGGCTGCTGCATTGCTCCAGCCTATTGCTAAACAAACCAAGGGCCAAGGAAACAACCACCCCTGGGAGACCAGGACCCAGAGTGTTAGCAGTGGATTACCAAATGTGTCCAGTTCCTGAGACATGATTTTGAGGCATCCAAAGAAGCAAGGAGATGTGACCTGAGAATAAGAAAAGCAATGAGAAGTATGCACCCAAAACTTGCTCAGGGAGGACCCAGACGTTGCACTTAACAGACAGGAATTTCAAAGGAGCTGCTTTGATGTTCAAAATCTGAAGGAACATTTGCTCACAGGAAAGGGGGAGGCATGGTGAAAATCTCACCAAATACATAATGGCAGTGAGGAGACAGAAATTACTTCCCAAAGAAACAAGGAGAAAAGTCTGTAGCTGAAAACTGTAAGAACCAAATGAATACTCTTCAGAGAGGCTCCATGGCAGAACAGAGCTGCTAGAAGAAAGAATCAATGAATTGATAGACTGGTTGATAGAGATTCATTGTACAGGGTGGTGGAAAAAATAAAGTAATAGAACCCCGGTGGCATGTAGGGCCATTAAAAACACCAACATACATGAAATAAGAGCAGTAGAAAGGACAAAGAGAAAGGGACAGAAAGTTCCTGGAAGAAATGATAGATAAAATGCCCCAAATTTAACACAAAGGATTAATGTACACATTCAGGAGATCCGTGAACACCAAAACATGGAAATGCACAAAGACCTGCACTCTGGAACAGCCTATTCAAATGTCAGAGACATGAGAGAGAACCCAAGAAGCAGGAAGGGAAAAACACTGAAGGTAAAATTATCATAGGAAACAATGGAGGCTAGCATTCAGGAAGAAAACATATCCAACACTTTTGAAGCACTGCAAATAAAGATCCACCAAGAACACAAGATGACATTATTCTGGAAAACCACGTGGCTGATACTAAAAAAACTAAACACAATATTGCTGCATCACTCAGTAACTCCACTCCTAGACAAACTAAAAGCTAAGCTTACAAAAAAAAAAAAAACCCATGCATACTAATGTACACAGACAAATTGTGGAGCTAATGAGCAGAAACACAGCAAATGTACATCAGTGGATGAGCTGAATAAACAACATACGCATGGAATGATATTTGGCAATAAAAAGGAATGAAGTACAGTCATGTTTGGATTGCCAGTGGGGATGCCTTCTGAGAACTGCACTGCGGGTGATTTTTATCACTATATAAACATCACAGAGTGCACTTAGCAAACCTACATGGTACAGGTGAAGCAGTTGTAGCCTCTTTATGTAATCAAGAAATTCAGCCATCATATGATGTATAGGGCTTATACTGGTGTAGCAGGGCATAGTGCTTTATGCTAAACACTTAAAAAAATCCACCAGAGTGAACTCTAGAATAATGACAAACATAGCACAAGACGTTCATAAACAGAGCATGATCACTTATTATCACTATCAAATATTGTATGGTTGTTGATTGTACGCAATGCATTTGTGCACAACTGGTAGCACAGTAGCTCTGTGTATACCAGTATTGTCACAGACACACCAGTAAAGTGTTGTTATCACTACAACTATGCCATTACTTGGGAGGGATTTTTCAATCCCATTGTAATCTTCAGGGGCCACTGATTTATATGTAGTCCCTTGACTGAACTGCCTTTATACATGGCTCAGCTACACTGAAGAAACATGATACAACATGGATGAAAGAAACTAAAAGGAAGGAAGGAAGCAAGCAAACAAACAAATAAAAAACAATTATTCTGGATGATGAGATGACCCAATGGTTATAGGCTGCTGTTGTCAAGCCAGAAGTCCCGAGTTCAATCCCCAGAACCCACTTGGTAGAAGGAGAGTACCAAAGGACAGTAAGTTGTCCTTTGACCTTGACAGTGCTCTGTAGCATGTGTGTGCCCCCCCCCCAAACAAAGTAAGTGTTAAAAAAGTATTCTAAGTGAAATAATCCATTCACAAGAGGTCACAAAGTACACACATACACACACAGTACAGAAAATGTCCAGAATAGGTAATTCTATAGAGACTAAAAAGAGATTAATTGTTGCCTAGGGATGGAGTGGTGTAGGGTGGGACAATGGTTGCTAAAGGGTGTGTGATTTGTTTGGGAGGAAGGGATATGAGGATGCCTTAGAGTTACACTGTGGTGGGTGAGTTGCATGGTGCTTGAGTCCTATATCCATGAAGCTGATATTTTAGGATGAATTAGACAGCCTCTTGGCCCTTGGGAAATTTCCAAGAACACTGTGCCTTCAGCAGTATTTGTGAATTAGACTAGAAATCAAGGCAGACTAGCATGATTTCTCTAGAGGAAGTATTAAACATTAGGAATTCCAAGCTCCTGATAAACTCCAGGGCACAGTCCTCTCTTAATTAAGAGTGGATTGTACTTTGAATTGAAAAGCATCCTTAGGGTTTGCATTGAGACCAGTTCAGAGGAGGCTTTGGGGCAAAGAGAGACTGTTCAATCTGTGATGGAAGTGAGAAGGACAAAACAGAAGCAATGGCAAGAGAGAGGCTGGTCCTGCTAGATCCTGACAGAATCAGCATAAAATATAGATAACTTCATGAGAGGCAGATCAAGAATGAGCAAATAGTGCAACTAACCTATTGATGGCTTCTTCAAAGGTGAAGAATTGCTGGTAAGATGGGTCTAAAAATGAGAACTGTATAACCCTGATTTGGGACAGAATACAGATCTGTGAGGACAACACCCATGGTGTGTTTGTGAATAGATGGGCTGGGGTGGGAGTAAGGAGGTCAGTGAGTTCACAATGCCCAGATGTTGGGTAAGCAGCCAGCCTGCTGCGATGCTATTAGAGTGTATACTTGCAGGAGACACAGATCATGCAACATGTCCTAAATTCTTCACTCAAAGAGGGGAAGCGATAAGTGAAGGGGAAAGAAAGGTGACGTAAAGCAGCTCAGGCCAGGCAGAAGTTGTGCGTATAATGGCTGTGTGGCTGGTTTCAGCTTGGTTTTAACAGGATTAACTGCTTGGAAGTGGCAGTGGGGAATAGATGGGACACCCATCCCACCACCTGATCTTGAACTGTGAGAGAGTAGGAGAATAGAAACACTTGAGCTGCTGCTATTACAAAATACCTTACCCAGGTGCCTTATACACAAGAGCAATGTAATCCTTAAAGTTTTGGCAGTTAGGAAATGCAAGTTCGTGCTGCTGGTAGACTTTGGTGTGCAATGAAGGTCCACTCCTCATAGATGGTGGCTTTCCTCTGTGCCTACAGTCAGGGCAAAGGACAATCTCCTTCCACTCTCTGCAGGTGTCTCATCCCACTCCGGAGGACTATGGAGTTACTATTTAATAAGCTCCCAAAGGCCCCTTCCTCTCAATACTGTCATCACAGAGGCTAAGGTTTCAACACATGAAAGACAGGACACGAACATTCAGGTCATAGCAGGTGACACAGTTATCTTGAATTTCATCAAAGGAAAGAAGTATAGCAAAAATGTCAAGAATGTCTGGAAATGTAGGTGAGTTTGCTAATCACTTAGTAAGTTCTTGGGGACAACTGGTAGGGGCTGAAGGGAGGCCAAAAGTAAAGACTAGTTAGGTGAGGGGATATTATATAGATATGGATATGTGTGTGTGTGTGTATGTGTGCATGTTGTGTATACATGCAAGCAAGCACATGGGTGCTTGTGTGTGGAGACTAGATGTCAATGTTATGTGTCTTGTTCTCAATCTCCACCTTATCTTTTGAGGCAGGGTTTTTTTTTCAAGCTTAGAACTCACAGATTGGATTAAATTAGCTGGCCAGTGGGCTCTGTGATCTGCTTGCTTCTGCCCCTGGAGCTGGGGTTACAAACACGCATTGCTGCTTTTGTGTGTGTGCCACACTCAGTTCCTCATACTTGTACAGCAGGCCCTTTACCAATGGAGCCTTCTCCTCAGTCCTTAGGTATACACTAAAAAAATAAAAATAAAAAAAATAGCTGATTGTTTGGTACATAACTCAATACAAGAAAATTTGTTGCGGCTGCACATTTATATGCATATCTCCCCATCCTTTAATAAAACAGCTGTGGAGAATCCCAGTGGTATCTGATTTGGTTTTATTTTTAGCCTTTTTAAATGACTTCCTTTATTCTTTTAGATATGTTGGGTCCTCCTTGGTGTTTTGTGGCTTTGATTCTGTTCAGCTCAGCTGGAAAATAAACCATTAGGAAGTGCATTTGGGCTTCTCTGTGTGCCCAGCAGCAACCCAAAAAGAATATGGATTTCATTAGCTCACCAGGACACGGGGAGAAGTGAGAAATCTCTAGAAATGAAAACACAAATGGCTAGGAGACCTGTCAGGCAAGCTTCACAAATTTAATTTTGCTTTTTTTCCAGACCTCATAGGAATCAAAGCTGCCAGACTAGATAAGGCAGGTAGGATGCTGAGGTGGATATTCAGATAAAGGCACCAGGAAAGGGATCTTCTTCCTCAGGTGGGAAAGGGTTTTGTTTGGTGCAAAATAGTACGTGAACCAAAGGGAGTACTATGGCTCCCAAAGAAAATGAAAACAAGAGAAGGCCATAGAGTAGTGGTTCTCAACCTGTAGGTTGCGACCCTTTTGACAAACCTCTGTCTCCAAATATTTACATGGTTCATAACCACAGCAAAATTACAGTTATGGAGTAACAACAAAAATAATTTTATGGTTGGGAGTCACCCTGACACAAGGAACTGTATTAAAGGGCCACAGAATCAGAAAGGTTGAGAACCACAGCCAAAGAGAAAAGTGGACACACAGAGGCTGTGCCTGTCCACCTGGGTCTGGTCTCCCATCAGTGGAGTCAGAACTAGGTGTAACCATCCGCTGATCTGAAAACGATACTATAAGCCATGTGTGATAGCCTAGCTCAGTGTGTGTGTGTGTGTGTGTGTGTGTGTGTGTGTGTGTGTGTGTGTG
>CAJQZJ010001558.1:5365925-5392539 GCA_907164525.1 Lophiomys imhausi
CACACACACACACACACACACACACACACACACACACACACACACACCTTCCTCAGCGGGCTAATATGTTCTTCTCCAGCCTTACATATCTCCAGGCTATTGTCCCCAAATATCTGATCATGTCTTAATTATACATAAAAGTAGTGTTACTCTAGCATATAAATAGTCAGGGCTGTTCCCAAGGAATACAGTACAGCTCAGACATATAATCTCAGATGACTACCAGGACATTTAAAGAGTAATGAGAAACAATTGAAACTGTTGCTGACAGATGGTGGCTGGAGAGATCTCAAAGGCAATGAGACCAACTAGAGAGCTCTATCCAGTATTTCCAGTTTTTCCTACCAGAAAAGAAAGAATTTAGAGATTAGACAAAGCAAGTCAGAGAAAGTTTGTTTCGAAGTAAAAGCAGACACCAGGAGAAAGTGTGGGCTACTCAAGAGAGTCTGGCAACTTAGGATTTGGGATAGCATTGTATGATCAAATTGGTTATTCATGAGTTAAGGTGCCAAATGCCTAGTCAGAGCATGAAGTTTAGATGTCAGACACAGTCCTACAAAACAAGGGCTCAGGAAAGACAAGGACCTACAAGAAGAAAACATGAGAGCCTCCGCCTGGAATAGGCTCCCCTACGTGTTCAGTAAAGTGAAGGAACAGGCTAAGCCATGCTTCCCATAGAAGCACATTCTGTTGTCTATGAGATGTATCACCCCATGAGAAGAACAGTTGCTTACCCTTCTCGGTTGTAAACTCCTTGATAGCCTGCTTTGCATCTTATGCTTTCCAGCTTTCTCAAAGGCCAAGGTTTTCATACTTGAAGTCCAACTTAGCTAGTGAAGCTGCTGTCGGAAATGAACCGAGTTGGAGACAGCGTGTTCGGGCACACCTATGCAGGGACCCCATCACTGTTCACAGCTCATCTGGCCCAGCTCAGGAAGCCTAACTCATTCACAAGCTCAGTCTGAGAATATGAAAATACTCACTTACTTATTAATTTTTAGTTATGAAGTTCTAGCAATGTGTGTGAGAGGAGCAGAAGCGATTTTAAATGGCGCCTAGGATTTGCCTGTGTGTGTCTCTCTTTCTAGAGTCCTTTCTTGCTTAGACTATTTTGGCAGTTAGGGTCACAGCCACAGCAGAAGGGAAGAAAAGCAGATGGTGTCAACTGAACTGCACAGGTAAAGAACAGGAGGGACAGGCTGAGACGTGACCAGTGTGACACAGAAATATGTGGAAGAGTCAGAGGTGACAGTAATCCTCTTCTGTCTCTGCTCTACTCGGAGACATCTGAACATCTGTGTGGGTTAAAAGTTCCATCAGCCAAAGAAAAGAGTTCCCTTGGCCAAAGCCAGAACAATTTGGTCAACCTAACAAATCACGTAGAATATTCCAGAAAATAAAATAAAACCCACGGCTATATATAGATAGAAACAAATGACGGAAAAAGCAAGTATATGAAGGAGAATAGCTATCTGCCTGGAGAAGAATTCTAAATAATTTCACATACATATTCATTGTTCAAGGATGCGGGGTGTAACTCCCCATTCCTTAACTGTGGGCTGAGCACTGTGATGCCCTTCTCAAGGGCTTAGTGTGGGAAGGGGGGAGAAGAGTACTTACAGAGAAGCCATCTGATAAACAGTTCCTCAGCCAGGGATGAAAGTCAACTTTATCCATGATGAGTCATGGTGGGAGAACTTGCCCTTGATAACATAAAATATAAATATCATTGGAATTTCATTGTCCTCATAAAAAGCCCAGAACCACTGGCTGATTATGAGAATGTCTGCCAAATCTAAATGAATGAATTTTATACAACACAGCCAAGCAGCACTCTTCAAAACACACACACACACACACACACATATACATGCACACATACATACACACATACACATATATATATATACATATGTACATATACATACACATGCACATACACATGTGTACACACATATACACACATACATACACATGCACGCACACACATATACATATACACACGCACACACAACACACATATATGTACACATGCACATATACACATACATATACATTCACACACATACACAACTACCACTACCACCACCAAAACTGAAAATCTGTCACAGCCAAGAAGAGCCAAAGAAGAAATGATAACTAAAAGTAACATGGTATCCTGGATATTTTTGGAACACATAAAAGGAATTACGTAAAATATAAGGAAATATGAACAAGGTATAAACTTTACTAATAATTTTTTGATTTTGATGCATTAACCATAACTAATATACCATCCGTAGGTCTAGGTATCAGTAATTGGGCAAACTGGAAATGGGAGTATATGGGAATTCTGTATTAGCATCAAAGCTTTTCTATAAATCTAAGAAAAGTGTACCAAAAATTAAATAAAATTTAAAAACAAAGGTAAATTACAAAATGAAAAAAAAAAAACCTTACAAATTGCTAGCATTAGAAGGCAACGGTCTTAAAAACAATCTTGTGTTTGGGGTATGTATGTACATATGTATTGCTGTAGTTAGTTTTAATGTCAATTTGCCACAAATTAGAAGTGTCCCAACTGCGCTGTTTGGTGTGAGAGAAGACCCATCCGGATGTGGGGATGACAGAAGAGAGAGAGAGCATCTTGCCTTTTCCTCCCATGGCCTTCCCTCTTGCTACTGAGTTAACCTGTCCTCTTGCTGTGGCTGTTGTCCCCTCTACTTATATCAGACCAGCATTTCCAACCTTCCTTTGTGGACTAGGGACCAACAGGCTTCCAGGAAACTTCCTGGATTTCTGGTACCATGTTGAAACTGCTAAGGCATCCCCAGTCTTATGGACGGAGTAACTACCAGCTTCTCAGCAATCCCATCTGTTGCCACACATATAATTCATCCCATTGGTTTTGCCCCTCTGGAGAACCCTGACTAATATATGTATGTTTGTGCATGTTCCCATGTGTGAGTATGAACATAGGAATGCCAATGTGGAGGTCAGAGGACAACTTGGTGGAGTGTTGGTCCTCAGCTTCTACCTCATTTGAAAAAGAGTCTGCTGTTGTTTGTTGCTGAACATGTCGTGATAGTGCCCCCCCAAACTTCTGGATTCCCTTGTCTTCATCTCCCATCTCTCTTTAGGAGAAGTGATCTTAGAGGCAAACTCTGCATCCAGCCTTACAAGGGTTCTGCGGATATGAACTCTGATCCTCTTGCTTGCGCCACTAGGACGGAGTCCCGCCCCCCCCCCCCCCCCCCCCAGCTTGCTATCCAAGTCTTTAACCTTCTGTCCCATGAATCTGCTGGGTTTGCAGTGAGCTTTGGTGGAACTAGTATGAAAACAGGCTCTGTGTCTCGAAACAAACATGTGACCTCGTTAGTGCTAGGAGGATTCCAGACACATTTCCAATCCTTTCAGCTTTGTGCCCCTAGGTCAGTAAGCACGTAGGTCATTTTTTTCAGGCATATCCAGAGCCTGTCTGTCATATGCATCATTCCATTTATTTACAGAATCCAGAAAAGTGTGGGAGGCAGAATGTCTTTGAGCATTGCTTAAGTGCCATGCTGATGCAACCTTGCCAACTTAACCTTTCTTATTCTATTTCTTCATCCATAAAGTGAAGATAATGATGCTCCCTGGAGTAGTACAAGGTTAAGGTTAAATTATACAAGATTTGTGAAGCTTTCTGTAACCTAGAAAGGACTTTACAAGCTTATTTTGGAATGTCTTGGGGGAGATGAGGACCTCCTTCAGTTTTTTCTCCTTTTAAGTAGCCCTGTGACTTGCTCATTCAGTTCAGTCAGTAAGACATCTGACAAGTACCATTAATATGCTAGGTACGTTTAAGAAGTGCCTCAGACACTTAAATGGCATCCCTGGAAATACAAGAAGACAAACATGGTCCTTTTAGATTCTCACGGCAAAAACCTGGGAAAGGAATAACAACCCATGAGGGGCCTAACTTAGCAACAGTGCTTGTGGCTGATGGGTATGGAAAACCCAAATCAAAATGGCCTGAAGAAGCTGTTCACTTAGCAAATAGAAAGGCCTCAACATAGGTGGGCTTCAAGGTTCAGTCAGTCATTGTCTTAATAATAGCATCAAGGGCCCAATCAAAAGTGTTTTGTTATCTACACAGATGGTTTACTTTACCTTTAGCTTCCTCAGAGTATTGCCATGGCTGCCAGCATCAAGCATCCTTCCCTGGTCCCAGTGGATATAGTGGGATGGCTACCTACAAAACTTAAGCCACAACCTTTGACCTTAGCCATGCAGAGTTAACTACCCGGTACTCCACGTCTTCTGTCTCGTCCTAACTCTGAATTGTTTCTACCTGAAATATGTATTTTATTTATTATCAGTTTTATCTTTTCTTGTTCCTAATCATCTCTCCCTCTAGCCAGTAGCATTGCATGAGGTTTTGAGTTTCACCTTGGCCATTGCTGATCTTTAAACCCCCTCATAAGGAGACCGTGACTCTCTATAGCCCACATGAGAGACTCTGCGTCTTTTGTGAGGGCTCTTTCTTCTCTGTCCTGCTTCCTGTGCCCATGCTGCTTCTTGTTTAGGTTCTCACTGCTACCCTGGGGTTCTGCCAAGTGTATTCCAGAACAAGAAAAAAGCTAGGTGTCCTTTGGAGAAAGTCTAGTCAAAAGCAGCTTGGGTTGGTATTGTCTCGGTACCAAAACCAGGATCTGTGACTGGAGGAGCCTGGGTAGAAGTGAGAAAAGAAACTTGTTGGAGAGACTGGTTTTGAAGAGAGAGAGATAAAACAAAAGTAGTAACAAGGTGGTGATGTAGGCAGAAAGAAAGACACAAAACAAAACAAGATGGTGGGTGGTGATCAGTTCAGTACTGAGTCTGAACGGACAGTGTGCCCTGCAGAACACCTACTGTCTATGTTCTTGAATGTTGCTTTGAGTGTAGAGGCTCCAAGAGCCCCGAGTTCTTACAGTAGTGTTAGTAAGAGTTTGTCACATTTTAAAAGCATTGTATAACTTACTGAACATGGTCTTCAACATCTCTTCTCTATCTTGTTGTTGTCACAGCTTTTCTGAAGGTTGATGAAGCTGTAATTAGACAAAGCAAGCCTTGGTGTGCCTTTCGAAGCACCACCCAGGTAGGATCAGGGAAATCTGGATGGAGTCAGTCTTCTTCAAGACTCGAGTTCATTCTACCTAAGTGCAGCTGGTAAATGGGATAGTGTCTTGAGACAGTAATAGGTTTATAATCTCTCTAGGCTAGGTTTTCTGTTTAAACCTGAGTTGTCGGGAACGCCTGTATACACATGACGTTTTCTATAATGCAAATTTAAGAAAAAATTGAAAGACCAAAGCTGAGTCACTTGGTCAGCTCCTGAGGAGTCCATCAGGGAGAGGCCAGGCCCACAGCAGTCAGCAGCTGAAAGGCTCGAGCTTTAGTGCTTTAAAAATTAAATTTTAAAAGGAAGGGGAACATTTGGGAATTAAAAAATAAAGAAAATCACATGCATGTTCAAGCAGCTACAACAATAAGAAAAGAAAGCGGCACAATGGAATGACTTATTCCCCTGGGGTTTAATATTCCCCTGCCAGATCCTTTAATTATATTTCTATTCTTTTTACCTAAATTTAATTTTACCCCAGACTTAAATAAAGAACAGATGATGCCTCATAGAGGGCTTGGTAAAATAGCCTTTTCTGAGTTATTGTGCCTGAGCACAAGTCCTGGCTTGCTTTCCAACTCACTGTGTGATCCTGGGTTATTAACCTCCTAGGATGGTCTTCCTGTCAGCTAGAACATTGGATTTAGGACAAAACTGAAGAGGAGCCAGAGTGACAGGCATGAAGGTGCTCAAGAAATTTCCAAAGAGAGATGTCTTAGTGCAGGAGATACTATTATTACTGCATCTCCCAAAATCCCCTGGGTTATGGTTATTATAATTCAGGGATATCCCCTTCCCTGGTATTAAATGTGAAAGGACCCTAACTGCCTGTGTGGCTGGAAAGGGACCACAGATCTCCAAAGTCTCATTTCTTTCTGGTCCTCAGGTTGGTTTGGTTTGACACAGCTTTCATCTCATAAGGTATAATCAGTTTGCTCTGATGCAAAACATGGAAAAGCGTGCTCTCAGAGAAGGTTAACTAATTCTCCATATCTGTGCTAAGGGAGAGAAAATCACCTCAAAGAACAGATAATCTCCAAGAGTGTGGATCTTTCTAATTCAGCATTGTAATAATTAAAATGCTAATAAGATTATTATAGTCTTAATTTGGCTTTGCTCAGGCTGAACTCTGGAAAATGGAAGAAGGGTTCTTCATAGATAGGGTTGGTGTGAAGTTCACCTGGGATTGAGCCTGGCTCAAGATATTCCCCCTTTTTTGCCGTTATTATTGAAGACTTCAGTACATGTGCTAATGGCTCAGGGGACAGCCTGGTATCCTTGATTCTTGTTGTCTCAATATCCTTAATGTTCTTTCAATGAATGGTTCCATTGATATGCTATCAAGTCTTCATTCAAGTCTTCAAGTCATTCATTCATTCATTCATTCATTCATTCATTCATTTCAGAAACAAGTTCCAAGTGACTCTTACATGCCAAGAACTTCTTGAAGATCAGGGGTACAAAGATTTGAGAAATTTCTTTACCTTGAGGTTTCCTATGGAGTCTCACAGTAGAAAGAGATTGAGGCAGAAAGGGAGAGAATGGATTCGTGGTATGAGGCTGTAGAAGTGGAGGACAGCAGGAAGACCTGTTGGAGCTATCATAACAAGCCGACTGAGAGTGAGCAAGACCTTAGCCAAGGCAGTACTTGTGGACAAGGTGAGAATCTAGGGAGACATTTTAGCAGACTTGGGGAGCATGGAGTGTAGAGCACAGACAAGCTAGAGGGAGACCTTTGGAGTAACTTCCAGGTCTCAGACCCAGGTGATTATATAGATATCTTCAGTGTTGTTTTGCATGGAGGATGTAGTAAGAGAATCCAGCTTGAAAGAAAAGGCGATTGATTTATCTTTGAAAACCCTGACTTTAACATGGGTGTGGTGGGACACCTGAGTAGAAATAGCTAGCAGAAAAATGGGTTGTGGGATCTGGAAATAAGAGGCTGGTGCAGGGCTTCCATCTCCTACTATTGATGTCAGTGAGATCACCAAGGAATGGTGGGTAGGAAGCAGAAGGAGGATCATGGGGAACAAGATTCAAGGGCCAATAGAACAGGAGGAAGCAGTAAGAGGATCCAGAACAAGGTCAGAATGCACATGGGGAATGAAGTCATGCCAGGACGAGCAAGGCTAAGGGGAGACTTAAGACAGTACAGCTGGGGAGATGGCTCAGTGTGCAAAGTGTTTTCCATCTAAGAGTAAGGAGTGGGATTCAGGATCTACAGCATTGAGGTAAATGTCTCGTGGTACCCCCGCTGTAATTCCAGCACTTAAAAGGTGAAGACAGGGCATCCCTCGAGCAAGCTGGCTAGGTAGACTGGTAGGTATCTGTAAACCCTGGGTTCAACTCTGACTCCATGAAGGTGGAAAACAATCAAGGAAGATAACTGATGCCAATGTCCAGTCTTTATACATGTGAACACATATGTGTGCACTGTCATACATGTGAACAGACATACATGCATATGCACATACCACACAGACACATGTGCAAAAAGTTAAAGAATGAGTAGACAACATTATGTAGGTTTTTGTTTTTGTTTTCAGACAGGGTCTTACAATGTGGCTCTAGCTGGACTAGGACTTGCTATATAGTCCGAGGACTTGCCAGGCTGCATGTGAACTCAGAGGACCTCTATCTCCTCGTTGCTGGAATTTAAAGGCATGCACCACCATGTTCACCAATCATGTAGGTTTTCAGAAGCTAAGTATAAGGAAGGCTCCAAAGGAGGAGGCGGTGAGACAGTGGTTCCGTAGAGGCGAAGCAACTGATGTGCCTATCAAGGCATCTGCGCAGGACCAGGGCTGCCTGCCACTAACGTGACATAAAAGGAGCTAAATATGCAACCAACTCACCCATATTGCTCTGTCCTAGTGCCTAGCCAAGGACAATTTCACAGTTGTCAGAGCACCTCGGATTAAAGGAAAACAGGGGGTGGAACCAGAACTTAGCACATATTGATTGTCAGGTCCCATGCTGGATACTTTATGTGCTTCATGTAAATAACTACACTGCAGCCCCTGAGGCGGGAGGCATAACCTTTTCTCCCCATCAAGAGGAAGAAACCAAGCCTCAGCATGCTGAGTTACCCTCACATCTGTCTTCTCTCCAGTGGTAGCCAGGCTACAATTGCCTAAGAAATACTTCAAGTAGCCTTTGACTTTCACTGACACCACATAAAAACAAGAATGGCTGGGTATAGGATGTTATCTCTGCCATGGGAATTCAGCCACATCAGCCTGTAGCAGGGAGGTACCACGTTCTACAGAGTTACCAACTTTCAAAGTAGCAGAGGACACGTAGGGTGGTATAGGTAGGAACAGAGTAAAAAGGAAGTTCAGCCAGTATCTTAGGTTCCTCCTCCCGACTGGCAACTCTATCACCAGTCTTCCCTCACTTTCCCAAGAAATTAGACTTGTCTGGATTCTTAGAAATATGCCTGATCATATTTATCTTCAGGATCATCAGTTTTAGGGGTTGGAAAAATGGCTCAGTTAGTGATGTGGTTGTTGCACAAACATGATGATTTGAGTTCAAATCCCCAGCATCCACAAAAAAAGTCAGGTTCAGGAGTGTACAAGTATAACACTTCCATTGGGAGGTGGAGACACGTGGCCACTGGGCAGCCAGTCTAGCTGAATTGATGAATTCCAGGTACAGGGAGAGATTCTATCTCAAAAACAAAAACAAAACCTAGATAAAGTCAAACACCAAAAACCAAACAAATTCTCCAAAAGCAAAAACCAAGTAGAGACTGATAGAAGACATCTGGCATCAACTTCTCACCTCTACACATGAGCACATATGCACACCTACATATGCATGTCCATTCATGAACGTGTGCACACACATATACCACACACAAAAACTACAAAACGATTATCATTTTAAAACTAATATCTTCATAGTGTCCTCCTGCTCTGTAAGGCTGGTAGTCTTTGTAAAATCACCTCCATTTTAGCAGGAACTGAGCTGGGACTGAGGTCTATGTCCATGAAGCCTATACCATTTAGGAGCCATGTCTCAATTTAATATTCTTAATATTGATGCCCAAAGCATGGAAGACTCTGCAAGAAATGTCAACAGTAATAATTATGCCCCACATGTGACTCTGGGCCTATGGAAAACATGACTCAAGCCAGGGTCAAAGCTTTTGTCACTCCTCCAATCTTATCACCTCATCCACAGGACTCAAGTCGGAGACTCTTCAGATAAGGTTTTTCCCAGCAGGCTTCAGGATGTCCAGGGCCTTCTGCTCCCATACCCCCTCTCCAGCAGGCCTTCCCTTATCAGTGCTTGTAGCTCAGCATTCCCTAGGATTTCCTCCTGACCAATTCTTCTCCCTGGAACTCATCACCACACTGTTTCCTCACCTGTATTTTTGTCTGTTCCCCCCTGTCGAGAGTGCCTATCCTATGAAGCAGCACTTTGTCTGTCCTGATTTCTACCTTTACATCAACACCTAGAAAATCGTGTGGCACATAGGAAGGGCTCTCTTAGTTGAGTGCCTGGATGAAGCTACTATAAACACCTTCAGATCTTGATTATGCATGTCAGTAGCAAAACACAGTAACTCCCAATGACAAATGGCCCATGACCCATTCATAATGTATTTTGCCATGCTTTTTTTGGGCTGCAATTTCAGAACGGGCATTAACTCAGATGAACCATAAACCATTTCTCTTTCATAACAGTTTTATGGAGATCCATGATCATAAGGGATAGATAAAAGGTAAAGGGATTCAGAAATATTGAAACAAAGAAATTCATTTGGCTTGAAAAGAATTTACATGCTTACAAGATCACCATCCTCACTCTCAAAATAATAGATGAGTCAATATGTATGAAAAGCATGAAGCATGGGCCAGACTCATAGTGGGAACTCAATCAATATTAGCTATTATCATTGTCTCCCCTTCCAGGCAT
The DNA here is from genome assembly GCA_907164525.1 of Lophiomys imhausi. Classification (NCBI taxonomy): domain Eukaryota; kingdom Metazoa; phylum Chordata; class Mammalia; order Rodentia; family Muridae; genus Lophiomys; species Lophiomys imhausi. Next base: position 5,375,974 of record CAJQZJ010001558.1, read on the forward strand.
CCCTGCAGTGTTCACTCTCCCAAATGCACCCTATGCTGCCCCCTAACCCTGCCTCTGCACACTCTCATTGCCTCCCACATTTCCTTGCTAATGCCTCAGTCACACTTCAAGTCTCAGCTGAGATGGTGTGTCTTCAGGGAAAACTTCTGACTCCCTAGGTAAGTTAATCACACCCTCCTCTGACAATAACACACAACGTAAACATTGCATTGTAATTGCTCATTTGTTCTCCCGTCCTCCCCTGGAGATTATAGAACCCCTACAGCAAAGACTTACCTTGTTAATACTGTATTCCCAGCCACGACTACCAGGTTGACACTTAGAAGGACTCGTGGATAACAGACTGTAGGCATTCCAGAAACAAGGAAAATGTGTGTTTCTCAGGCACCTTCTCTTGCCTGGGGGAAATCAACTCTACTTTTAAGGAGCCTGACAAACAAAAGGGTAGCTCAAGTAGAGGGCGAGTCATTCATCCACTTGTGAAGGTTATTCATTCAAGGCAGAGTTCCTAGTGGGTTCCCTTATGGGTGTGCTGCTTTGGCACTCTCAAAAGCAAGAGCTGATTCTCAAACTGGGAATTTGTCCACCACCTTGGAGATAAGCAAATGTGTGACACAAAGTAAGGACCTTACATTGAAAGTCTAGGTAAGTCAGGATTTGTTTCTTTGACTATAATACTAAAAAATATGTATTGTTTCATTTAATGGCTACTCACATGATGTCAACAAACAGGTTGATGAAAGTTCATGAAGACGCTCAATACAGATTACAGAATGAGGCAAGGATGTAGTTGCATCAGGCTAGATCTTCGATTTTTGCTATTATTCTGGCATCCTAATGTCTTGACCAGTTTTTGGCACATGGTTGACACCCAATAAACATGTGTTGAATAAAAGTGAGATACACCACTGGGAAAAAACAAGGTAAGGGCATTGCAGTACTACAGTTTGGAGGCACTCCTTGAAACCACTAGTCCATGAGTCTATGAATCCCCAAGAGGCAGGATCAAGGAACAACAGATTTTACTGAAGGCCTGATATGTTACTAAGCAAACAAACCCAACAGGGCACAAAATAACATACCTATACACAGCCTCTTGCCTACCAGAGAAATGTTGAATATTTAAAGAACAACTGATTTTTTTTAAACAACTTAAAACCTAAGGCATGGGTCATTAAAAAAATATGTTTACATGTACACCCACATGCATGAGGGTGCCCATGGAGCCCAGAAGACAATCTGGAAGAGGTGTAGTTAAGGACACTTATGGGGCATTAAACATGGGTTCTGGGACCTGAACTTGGGTCCTGTACAGGATCAGCACATGTTTTTAACTGCTAAACCATCTCTCCAGGCCCCATGGTTATTTTTAAGAGTTTTAAAGAGTTAAAAATGCACAAACACTTTTAAAAGAGTTCCTTAAGGCTGCTTCTGCATGAAAAATCTTCCCAGGTGGGCTCTAGCCATCATTTCAAAAGCCTGGCCATATGGCAAGGAAGCACTTGAATATTTTATCTATCCCCAGATGCAATGTATTTTCCCCCTCATGAACTGAGAGAAGCAGATAAACCCCTTTAACAGATAGGAACTGAGGTTCAATGTAACCTGCCTAAGCCAACCCAGCCAATTTGTTCCAAATATTCTGATTCTATGCTAACCTAATACGTCACTCCCCAATGGGATTCAGAAAACACTAGTGCAATCTTAAGAAAACCAAATACTTGTGATGCAAATGGGGCCTGAACTTTTCCTTGGATGATGTCAACTGGGTATATTAAGAATGCCCTAGAACAACAATCTTTCCTCGGAGGTGGTGTGAGACTCTAAAGCTGAGTTCCATAAACTCTCTAAGCCCATTCAAACTACTCCAACTTCATCCTTCTGACTGCAGTGAAAGCCGGAGTGATCATGAGCTGTGCAGAAGGAGAAGGGTTTTGTTGCACCAAGCAGGCCCTGATAAGAATAGCTTCCCTCCCTGTGCAAATCAGCTAGAGTGCACAGTGGCACCATTTCTTGGAAAACTACCACCACTGATACATTGCAGGCATGTAGGTGGGAATGGCACAGAATGTAAGAACATATTGGCACTGTCTATTTAAAACAGCAAGAGCAGCAGAAAGACATGAAATCAGTAATCCTAGCTTTGTTCAACTAAAAAACACTGTCCAGGTCCTCTGGGGAAACTTTAGTTTGCTTCATCAGGAGGGGAACGTTGCTTCTTTGGGCTCAGGGTCATTTCCTATGCAACCCTCCATCTAACTGGTATATGGCAGGAGCTGAACCCCAAAGACACCAAACACAAAAATTAGGGAGATAGAGAGTAAACTGTATCTCTAAAAATATCTTCCTGTGGGTAAGCCCATCAGTGAAACTTCAACCTAGGTCTTGAACTGACAAAAATGAAAAAATACACTTTATCACTTTATCACCTCTTACCCAGGGGAAAACTCATGTTCTGTGGTTACTTTTCTCCTGTGTAAAATGGGGATAAGAAAAAATATCTAACAGCAAATTTTTTAATTGATTGAATGAAATAACTAAGGAAAAACCAGAGCAGCACTTGCCGTGTAAGAAATATTCAGAGTTGGAGAGATGGCTCAGTGGGTAAGTGCTCTGGCTGTACAGAGGACCCAGGTTCTACTACCAGCACCCATATAGTGGCTCTCTGTCCAAACTCCTGTGCAAGGGGACTCCAACACTCTTCTAGCCTTCCTAGGCATTGTGTGCATGTGGTACACAGATATACATGCAGGCTACACAACCGCGAACACAAAATATAATAAATGTAGTTGCTTATTATCTTTAAACTCAGCTTTAGGTTCCTCGCATCAACAAAATATTGGAAGAGAACCCTAAAACTTCCCAGACTAGCTGCATGGTCAAGCAAAATTTTTACTTCTGGAAAATGGTAGAGCCACTGAAATTTCTGACTATGTTGTTTAGTTTGCATGAGATCCTGCTTAAATCCACAGTATTGCACCAAAAAGAAAAGAATATTCTGCCTACTAAAATGATGTAAACAGTGTGTGTGTGTGTGCATGTGTTTGTGTGTGTGTGTGTGTGTGTGTGTGTGTGTGTGTGTGTGTGTGTGAGTGTGTGTTGAACATGTGCCGCAGCACACACATAGAGGTCAGAGGAGAACTTTTGGGAGTCGGTTTTCTACTTCATCATGTAGGTCTTAGAAATGGAACTCAGGTTGCCAGGCAGCAAAAGCCATGACCTAATGAGTTATCTCACCAGCTGAGAATTATGTAATATTTTTAAATGTGCATAACAAGTAAGTGTGGCAAATGCAGGGCCATATAAACATTTTTGAAAGACTTGCTTTTATTACAATGTTTATTCTGTGTTTGTGTGTATATGTCTTCTTGTATGCACATGAATGCAGCTGTCCGTGGAGGCCAAAGGCACTGGGTTCCTCTGGAGCTGGAGTTGCAAGCCTCTGCAAGAGCCATCTCTTCAGCCTCTACACTTTTTATGCATGGGAGAGACAGCTGCATAAAACAAAAACCAAATCCAATAAATATAGGGAAAAAAACTGACTAGAAGTATATGAAAGTGTATATTCAAATGAATAAACTCAGGGGTTTAATTTTTTTATCTTTTTTTTTTCAAGAATTGTACACTTGTGTGATTTGGGAATAAAATATATGACATATATCAATACACATTTTAAAGTTATTGTTTTTTAGCATAATCTGCTCCAGGGCTAAGAAGCCAAGCACTGATTCTGTTCATTTTATTATTAAGTCAGAAAAGAAGGAAGGACTATAGGGAAATAAGATGGGCAAGAATCATTTTCCAAGCTTTTAAACTGTTGAGGGGTTTTATGAATGAACAAGTGTGGCTTTTCTTTATTTAGAGTAGCTTCTAACATTTTCACCCCACTTTCCCAACTTCCTCATGGCTTATACAAACTTTCTGAAGTTGAGTCAGGTTCCAACCAGTCCAGAGAAGTCTAGCTCTGAGATCTAAATAATTCGCCTCCTGATCTCCCCAAATCTCTCCTCCCTCTCTTTCACCCAACAAACTCTCATCTTGAGCCCAGTGATATATATACTAGAAGCTGAGAACAGAGGCAGATTGAAAGACTTCCTTCTCAGGATGAGAGACCAGGAGATAGCAATCACTGTGAACATGTGATAGGTTGTGGAGGGATGTTGGGGTAGTGTTAAGCATTCTAAATGTTAATTAATTGGTCCTGTTTGCTGTCTTATATTGACTCTGGTTAAATAAAGTGCTGAGGCCTGAGATTAGGCAAAGACAGAGAAAGGTGGGACTTCCTGGGATTAGAACAGGAAGCCTGCTCTTTAAACAGAGGATTAAAGCATTCCAGCCAACAGCAGGAAGAGGGAGGCACACACCATGGATTAGAGAAAAGAACCTCATTCCACATGGCCAGGAACATCGGCATATCGTGGAGAATGGCAGTCCAAGGGACGTATGTATATATGGGGTCATATTTGGGTAATAGAATTATGAGCTATCTTAGATGGGCTAGGATTGCACAATTCAGGCCAAGGCTTGTTAAAATCCATGTGTGCTCATTTATAATGGCTGGTTAAGGATTAGCCGCCAAACTAATTAAATAAATTCAGACTAGGCTAGTCTTAAAGGATGGAATTTATAGATGGAAGGCTAAATTGCCAACAATGATAATGAAGGAAGGAGGGAGGCCCTTCCTGATAGATAATACAAAACTAATGGCAGCTGGAGCGAAGAGCTCCCTGGGTACTAGGTGCCTGTCAGGAGTTTCTGGTATCGGCCCACCAGTGAAATGGAGCCAAAACTAGATTCCAAGTAATAATGAACAAAGCTTTAATTGCATTATGGGATGGCATGGTTAGACATGCCAAGGCTTTTGAAATGTTGTTTCTTTGCTTGATTTTTGTTTAGATGTCTTTGATTTTCCTATATTGAGAGGTAGAAAGGATATTCTTCTGGTTTGGCATTGGTAAAACATAAGAGATTTTTAAAGATTTTGGGCAGATTTTGAATTGTCACTACAGTTCAAAGTTGCTCTCTGGGTTACAGTGTTACTAATATCTGGGATTTAAGTGAACTATTTGAGCAGGGTGGTACTGGCACACAACCTTAATCCTTTAATCATATTACATTAGAGGAAGAAACAGGTAGGTCTCTGGATTCTAGAACAGCCTGGTCTAAACAATGAAGGCAGGGCAGGAACCCTGCTGATTACTAAAGACAGCCTAGAATTTAAAAGTGACACATTTTTTTCCTTGATGTTAAGTTTAATAATGTCCTTACTGATCTAATGAATAAATACAGATAATCCCAAATTTATGCAAATACAAAGGGGTCAAAAGACAGTCTCCTTAGGTGTGGGGCTACTACTAAGGGAGGCATTTTGCCCCTAAAAGAGGTATGCTAATCACTGGGTGTGGTAGCACACGCCTTTAATCCCAGAACTTTGAAGGCAAAAGCAGGCTAATCTCTGTGAGTTCAAGGCTAGCCTGGTGTGCAAAGTGAGTCCAGGACAAGGATACATAGAGAAATCCTGTCTCCGGAAAAAAAAAAAAAAGGAGAGAGAGAAAGAGATATATTCTGTTAACCAATGTAAGGACCCAGAGTTAGGCTAGGGAAGAACATGCAAACAGCATGCCTCCCACAGCCAACAGTTAAGAAAAGCTAACATGCCGGGCGGTGGTGGCGCACGCCTTTAATCCCAGCACTCGGGAGGCAGAGGCAGGCGGATCTCTGTGAGTTAGAGGCCAGCCTGGTCTACAAAGCGAGTCCAGGACAGCCAGAGCTACACAGAGAAACCCTGTCTCGAAAAAACCAAAAAAAAAAAGAAAAGCTAACATAAATAGCATATCATGCTATTCTATACCAATCTCCTTAAGAATGGGGCTTCTATGGGAGGATTGGAACTCAAACTAATACAAAATGGTTTAATTAATGTTATTGTTTAATAAGGGTAATTCAATTATTTAAATTCATACCTTGATCTCAAAACTTGGGAGACAAGGAAAATAGGTTCCTTTGTGTTCGAGGCCAATCTAATCTACAGAGCAAATCAAGACAGCCCAAGCTACAAAGAAAAACCCTGTCTTGATAAGGATAGATATATCTACATAGAAATTAAATCTCCAAAGAAAGGAGAAAAGGAAAGAAGAAATATATAAATGCATACCTTTGATTCCAAAACATGGGAGACAAAGACAGAGACATATAGGTTCCTTTTGAGTTTGAGGCTAACCTAATGTACAAAAAGCCAGAACAACATAGAATAAACCTGTTTTAATCAATTAATAAATTTATGTTAACTGTAGAGGAGAATACTTAAACTCCATACAGTCTTATGCTGTATTTTCAATTTAAAATAGATTACATATAGCATATATATGTAATACTATTACATTCGATGTTTTTATATGGCATGAATGGAGACTTGCAAATGTCTTTCTGCTGTTCAAAGAACAGAACATATTCCTTAATTGATTGTGCATCCTGCACATCCAAGACATTTTGGTAATTGCAGAACTATATGTTACTTGTGAGAAATTATATATTTTCAGAACAACAGGACAAGAGTCCAAAGAAGACAAGAAAAGTAACTCAAATGATCCAGCCTCATAGACTGCTTCAATAGCTGTTTCCTCAAAAATCTGCATCCAGAACAACTTCAAACAGCTTGCTAAGATGGCCCAGCCTCAAAGATTGTTCCAGACAGGACTTCAATAAGCCCTGAACTTTCCTACCCAAAGTCTAGCTTCGAACTACAAATTGCTCAGAACATTCAAATTGCTGAGCACATAGAGACTGGACAACAATTGTTACAATTTACTTGTTTAACCATTTTTTTTTTCATTTTATTTGGGCCCCTAACCAGGTTTTCTGCATCCCAATTCAGCAGGAAGAAGTTTTAAGAGAGCAACGTCCTATTCCCAAAAAGTGGGGTGTATGATTCTTTGGTCATTTGATGTGTTATAAATGTTGTTTAGGGGGAATTGTTACAAATTGTTATATGGTCTTGTTAAGCAAGGTATAGAAAGTTAGACTTGGAGATCTCTTTTTCTTTTCAAGTCTTTTCTCCCTATATAAGAGAGAAAGAAGGATACAGAAAAGAAAAAGAGAGGGAATATATGTATTTAATATAGAAATGACAAGATATAAGGATAGATTATTAAATCTGCTCTGAAACTCAAAGCTATTGTTATTCTTTAAATAAGGTTATCTTTTGATACAATGGTATAGAAATTTGTATATTGATACAAAAATAAGATTAGGTTTGATTCATTAGTATAGAATTTTATATTTTGACACATAATATTTATATTTTAACTCTTATATAATGTATTGTGCATATACAACTCATTTAAAAGTATTGGTTTGCTTCCAATCCTTTTATGGGTTGCTATTGCAATCTAATTAGGAGTCTGGGTAGTACAGGTTGATTGTTGGCCAGTCAAGCTTCTGGTCATGTCAAATACTAGTCTTAATTTATCACAAAATAGACTTAATAGATTAAACATATAGTAAATGGTTAAAAATATAGTTTGTTTGTTCATAGAAGATAGATGATAGATAGATTTATAAATAAAATAGTAAATGTATTCAAAACCCTCAGAGACATACAGAAAATGGCATTTAAAGATGTTTTATTTTTTTAAGAATTGTTTGACTTAAGACAGTCAGCTCCTGACAGCTCCAATTTGACTTGGAAGAAGACAATGAGCATTAAAAAGAAATCTCCCATCAGGAGATAATTTCTCAAAAAGAAATCTCCCATCAGGAGATAATTCTTCAAAAAGAAATCTCCCTTCAGGAGATAATTCCTATTGGGCAAAAATGCCCCTGCTCTCTCAACAGACTATATTCAGTCCAAAGACAGACAAGAGTTTAAATGCAGATAAGTCGATGTCCTAATTCTGCAGAGACAGAATGGGAAAATCCTTATTATTCCTGCTGCACAATTCAGTCTGTGAAAAATGCTTGGCCAGAAGGCTGAAGATGATTCTCCAATGATACCAAGAGATATTTGGGACTGTCTAGGCAACAAACTGTCCTTTTTTTTTTTTTGGAAGCTGCTCTCCTATGCTTCCTACTCATTCAAATAATAACTTTATCCCTTCTTATGTCTTTGATGGGGTTGAAGGCATAATAGTTATAAAATTTCAATTGAATTTGAGTTGTTTAGGATTTAAAAGGATATTTTCAAGTCTAAATAAAAATTTTAGGTTTATAAATATAGGACATGAGAACTTTAGACACACCAAGATAGATTTTTTCTTCTTCAAGATTGCCTGATACAAATAGGCTAAACATTATGTGCATAACTTTTATATATGCTTTTCTTCATTGTTTCATATTTGTTCTTATTGTTTTTACTATATGAGTTAAAAAATTTAGCCTTTTTTTTAGACAAAAGGAGGGAATTGTTGGGGTAGTGTTAAGCATTCTAAATGTTAATTAATTGGTCCTGTTTGCTGTCTGTTACTTATATTGACTCTGATTGGTTAAATAAAGTGCTGAGGCCTGAGATTGGGCAAAGACAGAGAAAGGTGGGACTTCCTGGGATTAGAAAAGGAAGCCTGCTCTTTAGACAGAGGATTGAAGCATTCCAGCTAGCAGCAGGAAGAAGGCATTCCATCCAGCAGCAGGAAGAGGGAGGCACACACCATGGGTTAGAGAAAAGAACCTCATTCCACATGGCCAGAAACATCGGCATATCATGGAGAATGGCAGTCCAAGGGGATGTATGTATATATGGGGTATATATATATATATATATATATATATATATATTTGGGTAATAGAATTATGAGCTAGCTTAGATGGGCTAGGATTGCACAACTCAGGCCAAGGCTTGTTAAAATCCACATGGTGTCTGTGTGTGTTCATTTATAATGGCTGGTTAAGGATTAACAGCCACCGAACCAATTAAATATAATATAAATACTGGTTAAACAGTTTAATTAATTATCTCTACAAATGGCACCCAATGCCCAACGTAACTTAATTAAAATTTTTTTTACAGAGGGATGTCAACGCTGGTGAGTTAAACAGGAGGATTTCTAACCAAGCCAGTCACCTGTGTCCATGGCGAGGTAAAGTTTAGCTTCCCTGGGTGGTTGAGAATGAGCATGCTGCCGGGTGAGAGGGGCTTGGGTAAGCACAAGTCATGGATAGTTGCAGCAGACACAAAAGCAGCAACAGGGCACAGATATTGGGTTGGGAGGTTGTGAAAGTCATCAGCCATGGGGTTGGTGTTGTGGACTTCATTAGGAGAGGCAAGATCACAAGAAATCCACGGGAGAAGAGTTCACACAGAAGCACTGAGCAGGAATCTATAGGACAGCAGTGGAAGTTCTGGAGCACAGCAGACATGTATATGGTAGGATTAGTGTTAGCATTTAATAGCATAGAGAACTTGGAATAGCAAAGCCTGGACTTTAAGATAAAAGACTTACTTCCTAAGTGACATGTCCTTGGGACCTTGCCAAGGCAGGATGACTCCTTTGATAGGATTAGGGGTGGGGACATGCCCTGAGGTGACTACCCCCCAGATCACAGTCTCCGGGCCTCTGCAAAAAGCTTTGAAGAGGTGGAGCCCAGGGGCATGACTTGAAAAGCACTCAAAGCTTCTGCCAAAGATATTTAAGTCAAGATTCATGTAGACAGAGTGCTTCTCTCTTCCTGTTTCACCTCCTCCTCATCTGTCAGAGAAACATCTGTCTCACCAGTAGGCTTCACCATCTTCTATAGACCCATTATGGGTCTGAAGATGGATTCTCTCTGAGATTTTGGAGCTCCTAGGTGGTGAATTGTCTCTTCTCAGAGACCAGGGACTTCGGATTGAACAGAGCACCGAAAGAGACCCTTGCAGGCCTGAGATATCTAAATGATGAGCCTGAGAGACTTTTCATATACTACATAACTGGTCTCTGAGACTGCAAAGGTGATTCCTGCTTGACAAACTGTCTTGGGATCTGGCAAACAAAATTCAGAGACTTTGGGACTGAAAGATTGTATGAAGACCAGCCATCCATAAGGACCCTTGCCCAGAGGAAAATATCCTTTTAAGAAATTTTGGATTAATGTTAAGTGTTTGTATTATAGGTATTAAGAAGTTTTAGGTGCTAGCTAGGTCTTAGAGTTAGGGTTTCGGTTTAGGATTTAGGAATTTTATAGGCAATTGTTAGGTAATTGTTAAGTATTAATAAATATATGCATGATAAATAAAAATTTACTGTTACACATGTATTTTAGGAAGACGATGCTGGTAGCAGAGTGGAGGCTGAGTTTGTTCAAAGGTTCAGCAAGGGCAGAGATACAGATAAAAGGGTGGCAGCAGTGTTGGAATAATCTCTTGTGCACTGTGTACAGGTTGTCTTTTTATTATTTGACTGGACTTTGCTATTGTTACTCATATGGGTGCATTTTATTTTGCAAATACTCCCTCCAACACCTTCTGATTGGTTTAATAAAGACCTGAATGACTTATAGCAAAGGGAGGAGAGCATAGGTGGAACTTCCGGAAACTTTCCCAGAGACAGGAACTCTGGGAAAGAAAGTGGCATGTAAGATTCACCAGCCAGATGAAGGAAGAGACCGGGGTAGGGACTGATTGTTTAAGAGAGGTAATGAGTCATGCGACAGAACGTAGACTGGTATAAAGGGGTTAATTTAAGTTATAAGAGCTAGTTAGGAACAAGTCTAAGCTAAGGCCATGCTTTCATAATCGATAGAACATCTGAGTCATTGGGGAGCTGGCGGTCCAAGAAAGAGCTGGTGATCCAAGAAAAGTCTCATTATAATTGGCATCCAACCCATTACACTGCAATACTCTGAGGGCTATCTAGGATTTTCTAGAGCCTTGCAGTAGGGAGAGAGGTGAGGAACCTCATCGTGTAAGGCTGAGGAAGACACAGATTACATCTGTGAAGACGGGGTGGTGAGAGAAATCAAGGATGTGTGGACTGGTGGTTGTTAATTTGAAAGATCTATACGTTAAACACATCTTTAGACTGGAGACATTAGGGAGGCAGCACTAGGTGGACAGGCACCCTAGAAATAGCTGATAGCAGCCTGGGGCTAGAGGATAGAATTCCTGGAAATCAGACTTCAAAGTTCCATGGTTGGGCTGGCTGTTGCTTACCAAGGCTCTCCATTGTATGAATATTGTTTTATTCCCCATGTTCATGCTTACTAAATGTTCAGTTTAAGTTCTTTGATTTTGCTGACTCCAATAATGCAAACTTCCCCTAAAAGGTTATAAAAAGTGCAATTTTCTCCTTTGTTGTAAGATTCATCTATAGACTTCAATGGGGATTTGTTCAAGAAGGTGCTCTAAAGATTGCTCTCCCACGAGGCTCTTCTGGATTTCTCCCATCGACCCTCTCATGGCAGTGTACTCCTGACTGCTCCCTCTCTTCATTTTCAACCTTAAGAGAAGCTCCTCTCTAGGCTTATAGGGAAGCCGTATCTTTCCTTTAGGGTCCCCTGTCACAGTAATCCAGTACATGGCAAAATGAGGCTTTGGAGGTGGGCTGACCTAGTTCCTTTCCTCAATTTAGGATGAAGGAGTCATCTCTCTCTTACTGCCCAAAATACAGAGCAGGAGGTTAGGGGGTAGCTCAGTGGTAAATCATTTGTCTAGTAGGCAGGTATTAAGTTCAATCCACAGGACCAGAAACAAAAGTCAAGAAAGAATCATGCCTAATACTGGAGCTGTAGTTAGGGTTATAGTATTAAGTCTAACCGAGTCATTGGTCACATGATAGCTTCTAATCCAAGTCCCATGATGCATTACATAAGCTAAGCAAAAGTTCCCATAGGTAAAGACATATATATATATATCTTTTAAGCCTTGAGTTGGGAGGACGAACATGACACCGAAGATGTTATACTGAAGAGGACTGGGTGGTGGTGATCTCTGTAACTATACCTATATGAAAAAATATATACTGAAGAGGGAACAGTGACAGGGGACCCTAAAGGAAAGATACGGCTTCCCTATAAGCCTAGAGAGGAGCTTCTCTTAAGGTTGAAAATGAAGAGAGGGAGCAGTAGTACACTGCCATGAGAGGGTCGATGGGAGAAAGCCAGAAGAGCCTCATCGGAGAGCAATCTTCAGAGCACCTTCTTGAACAAATCCCCATTGAAGTCTCTAGATCAATCTTCCAACAAAGGAGAAAATCGCACTTCTTATCACCTTTTCGGGGAAGTTTCACAGCAAATGATTGAGTTCAATGGCATACAGGACAAAGAGGTTGGAGGAGCCAGGTGCTGGTTAGGACCATAAATCAAGGGCTACACTTAGACCCCATCACACACAGCTCCTTCTCTATCTGAGAGAGTTGCAGGGAGGAGTGGAGTGATCTCTTCAAGCTGTGGGGTGTGGCCTTTTAAAAGTGACCACTGTCATTTTGGGGATGGACACACATACACATGTTCTATCATCTATTTGTCTATTATCTACTTATCTATCTATAATCATCTATCTACCATATCTATCTATCTATCCATCCATCCATCCATCCACCTATCATCTATCTATATGATAGGATCTCTCACTGTGTAGCTGGGACTGGCCTCAAAATTATTGTGTAGCCTGTGCTAGTCTCAAACTTACAGAAACCCATCTAGCTCAGTTTCCTCATCGCTGAGATTACATGTGAACATGAGCATACCCAGAAACCAGGAAAACTGATAACATGTTGAATGACGCTCGAGTTAGCTCTTGCAAGTCAGTATTTAGCAGGCAGATTGGAAAGTTAAAAATGAAAGGGCCACTTTGCTTTTCTTAACATTCTGATTTTTGTAAGACTACTACACAAATGTGTGATAATCTCGAGCTCTCACACACCCAGCACTGCTTTCAGCCATATGCTCCAAGACAATGGAGTTAACCCAAGTAACAACTTTATTCTAATCTATAACACAAGTTTTTACATACATTTTAGTGGTTTTGACAAGTGTTGCTTATGAGCAGACTTCAAATGAATCCACAAAAGTTAATATTTTTAAAGTAAAATATACACAGGGAAACAACAGGCACCTAAATGTTCAGAATCATGCATATAGAATGAATGGCCTGGTTGGTGTTATCCTTGGGTGCCCTTGCCTACTAAAGAAATATCCAGCAAGTATCAGTGCTTCTGTTGTTCCTCTACAATTTACCAAAATCAGACCATGAGCATACATACAAAATAAACTTTCTTTTAAACTTACAACTGTACAGAATCTCAATTAATAAAGTCTATCTTCAATCTGACAGTTCCATTGAGCAAGCCTATTTCTAGACAAACAGGTTCTATTAACATCTGATCTAAAGGCAAGGTGACTTCATTTCTCTTAAACACCAAGAAAGATTAACCAAAAAAACAACTCATTCATCAATCTTAATATAAGACATTGAGAGAAAACTAGAATATATAAATAACACTCCACTCACTGAGTCAGCATAAAACCCATGAACTACTGACATGAGTTTCTACCTGTCAATCAGTGTTTTCTATATGGTATGAAAAAAAATAGTATATTGAGAAATGCAGAGGAAAAGGCAAAAATGTGAATTTATGTGTCTAGACTCACAATTCAAAATGAACACCAAACTGATACAATAAAGTTAAGTGACTTATCCCCAGTGACTGAAACGTTGGACACTGGCGTGGCAATACAATTCACCACAGTTCAGAATACTCCTGAGAAGTGTCTGGCAGAAGGCCAACCCAATAATACTGCCATACTAGGCACAGGATCCTCCTCCGCTGCGGAAAGAGGCCCTGGAGAAAACGTGGCAAAGGCATAGGGTAAAGTCGTGTATCTTCTGAAAAAGTTGATGACATCAAAATACGTTCTCGTCACTGGTGGCCCACACCAGGTCAAGTCTATCATCTCAAAGCAGCACTGAATTCAGGGTCAGACTGGCAGAAAAGTTTGGAAGACTGCAGTTTTTTGTTTGCTTTTAAAAATTGGCAAATTCTCCACACTTAATACAACTGTCAGAAGAGGTATGTTTGTTTGTGGAATGTTGACTGTTTGCTGCAAAACTTCACATGAACGAGGGACCGTGGGGGTGCACGTCAATGGAGTAGCTTCCTTAAAAATTTACAAAAAAACTTAAGCCTCTTTTTAAAAAATAACCATGTTATGTCAAGATGAAACATGGTAAAAAAGTAGTGCTGTTTCCATGATTCTTTACACAGTGAAAGGGAAAAGTGATAGAAACAACTTTTGTTTTTCTTAAAAAGGAAGTTGTGTTATTGCACTGACGTTGACAACCTGACCTAGTAATTTAGAAAAAAAAATCATCTAGTTAAAACCTGTAAAATGAAAATACAAAATTCTGTTTTGTAAACATCAGTTGGCCAAGTCTATCCAGAGTCCTTCATGATAGTGGAATGGAATGAAGAATTAATTCACTACCTTATCTGTTGGCTGTGAGAAGGAGAACTCCAGGGCACAGCTTTTATATTTTCACAGTAATTATATTTTAAAAAATTAAAATGGAGTCAGTGCAGTTTGCCCATTCTTCCTCTGTGGGCAACATACAGCTCTCACCCAACTCAAGTGCCTCAACTCTGATAATACTGATTTGAAGACCTAGCACAGACTGGTCATAAATGTCGAATAAAGTCCGTGGGACTTCGGTAAAGGTACTTCCAAATAGCATAGTAGTGCACAGCAGCTGCTGTGGCCACAAACAGGTGCCAGATGGCATGTGCAAATGGAATGATGCCATCGCTCTTGAAGAACACAACTCCCAGGCAGTAAATCAAGCCCCCGCAGGCAAGCTCTTGAAGTCCGTCTGTGTTATTCTGTCAACAGAGGGAAAGGTTAAAATTAAAAAAAGGTTTGCTGTTACTCCAATGTGATAAGGTAAGATCTACCATCCGTCCCCCAAAGGCTCCTGGTTTTCTGCACCACAAAAAGTACGGTGTGAATAACACCCTAATCTGAAATCATGAAGCAACCATAAAATGCCTCGCCCATTTGACCTGGGATACTCTTTGGATCTGCAGGCATGATTTGGTCATTGGACACATTATAGACTCTATAAGACAAAGTGGCATTCTTCTCATTTAACTATGTCTAAGCAGATTGCAATCACATCAGTCAATGAAGTGCCTTGAAAGGCTGTACGCATGGTCCTCACTTCCTAGATTATCTTTGGAAGTTTCTTTCCACATGTGGCAGGTCCAAGAAACTAGTTTATAATTTACATCTCAGCCATGCTTGTTACATGCCTTTGGCCTCTCTCTCATCATTTACACTGATTGCTTGTTTAGATCTTTGTAGCTTGTATGCATTTGGGGCATCCTTACTGCTGACATGGGGCATGTCATACAGTCCAAAGGATTTCCTAATTTGCCCTATGCCTCTGGTGTTAAAGCTAAGTCCCATGTGTTCTAGGTAAAAAAGCAAGAGTTCTTAAGGCTGTCTTAGGAGATTCAAAGACTCAAGCCCATCTACAAGAGTAAACTGCAAATTGACTTGAATGAATGAGATGAAGGAGGTGCTGCTGCAGGAGGGCCTGCAGGGGGAGCAGAAAGCCAAGCCAGAGGGTAGGCAGCTTTTGGAAGGGAACTAGAATGTGCACGCCCAAAGACAGCTGGGTGCTAATGCCAACAGTCTTGGGGCAAGTCCATGGAAACCACGGTCCCAGGGGCCAAGTCAGGCAAAAGCAAGAGGAAATTCCAGCTCAGCCACCTGCTAGGAAGGAGCCCACGGGCCCATGCAATAACAGCCTCGAGGAGCTAAGGGCTAGGTGCTAGGACATAGGACCAGGTGTGATGATCAGTCCTATTTTCAATATTCCTGTGAACCTCATCAGGGTTTTGTAGGATTGAAAGATTAGGAAGGGGCAACTCAAAATGACTGGGTACCAGATTTTCTTTTATTCTTGCTAAGAGGAGACTTCAGCTAGACTTTAATTAAAAATGTTAAAACAAGCAAACAGACAACAATCAAAACTAAACACTCAAAACAAAACCAAACAACAGCAACAACAGAAAACTAAAACCAAAAACCCCCAAGCCAACAATTTATCATGCACGTGTATTGCTTCATACAGGATACAGGGCTATCAACACCCATCCCACAACTCCTTTGTACATGCATTAGCAGTGCTGGTCTAGAAGGACAAAGGCTGCCAGAGATTCTTAGGGAGAACAAGAACCCAAGCAGAACTGTCACTCATGTAATACCACCTCCTTATTTGGAGGGAAGGAAGCTTTGGAGGGAAGCTAAGAGGGGCCCAACAAATTCATGTGGCTGGCCACTAGCCCACTCTGTTCTCAGAGACATCATGCTGTTTTTTGTTTGTTTGTTTGTTTGTTTGTCTTGGTCTTGACAGACTACAGTCCTCTTTGTCCAAACAGGCAAAGGACCAAAACAAGTACACCAATCAGTTTTTAAACACATTCTGTTAAGAGACAGTTCCTTAAAACATACCTACCTTGCCAGACATTCAAAGACAAGAACAGACTTAATTCTAAAGAAAGCCAAGTGTTTTCTTTGTTACTCATGATGTTGCTGGTATTACCTAGTACACACACACACACACACACACACACACACACACACACACACACACAC
>CAJQZJ010001558.1:5398291-5425520 GCA_907164525.1 Lophiomys imhausi
TAGATTTTTAAGGTACTGATTTGTGTAATTATGGAGCAGCAATCCTGAATTCTGCAGGGCAGGATCCTTCCTAAGAGGGCCTCAGTCCTATCTTAAGGCCCTCAGGTGATTGGTTGAGGCCCACCCACATTACAGGGAATATACTCTGTGTCTACTGAATTGAATGTTACTGTTACTGAAGAAGTACCTTCATAACAATTAGGCTGTTAATTGACAATCATCCAGCTACCTCAGCCTCGTCAAGCTGACTCATAAAAGTAACCTGCACATTCAGAGAGGCACATAAAGCGGCACTCCTCCTTCCCAACACTGCCTGGGCTACACCCCACAAATTGTTGAGCTGCAACTTCACTATTAGTCATTTCAAAGACCCAAGAGTTTATATTGAAGTGTGTTGTTTAATCTTTAAATATTTGGGAGTTCTCTGTCGTGTTTGTGTATGTGTATGTATCTGTTGTCTGCATGTGTGTGGCACAGTTTCAAGTCTTTAGCACCAAAGATTACTTTATTGTCTAGTTATGTTGTCTTACTCTGATCAAAAGAATTCATATACTAACCTATTAGAAGGTGGGGCCTTGTGGGAGGAAGCAGGTTGCTGGGGAGTATACCTCTGAGAGGTTTTGCTTGCCCCTGGCTCCTTCTTAGCTGTCCATCTGTCCACCATGAGGAGAGCCACCCTGCTTCACCACGCACTCCCTCTCATGAATAGCCAAGTAATTACAGGCAAAGCCTCTGACACTCTGAGCCAGAATGAATCCTTCCTCCCTTCCTGTTCTGTGTTTGTTTAGTTTGGTTTTTCAGCTTTTTGTCACACCGATAAAAAGCAACCAAGACACAGGGACAGAGAACTCTGTCCCTAAAGTGACTTTGGTCACCTGAAAGCTGGAGATGTTTGATGTCCAGTGTGGTTTCATCACTTGGGATGGTAGGGACTCCACCGTTCCCCAGGATCTGGCACTTCTGGAATCACAGTTTTTTGTTTGTTTGTTTGGTTGGTTGTTTTTTTCAAGACAGGGTTCTCTGTGTAGCCCTGGCTGTCCTGGATTCAATTTGTAGACTAGGGTCTCTGCTGAACTCAAAGAGATCCACCTGCCTCTGCCTCCCAAGTGCTGGGATTAAAGGCATGCATCACCACATCCGGCTAGTTAGAATCACAGTTTAGCTCATGGCCTTCAAATGGTTATTCCCAGCGAGGACTTACAGAAATCCCAGCTTGATGCTTGGCCAAGAGTATTGCTTTGTAAATTTCTGGAGGCTCTTCTCAACAGCTCTCTCCTCCCTAGGTCCCTGCCCCATGAACTGTCTCACAGCAGATTTCTAGGAAGACTGCTGCTCTCTGGGCTCTTTTTTAGTTGCTATTTGAAAAGTCTATAGGAAAACGATGGGGAAGATGATAGAATTCAAAGCTCAGTTTTGGTTTCTCTTCCTTCAAGTACCATCTTCCCTCACTACCTGTGCTTGATGCTAAAAAACCAGTTCCTCTGACTCCTTATCTAGTTCTATAGCTCTTTGTGGCAGGAGGGTTAAGTCTGAGATCCACGACTCACTGGCTAGGCGTTCGCTTTTACATAATCCTTTTGATCTGGACCCTGTCTAGAGACCCAGATTATTATCAATTCTCCAAAGACGGTGGTGCTCTCCCCAAGGCATGCTGAATCCTCTATTAGTAACATCTGCTTCATTCCAGCCACTTCCTTGTTCCTACTTGTCTTTCTGAATCAGCTTACCTATCATTTATTTTAGTACTTCGATCTCATGTTCCCATAGCAACCTGAGTTTGCTCCCCCTGCCCGCCCCACCCCAGTCAAGGACATTATAAACATTTATTATAGTCTCTAATTGGATAGAAACTATATCTGCCTGTTGGACCCTAAGTTTTGTGACATCAATGTGGGAATTATCCTGCTTCATTTTCATAAACATTAGTCACTGGCTATTATAGCACCTATGAAAAGCCCGATAAAAGATTTGGGCTAGTAAAAATACTGGATAAACCTGCTTTTATGACAGCCAGAGGGGATTTACTTGAAATTCTGCTCTAATAATTAGTAACCAATCCACATAGACTTTGCTATTATTGCTCTGGATGTCCTGAATTGCCCTAACGACATAATAGCCGTGGCCCATTTTCTCACTTCAGTCACATGCCTCTCTCTTCTCATCACTCTCTGGTGCCCTTACCAACTGAATCATATACATCTATGTATTCACACATATACATCGATGTATGGATTTATCTATGCCACGGTGCCCGGTAATTATTCAAACCATCATCAAGCTTATATCTCACGGAAATGTAATTTTTGACATTTTCTCAAGCCATTTTTTCCTTAAAACTCAGGACCAGGTTTCAGCTCCCAGAAGCATTTTTCTGAAGAGGGCAGGCACTGGGGAGTGAATTATGCTGTCATGCACAGGGTTTCTCTGTGTAGCCCTTGCTGTCCTGGATTCAATTTGTACAATCCTGACTCTGAGCAACCGAGGGGGTGGGGGGGAGGAATTGAAACTAAACAAGCTGGACTTTTAAAAATTAATTCAGTGGCTACAAGTCAGTGCTGAACACAAGGCACCAGAGAACATAGCCAGTAGCCAGCAGAGCTAGATGAGATTGTAAAATACAGTTTTGGCTCAAAGTGACAGATGTGCATAGATTTCTAGACAGTAATTCAACTCGAAGAAAGAGAACTTAAAACACACTGCACACAAGAGTTCACTAAAAATAACAACAGTTTTATACTAAAGTTCCCAAGTTATTTCAACCACAGTTAAAAGTAAAATAACAAATAAAGACAAAGAAACAAACAAACAAAAAGCCACTTTCCTTTCTTAGAAAGAGCAATATTACTTAAAAGCAAGTGATATTAAGTGAAAGGAACTGGAATCTACCCAGTAGGATGCTGAGGCAAATGCTATTTGATTTGGTTTGTTTTTCTAATTTAGAGGTAAGAACTTGACCTCAAACTTGCAGTTTTCCTTCCTCCCCTGGGTAGGGACCACAGCCGTGGACTACCACAACCTTCAAAGATCCTTCTAATTCTTAAGATTTTATGTCAGTAATTCAGGTTGTTTTTTTTTCACCATAACAAATCTCCAAATAGCCTCTTCTAGAGAGTCAGGTTTAAGCAGCTACATTATTTAGCCTGAAACAGCCACTTCTATATAGTTACATAGTTTGACTAGACTCTTGAAGGGTGATGAGATAGTGGTGGGGGGGACGACTAAACACACCATCCAAAACAAACAAACACAGAACAAACCTGTTATACACAGCTTCTCCAAGCCTTGGACGGTAGCTAGTGCAACTTGGCAGTCCATCACATTATCTATGTACATTTTGATACATCATAGCCCCAAAAGGAAAAACTGCCCATCTGTCATTCCATCAGAGTGTCAGGGATTTAGAAGGAAGTAGCTAAAATTATAAAGCTGTATCTCACCATTGAGGTCACCACCAAGGCTGGAGAAAATCCCATTGTGAGATAGAAGAAAAGTTCAACCACTTTATACCTGCAGGAACACAAATGGAGTTAGAAACACACACGGGGAACGCTTAGATCGTGCACATGCCAGCTTCCCTGTTCTTTGTTTTGAAAGAGAAATAATAAGCTTTTCAACTCCTCAAAGGAAATACATTTCCCAGTAAGACACCACTGAGCTTTTCCCTAACATACCAAACTGAGTAGCAATGAAGCTTTCCTTTAGGATGAAAGAGGCAGAAATGGACACAGGCTGCCCAGGACACCTGCTGTCGAAGCTAGTTGTAATCTAGTCCAGCACACTATCTTTCCCTTTCCTATCTTCTCGGGTTGGCCCAGCACCACTGGAGTTAAGAGGACCTTGAAATAGTGAGAACAGGTGGACAGACAGCTTTCTTCAAGGATGAGCAGCAGCCAGAGTACAAGATGTGTTTTCTGTCTGTCTCTTCCTTTTGGGTGCATATTTCCAGTCCCACCCCGATAGGCTGCAGGATATCTGAGAACTCTAGCCCCAGTGGAAGAAGAAAAGGCTGTAGACCTTGGTTTACCAGAAGGCCTGTCTTTACTTGCTGTTCTACCTGGAGGGTAAAACCCAGGGGCTTGAACCCAAGAAGTGAATATTCCTTTGGACTGATGTGCATTACATAATACACTTAGCGCATCACATTCGAATTCATTACATTTGAAGGATATATGGAGTCAGGTGACTGTAGTAAGCTCAGTATCAATATGTCTATTGGTGTTCTCTTGTTTAGGCAGCTATGGTGGTGAACTTCCTGGGGGTAGCTTCTGACATTAGCAGGGGACAATGACATAGCAAAGTTCTTTTTTTTTTTTTCCTGGCACTTCCATTTTTAATTTTTACGTATACAGCAGAAGATAATGACCTTGAAGGTCTTTTCAGATGCAAATGGCAGACTTCAATACGCCTTTGTTTATGTTGTTCACCTTTTTGACTATAGCTATAAGGAAGGGGAAAAGCTGAGTCCAGGGTTAGCTTCTTTTCTCAAACACTCTCCAGATTTCTATCCAGGTAACTACTGTGCTGTGACATTTAACATCAGTTATTCTCCATCTCCATGGAAACTGGAAGAGAGTTATTTTCCATGTAAGATGTCTGTGAAACAGACAGAGCTAGTTTGCCTCCAGATGAGAAACAAGGCCCCTATGGCTCTAAAATGACTGGCCACACTGTCCTTCAACCTCATCATGACTCAACTGTGCCATTTATGCCTTTCCACCCCAGCCTGTCCAGCAATAGTGAATACTAAATGGCATTAGAGATTTACTAAAAAGCAATATATTTTCTTTTTATGTATTTCTACTCTTGTGAGATACAGCACAAAGGAAACTGCATTGTAACACAGGAATAATTTAGGCAGTTAACTGTTAAACTATCAAATGGAAATGATTTTTCTCTTACTTTTCATGGTAGAGAAATACATAAATGGTCCCTCCAGCTGCCATGAGCCAGATAAACCAACGCATATGAGATGCCAGAGGTCCAAGTTCGCGGAGATTTAGCCTACAAATGTAAATGACAATAAAGGGGTAAATGACAGGATTTCGGAGCCCATGCTTGCCTAGTGACAGCAAACAGAAAGCAATAGGATAACAGAAAGATATGGCCTTAAACACAGCAAGGAGGCATTTGGGAAGTCTAGGTGAAATTAATCATTCAAAGAAAAGACTGTTGGTCGAATTTTAGTATTAAGCATTAAACATGATTTAAAAATAGCAGCAGCTAGCCGGGCGTTGGTGGCGCACGCCTTTAATCCCAGCACTTGGGAGGCAGAGGCAGGCAGATCTTTGCGAGTTCGAGGCCAGCCTGGTCTACAAAGTGAGTCCAGGACAGCCAGGGCTACACAGAGAAACCCTGTCTCGAAAAACCAAAAAAAAAAAAAAAAAAAAAAAAAATAGCAGCAGCTAAGAGCAGACATGCCAGTCAGTATATGCCTGTTAAGTCTGGACTTTCCTAGCAGGGCACACTGGAGAAAAGGCCACTGGGATGCTGACAAAGCTTATCAGAGCCCAGAGTAAAATCCTGAAGCAGGATCACATACCCGCAGCAGGCACCTAATACACGTCTCCCTTAGCAACCTCCGTGCCAAGACAGGACAGGAGAGCTCTTTCAGCATGTGCCATGGCTCATGTCCTGTCACAGTTCAACATACCTCCATGTCATGTGTCTTGGCATAATTAAGAACAAATACAAAAAAAAAATCTATAACCATAAAGTTATTATTCCCAAATGGAAAAGTAACTACAGACGCATCTAAAGTTACAAGGGAACAAACTGCCTACTCTACGTGTGATTCTTGAGTTCATATCTATTTATTTTTTTATGTATTTACTTCCTTTAAATTGCCTCACAAAAGCTTTTAAGCATGCTTGTTCATCTATGAATCAGACCTATAATTTAGTGAGAGGTACTGGAGAGGCCTTGCACTTCTTTTTATTCAAACAGATAATTACATTTCTTTTGAGTGACTGAGCCTGCATGAGCCAGATTCTAGAGGTCTGCTGTTTCTATCGACTCCGCAGTGGATAGCTCAACGGGAAGTTCTCAGTGTTTAAAACTGGGTAAGGTCTTAGTGGAGGAAAACTAAAGTTTAATTTCAGCCTTTAAAAGCAACAAGAGGCTGCATATGAGCTATGCCAGAAGGGCAGTAAGATCAAGGGAATTGCACAGGAGACTAGATATTTTAAGTAGTTAACTAGTTTGGTTAGTTACTTACTTAGCAGAAGAAATGAGAAATGCACAACTATGGGACTACTGAGTGGGCAGAAACAAACAGTATGGATTTCAAAAGGAAACTTGCTTTTCCTCATATGCATTTATAGCATTTTCATTTGCTAAATCCAATTTTCAAGTACCCTGAAAAGCAGCAGAGTTATATGGAAAGAAGATGGAGGGTGGAAAGGGAGCCTGCTAGCCACACCCAAGTCCACAGCACCTCCTACAAATAATTCCAAACCAGACAGTTCTTCCAAGTCATAATGTAACCAAGTGAATCAAATTGGGGTGGGGCGGGGTGCATGCGCGAAGGCATATGCATTGTGGGACAGGCAGAGCGCGTGCAGGAGGGCTGCGGGGCAGGATGGAGAGAAAGAGAGGAACAGAGTGAAACGGAGTGAGGACTTCTAATCGTAGAGGTGCTTTCCCAGAGTACAAGGACTCTATCTCACCATGGAGCGTAGGAAGCGGCAATGAAGAGATAGATAACCATCCGGTCACACATGTGGAAGCAATGCTCCACCGTCCTGTTGAAGGGAAGTCAAAAAGGCGGGCAAGCGCGTCAAAACTCTCAGACAGGAAGTATGGGTTATCAGTCCACAAGGCTACAATCTCCACGCTTGTTCCACTTTCTCATGGCATTCACAGCTTGCTCTTCAAAGCTACAGCTCTTCTTTTTAATGACAGGAGGCCACAGTAAAAGCTCTGTATTTTTAGGTAGTGTACATAGCAGAAAAGAGATGAGGGAGCGCCACAAAAGTCAGGTGATGTG
The DNA here is from genome assembly GCA_907164525.1 of Lophiomys imhausi. Taxonomy (NCBI): domain Eukaryota; kingdom Metazoa; phylum Chordata; class Mammalia; order Rodentia; family Muridae; genus Lophiomys; species Lophiomys imhausi. Next base: position 5,405,277 of record CAJQZJ010001558.1, read on the forward strand.
ATTCTTTTTTCCGATGTTTTCCTTTTCTTTTGGAAGATGAAATTCCGTGAGGGAGGACCACTTCCTATCACAGTACAGGGCTCAGTCCTGGTGCCCAGCTAACACGCCCTGAAAATCCTTTCTTTCCTTATACTTATTGTTTGGCAATTTCATATACATACATAGCACACTGGGTCACACTCATTCCTCCACCACCTCTTACCAGCCCCCACTTCCCTCCTTTATGTCCTACCGCAGTAGTTCTCAACCTTCCTAATGCGGTAACCCTTTAATACAGTTCTTCAGGTTGTGGCCCCCCCCCCCACCATAAAGTTGTTTTCATTGGCACTTCAAAACTGTTATTTTGCTACAGCTATGAATCGTAATGTAAATATCTGATAAGCAACCCCTATGAAAGGGTCATTCAACTCCACAGGGGTTGTAACCCACAGGTTAAGAACCACTGTTCTACCTGGTCTCAATCCCATTTTGATGTCTTTTGGTTTTGCTGAGTTCACATTCTTGTTTTTTCATACATCTTTAAACATGCCAGGGTACAGTAAGTGGTAATAAGAGAAAATTCAGGGCCAGCAATAACAAACATAAATATGGCATATTTGCTGAGAAAGGGTGACCACTGCATTTTTAATTGATCCCAAATCAAAGTCAGGAAGTGTATGTACAAAGATCGGACCCACTGGGATTGACTCACAAAATGTATCGGAAAGACCCTGTATTTTACTGAGGTCACTTAAAAGTATAAATGCAGGGGGCCTGGAGAGATGGATCAGCAGTTAGGGATACTTATTGTTCCTCCATGAGATCTGCTCTTCCAAAGGACCTGAGTTTGGTTCCCAGCACCCATGTCAAGCAGTTCACACTCACCTATTAACACCAGTTTCAGAGACTCTGATGCCTTTTTCTGGCCTAAACAACACACACACGCACACACACACACGGCATGCATTCACAAAGGTGCACATACATATATATGATCTTTTAAAATATGAATAAATAAATAAAAGTATAGATATACAGGATGATCTTTATTGTTTTGTTTTGAGACAAGGTCTCCTGTAGCCCAGGCTGGCCTGGAACTTGCTATGTAGCAGGGGCTGGGCTTGAACTCCTGATCCTCTTGCCTCAGCTCTCACGATGCTGGGATTACAGGAAGGTGCCATCTGCCCAGCTCCATAACAATGCTTTGAATCTGTTTTTGGTTTCTAGGGTGTAAAAGCTACGATTCTGTGGGGCCTGGGCACTCGACGTTGTCTCACTCTACAAACTGTTGGCCAAGCAGAATGACCTGGATGTCTGAGTGAACAACTACAAATTAGACTTGTGAGGAAAAGAGGTGCAGAAGCTACAATTTACTCTGTAATAATCTAGTTCCAGGTCTAATGAAGCAAATGTCCAGTCAAACTTCACCACCTCTAAGACTAACCTGGGGATAAAGGTAGCAGCCAACTCACTGACAACAGGTTCTACTTTCAAAGAACTGGGGAAACATGACCGAAGCGGAAGGTGAGGAATTTAGTCTCTTGTTTTGAACCCCAGAGATAACTTTGATTCCCAGCAAGGCTTGTGGACTTTCTATTTCTGCTTTCTGGACTTCGTTAGGGCAGATATTCAAACCTAAAATCTTACTTGTGACCTGCCACCAACTAGCCCCTGTGGTGCAGACCTATAATCCCAGCTACTGGAATGCTGACGCAGCTACCTGGGATATACAGCGAGCTCAAGAGTATCCTAAGTGAGGCTTGTTCTCGAAACAAAAAGTAGAAAGAGGGCTGGGGATGTAGCTCAGAGGCAGAGTACTTGGTTGGCATACAGGAAATCCTAGGGTCAATTGCCAATGTCACTTTCCCACAAAGCAAGGCAGTTCCAGAAGCCTCTTCTTATTGTCTCACAAAAAAGGGACCCATCCGAGCACCCGGAACATTAAATGTGGCAATGTCGGCTATGTTCTCAGTACACTACCAGCACATGTTCAAGAATCAGGACTTCCCTTCTCTCTAATTCCGACTTCGTTGGGGATTTTTTTTTAATGGCGTGACTGAAGGCTGAGGAAAAGAAAAAGAAACTCTACACATGGCTTGTGATTCTAGCAATGCTCTTTCAAGGATCAGGGGAGTCTGGTTTCTCTTATCCCTTCCTCTCTAGACTCTGTTGGGGAGGCCCCGATACTGAAGTAGGCATCCACAACTCTTTATTGATTCAGAAATCCAGACATCAGAGCCAAGTGTGCTGAGGCAACCACAAGGGTTGGGCCATGCCAAGAAGATAATGAAAGGCTGGCCCTCCAGACGGGCCTCTGGGTCCTGTGACTGTGTCCTGGGAAGCCAGCACAGGCACTTTTGTGACTCTCCTGTGAGTGTTTCTCAGAATGGTGCTATGGTTTTTAAAATTTTTTTTTTTTAATTTTACTCCTAAGGAACTGTCACCTTCCAGGAATGGGAAGCAGAGAGTGAGTTTCAAGCAGTGTGATAAAGAATATGGTGATAAAAAAGGGAGCCTTCTCCCTAAGCCTGTCTCCCCACTAGTTATGGTTTTTCTGGTTTGTGTTTTGTTGTTCACTGGAATTCACTATGTAATTCAAGGTGGCCTCAGACAAATGACAATCCTTGGGTCTCAGCCTCTCAAGTTACAAGTATGACTGTCCCATCATGCCTGGGAGTTTTTGTTTTGTTGGGTTTTTTTTTTTTTTTTTGCGGGGGAGTTGACAATTTATGAAATCAAAAGGTCTTTTTTTACATTTCTGTTTGGAAGCACAGTCTCATGTACAGAGCTCAAGCTGGCCCATGACTTCTGACCTCCTACTTCTACTTCCTTCATGCTAGGACTACAGGTTGTGCCACCATTCCCTGCTCAAGTTTCAGTCTTCATCTGCTCCAAGACTTCTTTTTTTGTTGTTGTTTTGTTTTGTTTTACTGGTTTTTGTTTTGAGAATTGTTTTCCTCTTTTGGGTTTAATCTCCTCAATTATTTAAGGTTTTATTTGGTAAGCACCCATTTTCACATAAATAATGCTCCGTTTTCCAGTCTAATTCTGACAAATATAAACACTTTTACATTCTTACTGCTAGGCCAAGGACTATGATATTGCTTGGAAAGTACCTCACAGTTAATCTTCACTGTGATGTATCTCCTGGTCACCTTGTCCTACATTCCATACTTTCCAAATTATTTTCATGTATCTTATTGCATCATAATTTCCTTATGAGGAAGCATAATCTGCACTTTCATAATGAAGAAACTGGGGCTCCTTCTATGAGGTGGAATTACTTACTCAAGGTTAAACGCAAGAGGACTGGGGTGCAAAGTTCAATGTCCTTCCTTGCTAGGCCACAGCTATGACCCTCTTGTAGCACAGCTGGTGCGCATGAGAGAACTGGAAACTAGCTCCCAGGAATTTACCTGTAAGATGTGGAAAGCCAGCTAGGATACTGCTTTCTTTGATGCGTGCAAGGCAGTGGGGTCTTCAAAGCTCTATCCAACCACAGCAGTATGTCTTGAATTAAGGGATAGCTCAAAGCCTATGGGGTAGGAAAGCCCCTACTCTTCACCCTACTCACTAAACCGCAGCAGTCTGGGACTTGAGGACATGTTTGGTCAACTACATTGACCTGCAGAGTAAGTGCCCCACCCACGGTACCTTAAGTGGCTCTTTTTCCATGATACTATGTGAAACACTGTGGAAACGATGAAGAGGGCACAAAGGCCCATCCCGTATATCCATGCTGTTATCTTTTCCCAGCAGTCATCTGACAGCCGATGGAGAAGGGCACTACCCACAATGGCTGGAACAATGAGGAACTGGGAGAAAGGGAAGAGAAATGAATGAATACCCTGGCATCTGGGGGATTGAGACTTCTGCTAAAAAACAAACAAACAACAGAGGTTTGCCAATTCTGAAAAAGTAAGTTTTAAGCGAACATTTGTCTTCTTTGGATAATCGAAAGGAGATGCAGATGAAGTTAGTCGTGCACTGGAAGTAGGTGTTCCTGGCTCAGGGAACTGGGCCAACCAATGGGTGCACAAACGGCAGAGACACAACATTGCCCAACTGTTGCAAAATAGTTGTTCTTTATCCTAATTTCATTAAACAAGAGAGTACTCCATTCTCCTGTCTAATCTGATACAGAGTAGGTATTTTTTTTTTGTAAGTTTCTCAGGTCTGAGTTTTTTTTTTTTAATACTTTATTTTTTTTTCTTCAAGTTACATCTCAGTCACAAACCCTTCCCTATTCCCCCTTCCTATCCCGCCCTTCCACCCTCTTCCCCCCAGCAGCTTCCCCTTTCAGTCCAACAGACGGTTCCTTCTCTTATAACAGTAAATACTATACAAAACAAGATATAAATATGCCACATTTATGAGAGTTAAATGGCCCAGTATACCTTCCCAATGTCCAGTTTATACATATTTGGCCCCTGACTTTAACATTCTACTATCTAACCATCTCCATGAGTTTAAAGGTCTATATCTGACTCAACATTCATACTAACTTGCAACACAATTTTAAGAGTATCTTCTTAGATCTATAACACCCTCTTGATTCCTAAACAACTCAAAATTTAACTATGAGACTCTAGCTGTCTATTCTTCAACCACCTCAGAGACCTGAGAGGGATAAATATATTTGCTTATATAGGAAGTGCAGGGCCTGCAGCTTCCAAAACTAAGAAAGGACATACCAATGACTGCCTGGACAGTTCCCATTTTCTCTCCATACATTCCTGAATCAGTCTTCAGCCTTTGGGTCCTGTTTCTATGACAGACATTTGTTGTAGAGCAGGGATTATGAAGGACTTACCTACCCTGTCTTGGCAGAGTTAGGCTGTCAACTTCCCTGCTACCAAGTTTTGTCCTTTTTGGACAGCAGTCTGTCTGCAGTTGGTGCAAGGGGTTTTTTCATGCCAAGAGATAGGCTTGCCACTAATTCAACCATCTTACAGTGGAGGTTCTTCGATGCTTATCTTCTACTTGGAGTAGAATAGGGGGTGCTGTCAGGCGCTGATATGTCTCGATATAAAAAAAAAGAAAATCTTGATTTAAGATAACATCTTTGAATGCCATATTCTGCAGATCTCTTGGGGTTTTTGAAGATGCCCTATCCATCTCTTGTATTTAGATAAGCAAATGTTGCTTGTCTCTTAACAACTTGATTACTGAGTAGTTTAGAGAATATCACAGAGTAGGTATTTAAAATATTCAAACATCAAGCATATCCTAGAATTCCCAGAGAGGTCCTGATTTCTAAGCATTCCATCCTGTCTGCAATCCTACTGTTTAAGTAAAGGATACCTGGGTGAATAAGTCCACATTCTATTGTATAAAACACTCCTCCCTATCAACTGTTGAATTAGTATGTCCTAGTTTTTACTTTGAACTTGTTCATTTTGCCTATTTGGGAGTGCCTGCAGAACAAAGGGATTTGGTGCTTTCATCATTTTAAATAGTACACAATGAATAATCTATCCCTAAAACCCAAAGTTTGAGAAAACTAAAATCTTAGAATTCTGATTGCTACTTCCTCCCTTCGTCCCTCTCATTTCCTTCCTTTGGAACCATTAAGTAGGCTAAGGGTGACCTTGAGCTCTGGAACCCCCCCCCACCACCACCACCTAAGTGACAGGATTACAGGACCATGCCATGATGGTTGCCTTCTGTGTTATATTTTACACTACGGACCCAAATTTCAACATCAGGTACCAGCTTTCAGTGGTCCAGAACAACACAAGAGCAGTAACAGTAAGAACATCTTTTTCATTAAAAAAAAAATTATTTGTCTGAAAAAAAAATACCGTTAGAGATTTCTTACCGATCCTTTTACTCTTGTCGTGGGAGAGCACCCTCTCTGTTTATATTTGTCTGCAGTTTTGTTGTGTTTTGAGACAGGCTGGCATGATCTTTTCTAGCCTTCAAATTTCAAGCATGCATCACCATACTTGAATAATACCTTCTCTTTCAAGAAATGGTGTTGGTAGATATTTTCTGTCTTTAGAAATTTCATGGGTTTATAATATTCCCAAATATGCATTTACTTAAGATGACATATGCTGTTCTAAAACATTAGCCTGATGGTTTTATCAGTTTTTACTTAATTTAAGTTTAAGCGCTCGCTATTCCAGAACTTGTGACATGCTGGAAGAGTTAAGGAGTATTCAGGTCTATTCTACAAAAAATGTTATTTCTGAAGGTGGGCTGTGTATCTGAAGGTGCAAACCACTGTGCTGGCCCAACTCCACCCATAACTTAAGCCTTATCTAAATACTCATCACTACAGGAGCAGATTCATCACCTTCCTACTTCTTGCTTTCAGAATGTCTCAACCACTATTTCTCTCCAAAGGTCTCACAAAATGAAACTTCCAAAGAGAATTAAAAAAAAAAAGATAAAGGAAGTGTATAATGACAAAATAAAATGCAATGGCCACTGTGTAGGTGGGATTTTAGCTTCCTTTGTCTCAGAAAACCATTTGGTAAAACAAAACAAAACTCCAAACAACAACATCAACAGCAACAACAAGCCCCTCTGTTTTCAACAATGACTTGCCTTTGCCACATAAGCCCAGTGGCTGTCTTGAAAACGCAGTAGCTTTCATTCAAGGTCCCAGAGCATCATTAAGCTAGCTTCTTTGGCATGTCCTCACTAAAGTGCTTACCTCCTACTATTCTTTTGAAGAGTTATTGAGGCACACAGGTCTGGAAGGCTTGGGCTACAGGTCAGAGTGTGTGGAGCACTGTGCTCACACTGTCACATTCTGGTGGCAGAACCCAGCACTGACATGTAGGTACTTAAGGTCACAAGGAGGAGTAGCTCCAACAACTTGTGCTAAAATTACTAGAGAAGCCTTTCGTCGCCCCCGAGCCCTGTGGGAAGGACAGCAACAGAAAAGTTGTACTCACTGCGTGTGTGTAGCAATTGGCAGCGTGTTCGTAGCAAGTTGGTTTGTAGCGGCCATTGGCTGGGGCCCGATGGTTCATGAAACTATAGAAACAGAGAAGCCATCATGTGAGAAACACTGACCTGACAGTACAGGAAGTCTGTAGTGGTCACGCAGTCTCTCCTAAAAGAAAGAGTTGCTGTTATCAAGAAAACCAAAGCCATTAAAGAGGGTGTCAGCCTGGCCTGCAGCACTGAATCTAAAGCAAACATCTCGTTTATTTGATGAAACAGCCTTGAGTTTACTCAATAAACTTTCGTGCCAAGCAAAAGCAAACAGAAATCATATTAAACACAGCTGTACCCCCAAAATTAAAGAACTGATACATAACTAGGTTTTAAATCTTAAAAGTAACAATTTCTCCTCCCCTATCACCTGGATTTTAGTTACTGTCATTAAACAAAAAGGTACACACTGCATTTGCAAGGCTTCTGCTTTCTCACTCATATCGTGTAAAGCTTTATGTATGTAGATCTGGACAGCCTGCATCCCACATTAGAGGGCCTGTTAGACTAGTTTTCCTGTATTGTATTACCTGTTCTGGCACTAGGCAGCATATTTGATACCTGGCTACCTGTAGGCCACCTAAACAAGAAGTCATATTTTCACCTCCATTCTTCTGAGAGAAAAAGAGTCTGCTTCAGATTCCACACACATGATCAGTACGTGACGCCGAGGCTCAAGAGTACACACATACATATAGCCTGGCACACCCACACAGACGCTTATGGTCCAGGCTTCCCTCCGAGCTAACCTTCCCATAATTAGCAGAAGGATGGAAACTGTGCACACCACAAGGCTACTGCATTCCAGCAATAGGGTGAAGAAAGCCTTCTAAATCTAACCCATGCTTATGCCAGGCTCTGGCAATGTCTGGACCACTTTGACTATTCTCTGGAGGTTAACACACACACACATGGGCGGGGGCAGGAGAGGCAGGGGCAGAGGGAGGGCACTGAATAAAAGAGCGAAGCAGCAGGCACAGAGAAACAAATGGGTGAGATCCCAGAGTGCTACCTGTCACTATGCTAAGCATCAAAAAAACAAAAACAAAGCTGAAAAAACAAACAGAAGCCAAACAAACAAACAAACTTTTAAAAAATATTTTGGATAGTCCAGAGGTAGTCTGTGTTTGTTTGCCAATATCCAATCTGACCAATCACATTCTCCATTCACATGATGGAAAACAATACCAAAATGCCCCAAAGGCAGAGTCAAATCGCCAAAATCAAAACAAAATGGCTAAAATATATAATCAAGCCATTATAACCATTAAAAACAAAGGACTAACTAATATTTCTCTCCCCCCCCCACCCTACTGGGAGGAACCACGTACCCTCAGATCGAATAATTAAAGACACAACAGTCCCGAAAAAGTCCATTACACAGTTCAGGTTGGACATGGGGACAGTGAGGACATTTCACTTGGTCTAGTTGTCTAGCAGGAGCCTAAGTTTACTTACTGAGTATAGCCACTAGGCAGCCTAAAGAACAAATATTCCACCTAGTAGCTTCGGAATTTATCCAACTACCCTCCCCTGCAGATATACAAGCCCAAACTTCGTCTCTTCTCCCCTGGAAATTCCCCAAATTAGATCACTCATTTCCTATGGGATGAGCTGCCATACAGCTCTTATTAGTAAACAGAAAAATAATTACACGCCGGGGAAGAATGCTTCCCTACTGCTCCAAGCACCAGAGGATCTACCACATTCTCACCCTGAGAGATAACAGTGGCTTATACCTTACTAGGCATTTCCAAGGGTGGAGAATGAGCTTCCAAAATGGCTAGGGTTGGAGGAAAGGGGACGTGCACCATGTAGGGTAAAGTAGGAGCTGTCTACCCACCGCCAGGCTGCACACTAAAATAGCAGCTTCTATCTCAAGAAGCCCAGTCTAAAAATAGTCAGACCGTTACCCGGCATGGGGTGGGGGGGGTGGAATAGACTTTCATATTTTCTCCTGCAAGTGAAGAAGCTGGGCAGCCATGTCTACTGGTCTCTGCCTGGCAGAAATGATTAAGGCTAAAAATAAAGCAGGAAGCAGAGAAGATGGCTTAGTGGGTGAAGAGCTTGCTAGGCAAGCATGTGGACAAGTTCAATCTCCAGTATGCATGTTTTAAAGAAAAGGCACTTGAACCTGTAATTCTGATGCTGTGGAGGTGGAAACAGGCAAATCCACCTCATTGGTCACTTAGCCAAGGATACCTGGTATGCTCCAGATTCAGTGAGATGCTTGGTCTCAAAAAAAAAAAAAAAAATAATAATAATAAATGGGGATAATTGAAGAAGATTCCTGTTGTTAGCCACTAGTGTCCATGAGTATGCATACAGTACACACATGCACATGAATGCATACACATATCTGTGCATACACATGCAGAGGAAAGAGAAGGAGCTGGAGAGGAGAAAGGAAGCTATAGAGAAAAATATTCCTCCCCCTGTGGCCTGTGTTCCCTGTGCTGGTGGACAGATGAGCTTTATACTATAAACATAGGTAAAAACAACTATCCTGGGAGCATATTTCTGTCTGGGGCTCAGTGAGAAAGACAGCGCAATTGTCCCGCCGGGAAATAAGAATACAATTTTTCAATTTCTCTCAATCTGTCAGGCTGCAGTCACGCCTCCTCCTCCTCCAGTTTCTGAAGAAACCATTCCTGAGACCTAAGTGGAAAAGCAGATGCAAAATGCAAATAAACTCCCACATTCTTAGCCTAGTCTCTCCAACTCCCAAGAGAAGGAGAAAAATTTAAGCACGGGAGGAAAAAGGGTACCCACTTACGGAAATCATGTCTGGATGTGAGGGCGATCTGGCTGCGACATCTGTCACCCCATTGATCGCCAGGGTTGATTCGGCTGATCTGGCTGGCTAGGCGGGTGTCCCCTTCCTCCCTCACCGCTCCATGTGTGTCCCTCCCGAAGCTGTGCGCTCGGTCGAAGAGGACGACCTTCCCCGAATAGAGGAGGACCGGTCTTCGGTCAAGGGTATACGAGTAGCTGCGCTCCCCTGCTAGAACCTCCAAACAAGCTCTCAAGGAAATCATGTCTACTGAACAAGAAGCAACCTAATGGTTACTCAGTACCCTGGTGTGGGGGCTTGTGGACAGTGCCTTTCCTGTTTGCCATGCAGTGTAGGGTTGTAGACCATGCACCCATGGGATCTGACTAACTGGGTTGAGATTGAGCAAAATTTGGGCCCCAACTGAGGTTGGCAGGCAGGTGAGAATGTTCTCTCCCTGGTTTTTGCTAGCCCTAAGGGCATATAAACATCCTGAGCTCTGGTTACAGGTGGGAAGTCACATAAACAGACTCTGTTATCTACCCCCATGCAAAGAGAGTATCAGAATTTGGCCAATTCCCACCCATCTTGATTCTCACAGTTCAAAAGAGAGATTCCTGATCAAAAGCTAATTCCTGGAGAGAGATCATGACCCATCTCAGGAGTGCAGTGCACACACACAGATTTTAGGGAGCTGTCAGGGAGATAAGAACTTCGTGGAATTAGTTTAATAGAGGTTCACCAGATAGTGGACTTGGAGTCATGATTCCCTCTAAAGGAGTTTTTGCTGCTGGGGAAGACCTTTCCTGACTGCGCCATCATTTGCCCAGGAGTTTGGGGACCTGGGTGGGAAAAGCCAAAGAGGACATCCTCATCACTGCCAATCCTCCAGGGCACTTACCAGTGTGGACCATGGCTCCCCCCCAGTGTTGCTTGGCTCCAGCTCTGCAGCAAATCCAGGGAAGGTACCAGCGGGGCAAACACACCCACACTCATCCCCTACCTACTGGAGGGTTTTTTGTTTTTCACTACATCCTGGGCAGAGTAGCCAGCATGCAGGAGTGTCCAACCTTTTGACATCATGACATGATACTGTCATCTACAAATATTTTAGGCCTTATTCATAGCTATGCTGAAATATATGTGGGCTATGGATTGGATAGATAAGCCTGTAGGGGTCTGATTCAGGCCTGCGTGTGGCAGTCACATTTAGTAAGACAATTAATGAGGCAGGACTTACTAACTTTCTCTTCCAATATTCTCTTTTGCTTCTGGCTTTGGGGTTATTCTTATGTGTTCTTTGCCCTACAGCACAATTCCAAAACTATGGAGGGAAAGAGTAGGCACCAACCTTTTATACATTAGTACACTAAATCCACACCAAAGCACTGGGCTCTCAGAAAACAGGTCTGCCGCTCCTTCAGCAGAATTCATAGGCATAAGACCAGGCCACACAGATTATGTTTCCTGTGTCCCCAACTCCCCAAGTGCAAATACTGTCAGCATTACTTTCAAAGTATATTCCAAATCAGCTTACCGCTACAACTCCACGTCGCCCAACTGAAATCAAGACCAGCATGAAACATCTCCAACCTGTGAAATTGGAGCCACATAACTGGCCTTGCTACCTATCCCCTACATGTTCTTCTTCCTATGGTAGCTGTAACTGTCTATTAAAAAACAGATCATATCATGTACCTCTACTTAAAACTATCTCTTAGCATCCCAAAATGCTTGGGGTATCCCTTTGATGCATCCCTGACCCACAAGCCTCCACAGCTATTCCCTACACTCAAGGTGCCACCAGCCTGTCCATCTGCCCTCTAGCTAACACCGCCTCCTTTCTGTTCCTTTAACCCACGAAGTTCTGAAGTTCTTATCTACTTGAAGGAACTGGCTCTTTATTTCTCCTTAGAACATTCAACTTGCTTCTCTTCCTTCCAGCTAACACATCCCCTCCTCCTAAGAGATCTTCCAGACAGCACAGATTGAAGTATCACTTTGGTTTTTCCACCCAAGCAGCATCCTTAGCATAACTAGTAAGAATTTGGTTCCGAAACTTTTTTTTTAATTCTATCTTTCCATACTGTAATAGGAATCTATGAAGGTGATCTTTACTATTTTATTTCCAGTTTCAAGCACAATGCTCAACTTTTGGTGAAGCTTAATTAATTAGCATTGAATGGATGGATAAAAATACAGCTCTCCCAGCTGTAGAGATAACCCACAGTCAATTTGGCTTTACTGGAGACTGTACAGGTTCCATACAGAAGAGCAACAGGCAGCCTTGGACCCAAAAGAATCCTGAGTCTTATGAACAGAAAACTCAAAAGCCAAGACAATGGATATCCCCGGGGCCCCTTCAACACCATTGAATGCTATAGCTTCATTTGATCCTGTGCCCAGCACCCTGCTACCATGCCAGCTCCCTTTTAGGACTAAGCATGGCATCTGTTCAGGCAGTGCCACTGTCAGTGATGATACTCTTGGCAATTACTAAAGGGAGAAAGAAGACAGAAGACCACCTCATTCTATAACTCGCCCACATTCTACGGTTCAACGCTCTAAGAACCAGTCCAATTAGGCAGCAGAAGCCGCAGAAGACTTCCTCAATACTTTAGATTTTGAAAAAGATGCTTTTCCATGCAATCACTTTAAAATCTCATCAGTAGGGTAGTTACGGCTGGGGCTGAGGAAGAACAATCCTGTTTCAGCTGAGAGGCAGAAAGGGTGAGTTCATAGTGCAGGTAGCAGCTGCAGATAGGAAACTGTAATCCAGGTCTGTTTCTTCCTATGTATCTCACTCTGAGAAAGGACTTTGCTTCTCTCTAAACTTATCTGCTCTTCAATTACTAGTAAGATGAAAAATATGCAAGTACCCAGCTAGTAGCTGGCACACACAATGGTAATGGTTATTATGACCTGTCAGAGATGTTAGAGAAAGGAAAGAATGAGAGAGAGAGAGAGAGAGAGAGAGAATGTGTGTGTATATGCACATGCTTAGGTGTCTTGAGAGACTCAACTGAGAGGGATAAAGCAAGGTAAAAAATGTGCTGCATCCCAGAGGAAATTTTTTTCATATCCTAAGTTTTTTCTTTTGCAGCTTAATGATTGCTTTAACCGCTCCCTTACAATCTTCCTCCATATAAATGGCAGAAGTCTGAAAGACAATCCAAAGCCACAATAACCGGCGAGTTCCCACTCTGAGTGAATCGGCAAGGTTTTTTATTTAGGCACAGCTATAAACCATGGTCTAATGAAGTGCTCCTCAACTGAATCCCAACACATCTATCAGGGAAAAGAGCATTATCAGTTCAAAGACAATATGTCCCTCCTATATAATTTACCTGCATGTAACTATAGTGGCTGCACATCAAGGTGTTTAATGGCCACTAGAAGGTATGGAATACTACTTTCAATACTTTAATGTGTGAATCATAAAAATCAGGACTCTTCTAATATTACTTTGTATTTATAGACTTATTTTCAAGTTCAAATTGGTGCTTATAAATAGCCCTCCAATCTAGACTATAATAGAGAAACAGGTAGTGAAGGGATAACATCAATCAACATCAAAAGAGACCCAATGATCATCAAGAAAGACACAACTAACATTTGTGGAATACAATGATATATAACCACTCAAAATTACACTCTATGATACTCTGAAAGATAATCCCTGTGTTTTCTAATTTTGAATGGATCCAAAACAGGATAAGAGCAAATTCTGTCCATCAAAAAGATTGTTCAATCAGCTGAAGTGGTTTTTATTTTTTACATTTTTAGAGCTGTCTGAATGTTGATGTGGCAAACAAAAACAGACATTTTCCTTCTTTTTATAGAATTCAAAGGAACAGAAAAGAAATACAAAGTCTTCGTCAAATAGGGAAGGGGTAATTTTGCAGAATATAGCTACTGTTCTCTGAAAGCAGGAAGCCCACAGACATGCAGAGAAAACCAAATCAAACAACCACCCCCCCCCACACACACACACAGAGACATGAGGTTCACACATGTTGCAGTCTCTCTTAAATCCATGAGGTTCTAAATTAGAAAGACCAAGGTTCCCCTTTGCCTTTGGCATGGATAGTAGCTCCCCTCCAAGAACAGTGCCAGACATTCAGTCACCAAGTAATAGGCAATATTCAGAAGGCAACCCAAATCTTCAAGCTGATCCCCTTCAACCAATGGCAAAGACCACACTCATACTGTGTGTGTATTGGCTCTTTTACCCTTTGGGACTGGAAGGAATGAGATAAGCTTTAATGGGTGAATGGGGGGAAAGTAATCGGAAAGGGTAACTAAATTCTGGGTTTACATTTTGAAATGAAAAGACTACCTCAAACTCAACAGCCTGCTTGGAAGATTTCAAGCATTTCTGCTTTTGGATTCTCTTGTAGCTCACACTAAGCTAGCCTGGCGGTGGTGAAGGGCTGGGAATGGGTATGGCTGCCAGGCTCAGACAAAGGGATGGAGAGTTACCAGAAACCCGAGGGGTGAACTTTCACCCACTTAAATAAACAGAAAAGCTCAGAGCTTTCTTTGGAAACAATAGGCCAGCAGCCTTCATCATTCCTTCCAGGCAGGGACCGGGAGAGAAGGACCACTGTGCCCGGAGGTCCCCACCACCTCTCCAGTGTAGAGCAGCCCACTAGCCTTCCGGCGGCGCCTCCTGCGTTCTTTTCCCCCATTTCTAAAACCAGGCGTCTCAAAGCCAGGCTCTCCACCTGAATGGTAATTTGCCCCACCAAATAGCACACCACTGGGCTCTTAGCTTGAGAACCGCAAGCCCGACACATCAGGCAAAGCTGAATCAAGGGGAGCGTGCCTCAGTTTCCTGTCTCTAGGGCCAGTCACGGACAAAACACCTCAAAACAACTCCCTCAGGCCAGACCCCCTACCTCACTGTAAGACAAATATCGCCACAAGGTGCTGCAGCAGCCCCAAGCGACCTCACGCTGGGGTTTGTAACAGGATGGAGGCCCTGAGTGGACTCCTGGGCTTCTGAGACTAGGGTAAGGCGCTCAGAGCTAGTAGCAGCAGTGTCTGTATGGGGATCGCAAGAACCAAGCTGGGCGTGCAAACGGATGGAGGAGGCAAGGCGGACGCGGGGTCCCGGGGCACAGATCCGGAGCTGCCCGGAGGAAGGGGATCGCAGGACTGAGGGTCTTCCCAGGAGCCGGTCCCGGTCAGGGCTCAGGATCCTGCTAGACGGAGCACACGCCCCGCAGCGCTCTCACCGCTGGAATCGATTCCTGAACCGCATTGATCCTCCGCTCCTCCGAGGGGGCCGGGAGCTCCGTCTCTTCTGCACCAGCGGTGGGGCGCGCGGGCCTCATGGGCTTGGGCTGCTCCCGAGGCCGCCGGCGTGCCAGGCGGGAGCCGTGCAACTGGGCAGGGCCGGAGTGGGCCACGCTGGGGGTCAGCACAGGGCCCGGGCCAAAGCAGGCGGCTGGGGGCGGGAGGGAGGCCGCTTAAACGGCCCCGGCGCCTCCCGCCTCCAGCCTCCGGCCTCCCCCGCTCCTCCGCCCCCGGGTGCCCGCGCCCCGCCCCGGAGCCAGGCTCCGCCCCCTCCTGCTCCTCCCCCTGCGTGCGCCCGCGGCCGCCAGCGCGTCACCAGGCCTAGTGGCCAATCAGTGTCCGGAGCGGCGCGTAGCTCCGCTGTCATTCATTTCACCCCCTCACCAAAAGCTTCGGAGGCGCGACCTCAGGGTGGAGGGGCGTGGTTAGAGGAAAGGGGAGGGGCGCGGGGAGGGCGGCGGTCTGCATTAAAGCTTTGAGTAGGGTGAGAGGAAGAAACTGTTTGTAGGAGATGGCCCACGATCTTAAAGCAGCTGTGCCGGAAGTGGCAGCAAGCAAGGACCTCTCTCTGCCTTCTAATCTTGGCCCCGTGTCATTTACTCATCCTTCATTCATTTCTGAGTCCTTCCTTTCATTTATTTCTTCACTATTTACGCTACTGTAAAGAAACGACTGTACTGTGAAGAAGAGATTAGATAGAGTCTCTAAGAACGGGGATTCTTCTAGAGGGATCTTTTTAGATCTCATCCATTTCATTTTCTAATTTTTAACCCAGGAAACTCCCAAAGAATGAGTAGAATGGAGGACGTTTTGGTAAACATTTTTTAAAGCTAAGAGGATTTGCCAGAAGAGCAGTTCATAAGGAGAGAGGGGAGGTAGTGAACACACTCAGAGGTATACTGGAAAGAGGAAAGTGACAGACATTTGCAGAGCCTGTCAGTACCACTCCTGGAATCTATGGGGGCTCCCCTCCATCAACTCCGCCCACACCCATCCCTCACTCCTCAAAGATTACCTTCTTGAGGGATTTAGGGCCAAGTTCATAGGAGTGCCAAGCATCGCGAAGCTAGGGAATGGTTTCACCCACAATTCTAGTTTTCTTTTCTTTAGGTCCCCAGGGGTACTTTCCACAACAATTGCATTGACCTTGGCAAGAATCCTGAAGATTGAGATCACCTTACTCATTTCACAGGTAAGGAGGCCCAGGCTTCGAGAGCTGATACTATTCACAATAGCAGAGTAATTGATTCAACCAAAGGATGTAGAAGGAAAACGTGTGTGTGGAGACAGCATGGAAAATTAGTCAGCCATAAGGAAAAAATGAAGATGTGAGAGTGATCTGACTGAGATATGTCAGGCCGTTGATCTTCAGGATTGAATCAGCTGATTGAGCTGGCTAGGTGGGAATCTATTTCCTTGTTTAGGTCCTGATGCTTCCAATTCCAAAGCTGCGCACTTGGTTTAAAAGGACAACCATCCCCACAGAGGAGGGCTGGATCATTCTTCGGTCAAGGGTAGGAATAACTACATTCCTGGGAAAGAACTTCCAAACTGGCTCTCAATAGGAACTGATATCATGTCCTCAGAAGGGAAATGGATGGAACTAGATATCATCATATGAAGTGAGATAAATAAAACAGACTCAGAAAGACAAATATAAAATGTTTTCTCTCATATGTTAAATATAAAGATAGAAAAAAAAGCCTTCAATGTAGAAGGGGATCAAGGAAAAGGGAGATAAAGGGGATGAATCTCTTCCAAGTGTACTATGGGCATATGTTCTATTTTCTTATCTGTTGCTGCACTAAAATGTCCTGACCAAAAAACAACTTTGGGGAGAAAGGAGTTTGTTTGGCTTACAATTCCAAGTTATAGGCAGCATTATGGAGGAGTCCAGACAAAAACTTCAAACAGCAGGTTATATCACACCCACAGTCAAGAGGAGGGCAAAACATGAATGTATATGCTAACTTGTTTGTTTGCTTGTGCTGGGCTCAGTTTCTCTTCTCATACAGTTCAGGGGGCCCTGCCTAGGGAATGGTACTGCCCAAAGTGGGCTGGGTCTTCCCTCATCAATTAACTGCACTAAGACAATCCTCCACATACCAACCCAATGTAATCAATTCCTTATTGAGAGTCCCTTCCCAGATGATTCTAGGCTGTGTCAAGTTGAAAAGGCTAATAACCATCATGGTGTGTATGAACCTGTTGCAATGAAACCTATTATTTTTGTACAACAAGTATGTGCTGAGTGAAAAAGAAACTTGCCTGATGCAAAGCAGATTCAGATGTATCTTCCTGTAACACTGAGCCCCAGATAGCTTCAGTATGCCAACTGCTTCTCCCTAAGTTTTAAAACAGCACGGTTCTTAAAACATGCATTCGACTCCTTTTCCACTCACAGTAAAGCCTGACAGTTAGAAGAGATTGAAAATCTACCAATTGGCTACTTGGCTACTCCCCAGATAAATGATCAGTGTTTCAGGAGATGGTGACAAAGGAAGTAACTAAAAAAAGATAAATGAAAATTAGTCACATGAAATGATGACATAAGGGACAGGAACAAGGACGTGTAATTATAACAAATGTACCACTTCCTTGGGGAAGCTAGGGGAGGCTATATATGAGAGGGCATGAAAAGTCTGTGTACTTTCCTTTCAGTATTACCCTGAACCCAAAATTGTTAAAATTGCTTGCTTTTTTTTTTCAAAGAGAAAGAAATAAAATGCTGATGCATGCTTCAACATGAATGAACCTTGAGAGCGCTTATGTGAAATAAAAGAAAACAATTACAAAGACAAAGGTCACATATTACATAGCTGTAGGGCCAGCCAGCCTACGTTCAGTGGAAGACCCTGCTTCAAAAAGTAAGGCAACAAAGGGAGACACCTGACATTGGCCTCTGGCCTTCATACAGATGTGCTCACATGAACATATATGTACATACTTGTACATATACCCACATAATCATGCACATGTGACATATGCACACAGTGAGACACATCTGTTTATGTAAGAAGTCCCAAATGTATTTGCAGAAAAGAAGTACTGGCTTCAGTTTAGAAATTGGGATTGAGATGATGGTGGCAGAAGAAAATAGAGAGGTTTTGTATTTATTTATTTATTTATTTTGTTTTGTTTTGTTTTGCATTAACAGAACATAATGTTCTTCATACATTTGGGGATATAGGTCTTTTTATAAAACTGCAGACACATTTGCAAAAACAACCTGTTCCTTCCTTACATGAAGGGGTTTGTCATCTCATAGACGCCAGATGCTGAGGCAGCTTTTGGGAGAATGCCTGCTCTGTTGACTGAGGTACACAGGGTCCCTAGATATAGGATGCTGATAAGACTATCAAGTACCTGAGCCCTGCTTCCTAATGGGCCAATCAGAAAATAATAGATTTGCTCAAGCTTTGGATTGAGTTGTTCTAGGAGGATCAAATGCACTTTTCACTCAGATGTGTTGCTGCTTTTTGGTGCATCTCTACAAATGACCTAGCAAAGCAACAACTTTAGTAGAAGTTGCCTGGCCTTCCCCCTTTCTTCAGAAGAGGAATGTTGCCTTGTCCTGTTCTTCTACCCACATTCCCTGAGCTGGGAAGATCCTTTGTCTTTGCATCTCTACGTGCTCAGTCCATAGACTTTCCTGATGAAAGTAACTGAAGAAAACAATGGGAAATAAAATAATGGTGGTTTGGGGAAATGGAAGGGACATGGATACTATGGTGACTGATCTTAATTATCAACTTGACTGGATTTGCAATCTCAAAGAAGCAGGCATCTTCTCTACTGTGTCTTTGGCAGAGTTTCTGGGAACATTTAACAAAGGAAGGAAGGCCCTGTCTGAGTGTGCCTGAACCTTCCTGTGGGCCAGGCTCCCAGGCTGAATAAGAAGGGGGGAATGAGAAGGCAAGTTGAGCATCAACATTCCTTTCTGTGCTCAGGACTGTTGAAGGTGTGGTCAGTGCCTCTCAGTCCTGCTGTCGCTCAGGCCTCTTCATGGTGGAGTATACCCTTCAAACCATGAGCTAACTAACCAAAATCACCCTTCCATAACCTTTTATTTGTTTGCTTGAAGCCATGAAAAACAATAACCAATACAGGTACATAAAATCTATATTGATCTTTCTGGTCAGGATGAGTAAGAAAAAAATAGCATATAATTCATAATCCAGAGGATGGTGTTTAAGGTGTTTTAAGAAATCAGGAGAAATTCAGCAAGTACAAGGGTTTGTAGACATGTAGGAAGGCACAAGAATGACAAGAGTAGGAAAAAGATTGTTGAGTTTCCCTAAGAGTATTTTCCAACAAATAAAATTTAGAGGCCTATTTAAATATTATTATTTTCATTGTCTGTTTGCTAGTATTGTTTGAAAATGTTCCTCTTGGAGTCTGGATCACATAGAGCAACTTGGTAAAGCTCTTGTCCAGACTAACCTTTTTGACAACTTACTTTTACATCCATTGTTTCTTTTTTTTTTTTTTCTTAAAACCATCCTGCCAAAGCCAAGTAAGATGTCACATGCATCTGTGCTTGTAATGTCAATTACTCAGAGGCTGAAGCAGGAAGATCGAGTGTTTAAGTCAAGAAGTTCAAAGTCAACCTAGGCAGCATAATAAGATCTCATCCCTCAAAATAATAACCCTACAAGAAAATTTTGCATCTATTTTGGAAGTGAAGAAGTGAAAGCATTAAGGGAATTTTGTGATTCAGTTAGATTTGTAAATATAAGTGAAAAGGTTGAAAGTATAGACCTTCTGACCCCAAGCCCAGGCCTTGTCCCTCTGAACTTCATCATAGTATGTATGTTATCCATGTCTTCATGAAACAGCATTCCACTCTCAATGAAAAGTCAATATATGGCATTGTACTGATTGCAGTGCTTGCCTTCCCCCAACCGAACTGCACTAGATTTGTATAGGATCCTCTGACAGCCTTATGATGTTCATGTTGAATATAGAAATTTTGGGAAAGCTGCAGCTCTCTTTTTAGAAGAAACCTTGGTAGGTGCAGATTTTGGTAGGCAAAGAAATGTTCTCAGAGAAAGCAGAATTTCATGGCAGTGGTTGTCACCATGTGGTTCAAAAGCCACAAGAGCATACCAAAGACTTTCACACTGGTTTGTGCAAAGCCATTGTCTGCTTTTTTTTTTCCAGCTGAAAGAACAAAGAATAGTAATCTTAAAAAAAAAAAAAACTGGATGTCCTTGAATTTGGGTGATATAGCCATGTAG
>CAJQZJ010001558.1:5425530-5461355 GCA_907164525.1 Lophiomys imhausi
AATTTGGGTGATATAGCCATGTAGTTCAACACTTCTTGCTTTTATAGATAGGGGTATTAGGAAGTTAGTAGTAGGGACAACCAAGGCCAAAGTCAACTGCAAATGAATGGGCTTGAGAGAGGCTTCATGTCTCTGTATGTCATGGGTAGTCTTGCTGCTGCAGGCAAAGGCAATACATAACTTCTCTTGAAGAGAGAAAAGGAGTTTGTTGGTGGAATGGCCCAAGAGTATTTCTCCATGCTTACACACTACAGAAGCTGCTCTGAAACACTCCCCTCCTGAGAGGATCCAGACACTGCCCACAACATCATTTGTACTCCCTGTTCAGCCAGACCTTCTTGAACAGCCCATAGCAGCTTCCTGACAGATGTCTATGTAGTCAACCCTCTGTATCCATCATCTGTGCATCTATACATGCAACCAATTGTAGAATGGAAAGACTTTTAATTATAATTCCAGAAAATTTCAGAGAGTAAAGCCTTGAATTTACTATGCACCAAGTACTACACTCCACATAAGTGAAGTGATGTGGGCTGTGGGCATTGCATGAGGATTTAGATGTAAGTTGGAGATGACAAAGTATACAAGAAGATGTGTACATATATATATATATATATATATATATATATATGTACCTATTATATACAACAATATTGGAGGAAGAGACTGGTGTTAAACTCTTTTTCTAATGGTAAGGACTAATTCATAAGAGCAAGAAATGCTGTTTTCCTTGTGAACCCCCATAAAATTCTGTTAATTCATAAATATTAAACATCACTGGTTCCCACTCAACTTCACATAGCATATTTCCTATATATCCACCATGGCTTGAACCCTAAGTCTTCCTATTAGATAAATATGGAATTATAGAGTCCCCTGAAGAGGGAACCGAAGAACATGGGGAGAGGGGACATAGTAGTAACATACTTTTCCACCTCAGATCCTGCTTTATGGCTGACAAACATACAAAGATGTATGTATGACTCACATACATACAAAGATATATGTATATCTGATATACATACAAAGATGCATATATGTCTGAGCACCCTGGGGTTTTGGTATCCTTAGGGGTCCTGGGACCAAATCCCATGAACACCAAGGAAGAAATCAAAACCTAAATGACACTTTAAAACTCACAGCTAAGTAGTACTAGTTGTTACTAGCTTTTATGAATAAGGGAAGTATTTTTTCCTGTCATACACGTTATCAATGAGCACTTTCTGCATATGGTCTAGAGAGTGTACTGGTGCTAGGCAGAAAGTTCGATAAGATGATTCATGGAGGAGATAAACATCTCGCATTAAGTAACAGCTCAGTGTGTGACGGTCCAGTGGGATATTGGTCTGGATGTTCTAAAAGCTGTGGGACAGGCAGCGGTAACCTTTAACAGCAGGCATCAATGAGATTCAGCAAATTAGTCAGGAGAGGAAGGCGAGCAAGTTAAGCTCTAAGGGAAGAACATGGAATCCACAAAGGCCTGTAGCTTTCTTCATGTGAAACTGTTTCAAACACATCAGGCCTTTGTGGAGAAGGATCCTAGATGGTACGGTGGGTAGACATGCTTCATAGTAAAGAGAGGATGGATGTGTTAAAACAATGTTTGGGGTTCATATTGGAAAAATGTGTAACATCCAGGTGAAATGATCAGTTTCATATCTAGAGAGATGTAGGAGAAACAGCTGGGAGGGACACAACTGAGAGCCTTGGTTATTGATAGGAACTCTAGTGTCACATAAGGATGGGAATGGTGTAAATCTATCTTGTCACCCTTTGCTATTGAGTACCTTAGAGGTGTTCTGAGGAATGTGAAGTTTATTTTTACTGAACTGCAATGCATTAAATTTAACTAGTTATATGTGGCTTCCACACTGCACAGTAATACAGGTCTGTATTCTTTTTCTCTTTGTACAAATGGAAACTCCAGTTTTTAGCTGAGCACAAGAATGCCCAGAGTAAAGATTATGTTTTACAGCTAATGTGGTCATATGGCTGAGCTCTAGGCAGTTCCATGAGAGCCACAGTGTAATTACTGGTTCATGCCTTTAAAATTCAGAACCTCTGCCTACTTATCCTCATCCACAGGTTGAAATGTGGACACAGTGGATGGACAAGGAGACTCTGGCATGATGGAGCAGCAAGCCAGGTGAGCCTACGTCCGAGAACTTGGGCAGAACTGCTGTACTGGTTCGTAATTCTAACTAAATAAGAGGGAAAAGTTTCCATCTCATTCATGTTGCTGTTATTTGAAGCTTCTCTCCCATTTACCCCATCCCGGCAGACCCGGTAAGAGAAATTGACAAACAGATTGCAACAGTCCAGGCAAGATTCAATAAAGCTGAGAAGTAAGACAGTATCATGGAAGTAGAATAAAGGGAAGTAATCAGAGACAGATAAAAGAGTTCGTGTGTGTGTGTGTGTGTGTTTGTGTGTGTGTGTGTATGTATGTGTATACATGTTGGTGTGCAAGTATGTGAGTATGCAAGTATGTCAACTCAGGTGCCTTTCCTCAGGATGCCTCTACCATGTATTTTAATGCACCTCCCCAGTGCAAAGAACCAGCACATACCACTAACTACACTTGTCAGTCCTGGGGATTTAGGTCAGTCCCTCATGCTTCCACAGAAAGCATTTAACCTTAACTCGCCAGACCACCCCATCTGCTTTTGAGACACACTCTGAGGCTCAAAGTGGCCTGAGATTCACAGTGATCCTAGCCTCAGCCTCCCAAGTTCTGGGTTTGCCAATCTGAGCCATCATACCTGGCTGAAGGCATTATATATACAAAGCTTAAATCTGTGAAAATGCTTCAGAGCCAAGGAGTGACAATGCCACCCCTGGTTGCTTTTGTATGCATTGTGCCTAATTAAGCTTTTAATCCTATTTAAAAATGGAAATCTAATGAGTGAAGAGAAACAAAACAACACACACACACACACACACAGAGAGAAAGTAAAGAAAACAAATCAAAACAACAAACCAGAACACACTCTCTTCCCTAGATAGAGCTCAGATGTGCTGTAAGGGAAATATAATTAAATGTGTGTCAAACCATGACCTATTCAAAAACCAGGAAGTACTTTTATTTGAGACTAGTCAATGGGAGCTCAAACAAAAAGCCAGCATAGAAATTCTAGAATAGTTTAAATATGCATGTTTTGTGATTATAAACCATCACTTCTGTGCCAAAAAACCAAAACAAAACAAAACAAAACCACCCATCATGAATGACAACTTATTTAACCCGGATTGAAAGAGAACGCTTTGTATGTTGCCGGAAGGCCAAATTTGCTTCAGGAGTAGTACTACCTAGACCCCCCCCCAAAAAAAAGAGGGTAATTGTCCCAGGGTTGGGATTGGGGCAGGGCTCTGTTCTTATCTTTCCAGGAGAATCGAAGCGTCCATTAGGGGAGCCCGGGGATGGCTGGACAGCGGAAACCTCAGCAGAGAGCAGAATCAGGAACCAAGGAGGACAAGTGACCCAGTTGATTCTGCCTGGCAGACTTCCTCAATAGCTGTCTCCATCGGGGGGCTGCAACCACGGCAATCCAATGTCGCTGGGACCATCCAGCTCTACACAATGCCCCGGCCGGAACCTCAGTGAAGCCTGCAAGATCAGCTTCTGCCTACAAACTCCTTAGGTCATCTAAACAGCTGAGAACAGAAGGACTGAACATAAAAAGAGTGTACTAACATTTTTAACCATTTTTTTTCCATTTGGATTCGGGCCCCAAACAGGTCTACTACGACCCAAATCAGCAGGAAGTCACTTTAAGAGAGCGACGTCCCATGCCCAGAGGGTGGGGAAGGTGTTTCTCCGCCCTTCTTTTTGGTTATTTGAAGGATAACTGAAAACTCTGATATTTAAGGGAAGAGATTACAAGCTGATAAATGGTCCTGTTTAATGGGTTTTGGAGGTTAGCCCCAGGGACTTCCTACTTTTCCTTTTCTGTATCCTTCTTCCTCTCCTATGTAGGAGTGCATAGGCTTGAGAAAAATGAGATATAGACATAGCACAGGAAGGTCCAAGAAGAAGGGGCAGATTATTGAATATGCCCTTATACCTTTGTATATTGATACAAAATTAGTAGTTTATTTGGCTAAAGTGGTATTGACCATTGTTTATTGTGCAAAAATAAGAATGTATTGGATTACATCGGTATTGATCTTTGTATATTGATACAAAATCAAGATTATAGTTGGCCACAATGGTATTGACCCTTGTATATGGACGTAATATTAAGATTGTATTGGGCTACATAGGCATTGATCTTTGTATATTGATACATAATTAAGAGTATATTTAACCACAATTGAATAGATCTTTGTATATTGATACAAAATTAAATGTAACGCTTCCTAATGGTATCATACCTAGAGATACTTAAAAATAAAATGTGAAGCTGTGGCCTCTTGATACCAACCGTCTAAAACGGTCTAGGATAGTTAAGTAAAACAAACTCCTAGTCATGCAAACATGTCACTTTGTTAGCTACTATGACAGTCTATCACAGATATTCTCTAAACTACCCAGTAATCAAGTTGCTAAGAGACAAGCAACATTTGCTTATCTAAATACAAGAGATGGATAGGGCATCTTCAAAAACCCCAAGAGATCTGCAGAATATGGCATTCAAAGATGTTATCTTAAATTAAGATTTTCTTTTTTTGATATCGAGACATCAGCTCCTGACAGCACCCCTATTCTACTCCAAGTAGAAGATAAGCATCGAAGAATCTCCACTGTAAGATGGTTGAATTAGTGGCAAGCCTATCTCTTGGCATGAAAAAAACCCTTGCACCAACTGCAGACAGACTGCTGTCCAAAAAGGACAAAACTTGGTAGCAGGGAAGTCGACAGCCTAACTCTGCCAAGACAGGGTAGGTAAGTCCTTCATAATCCCTGCTCTACAACAAATGTCTGTCAGAGAAACAGGACCCAAAGGCTGAAGACTGATGCAGGAATGTATGGAGAGAAAATGGGAACTGTCCAGGCAGTCATTGGTATGTCATTTCTTAGTTTTGGAAGCTGCAGGCCCTGCACTTCCTATATAAGCAGATATATTTATCCCTCTCAGGTCTCTGAGGTGGTTGAAGAATAGACAGCTAGAGTCTCATAGTTAAATTTTGAGTTGTTTAGGAATCAAGAGGGTGTTATAGATCTGAGAAGATACTCTTAAAAGTGTGTTGCAAGTTAGTATGAATGTTGAGTCAGATATAGACCTTTAAACTCATGGAGATGGTTAGATTGTAGAATGTTAAAGTCAGGGGCCAAATATGTATAAACTGGACATTGGGAAGGTATACTGGGCCATTTAACTCTCATAAATATGGCATATTTATATTTGTTGTTTTGTATAATATTTACTGTTGTAAGAGAAGGAACCATCTGTTGGACTGAGAGGGGAAACTTCTGGGGGGAAGAGGGTGGAAGGGCGGGATAGGAGGGGGGAATAGGGAGGGGTTTGTGACTGAGATGTAACTTGAAGAAAAAAAATAAAGTATTTAAAAAAAAGATATTTCTTAATGAACAAGCAAGATCAATTTTTAAACTATGGAAACCATTGTTTGCCAATGATTTACCAAGCCATTAATATTTTAGGCAAGTTAAAAAAAGGGGGGGGGGTGTTTTTCTACATTTCTTTATTCTTAAAATGTGCATCAAAAGCTCTTTCATTGTTCAGAATTTAGTCATTAAAAATGTTTTCATTAGAGGGGCTGGAGAGATGGCTCTGTCAGTAAAGTGCTTGCTACACAAGCATGAGGACTTGAGTTCAAATCCTCAGCACCCATGTGAAAGCCAGGCATGGCAATGTGCATTTAGCACTCTAGTGTTAGAGATGTGGATTTGGATGTGTCTCTGGGGCGCACTGGTTGGCCAGTATGACTAGTTATCTTAGTGAAAGACTCAGAAAAATAAGATGAAAAGCCATAGAGTAAGACATAACCAGTGTTAATCTCTGGGCTCCACATGTGCAGTACACACACACATACACACACACACACACACACACACACACACACACACACACACAAGTGCATACATGCATATGTACTTTTTTTCACTAGATATATTTGACTATGTGAGACTTTACAGTACTTTTAGTAAGTAAGTAACTGGCTTTTCTTTTTAAGACAGAGTTTTCTCACTGCATTGCTCAGGCTTGTCTCTAATTTCTGGGCTCAGGAGATCTTGTAGCTTCAACCTCCCGAGAAGCTGAAACTACAGGTTTGCTGGTCTTGGGCATGAATGATGCAAGTGGAGATGTCAAGAACTTTTGAGGATCAGAGGTGTACATAAGGAACTGTCTAGAGCTAGGTATAGTGATATGTGCCTGTGATCCCAGAATTTTGAAAGTAGATGCAAGAGAATCAGGAGTTTAAGCCAATCTTGGCTACATGATGACTTTGAGGTTAGCTGGGGATAGATAAGACCTCATCTCAACAAACAAACAAACAATAAACTCATGCAGTAATGGCACTACTGTTATGGGGGTAACCAACCTATCTCTAATTGGATTTGAAGATCTATCCATAGAAGAGAATTCCTGCCTGATACTATAAACTTGGTCAAAAAGCCATGGTGGAGGAGGTCATAGGCCCTTGTAGGGAGCAAAATAATGTTGTTTAATTAAGTTAACATAATATCAAATTGTCTTCTAAATATTTATACTGATGTAATAGACAAATACTCCTTTCCACCTTAGTCAGACAAACCTCTTTTCCCAGTGAAAAATGGTAAATGAAGAGACTCAAGGTTGTACAAGGTGTTCAGAATAAGTGAAAAATGAGTGCTCAGGCCTAAGCTATATATTTATACTATGTTCTGTAAGGCTTGAGGAACATTGTGAAAGAGAATATGGAAAGAATGTAAGAGTCAGAAGATAGGGGAGAGTGGGTACAAAATGCTATCTTTTGGGCAAACCATCCATTGTGATCACAAATTTAAACCAACAGTGGATGCCTACATGGGCTCTACAAAAGAATGGGCCCATCAATAGCCAGACCATGGAGTGGGAAGAGGGAAGGCTATCCCTCATTTCTCATCTGTTTGCTATTGATAGATTCAGAGAAAGGGGGAATCACTGTCTTCAGTTGTTTACTCACTGGTGATTTTACCACCAGATCCCAATGGTTAGCCTCAATCCAGTCTCCCAGATGGTCCTGGTTAAACTGAATGGATCACAAAACAGAACCAAAGCTATGAATCTGTGAAAATGGCTGCTAGGGAGGAGAGGAGGAGCAGGAAGGAGATCAAAAAGGGTGAGGGGAGAGTAATCAATACATTATATGCATTATGAAATTGTCAATAAACAAAATTAACTTAAAAAATACACTTAAAAAAAAAAAAACTTGTCCAAACCTAAATTCTGTACTAAGATTTGACCAAACCTAATATGGATTCTAGCAACCTAATGTGGCATTGCTGGAACAACTCAATCCCCTTCTGAGTTTAAAGCTGTCAGAAAAGTTGACTGATGTAGCCAGGAGCTGACCACCAGCCTCAAACTTCTTTTACTTAGAACAACATAAAAGGGCTCAAAGTGAGGAGTCCTGCCTCAGGTTTATATTGTCTCTTGTAACTCAGAGGCATCTTTCTCAAGTGTCTGAAAATCATTCTTTGGCAAAGGAATTCCCAGGAAGGATGTGGTCAGGGTCTCAGGGGAAGATAGAATCCTGACTTCCCAAACTGCCAGAGTGTAGACACAGCTAACATAAGCACATTTGCATGGTCAGCCTTCTGTGGCTTTTCACTTCCATGACTCTGAAGGAACTCAACATGTTCCCATTGCCTATTCCCTCATTTTCCCTTTAAAACAATACTCACCAAACTCAGAGTACAGGCCTTTTCTTTATCCTCAGCAGTTACCAAGTAAAATCAGTTCTCCTATATAACCAATGTCCCTCTTTAGTTATCTGTGATGGAAGCATGGGCTAGATCATTCATTAGCTGCACAAGTCTTACTTTGAAGGTAAAGAAATTGATCCACTAAGAGATTAAATACCTTACCTAGTATCACTCTCGTAGCTTATTAGTAGCTGAGTCATAGAATTACATAATTGTTGAGCTGCAAAAACCCTTAGGTTTGTTCAGCCTTGAGGAGTCTGAGGGCTGGAGAACTTAAATGCTATCTGTTAGAAGAATTAAAACTTGACCTCTTGGTATAGTTGCTAGGTCCAAATAAAGATACAGGACACCCAAGGAAATTTGAATTTCACTTGTCAAAATTTTTGTTCAGTGTAAAAAGTCTGCCCCCACCCCCTCTTGCAATATCGCTTGCTAATTAATTGGTTCCCTGAAATTTAACTGTAATTCAGCATCCTGTACTTGATGTAACAATCCCACTTTAGGGCAACCAGTTCCCAGAGTCCTTTGCATGCCATGACTTAATGTGGCATGCTTCAGCCAGCTCACAGCTTGTTTGTGTACAGTTCTGGTCATGTGGTCATGACCAGAAGATTGGGATCAGTGACTTTTGCAATTTTGTCGAGGCCTAAAACCTTTTCAAAGTCAGAAACAGCCCAAGGTAATATTTGTAAGACAAGCATGGTTCACTTACAAATAAATCCACTACAAGACTCAATTAAATGTGACCCCCTTCGTGGCTGTATACTTAACTATATTAGGGAATTAGAAAATTGGTTGAACTCTCAGACTGATAGCTATCTGTCCATTGCTCTGCAGCCAACTCAATTTCTCTTCTAACAATCTGTTAAACATTGAGGGGGATGGGGTGGGATACAGAAGGGAGGTGACCAGTTAGGTCCAAGTGTGTAGGAGAGTAATATTTGGTCAAACAAAACAGCAAGAATAAAGACCAGGACAATAAACAACC
This sequence comes from Lophiomys imhausi, assembly GCA_907164525.1. Lineage (NCBI taxonomy): Eukaryota > Metazoa > Chordata > Mammalia > Rodentia > Muridae > Lophiomys > Lophiomys imhausi. The sequence continues at coordinate 5,434,368 of CAJQZJ010001558.1, forward strand.
AGCCTAGGAAGAATGGTGTAGATAATGAGTAAACAGAGCTCTGGAAAAAAGACCTGCTTCACTGATAAAGAGCCCAGTGCCTGCAGAGCAGACATGGAGATCAAAGGGACACAGGTATTTTCTGGCAATACAGGTGACTTTGGAAACATAGTCACAAGATGAAATGAAACCAGGATAAATAAAATTTCCTTCTTTACTGAACAGCCCAGCCTAGCTGGTAACATGGACTCTACCACACAAGCCCAAATCATGCTATACAAAAAAGAAAACGAAAGAAAGGGGGGAGGCTGTTCCTGTCTGGCAACGTCGCAGCTTAGCGGCAGCTTCAACTCTGCTGTAGACACAGAGAATGTTATTAGCCATTCTCTCCCTGCCTCTGCCATTTTATAAAGGAAGGTGTGGAGGTTATGACATATTAAGGAACGGACCTCCCTGTGAATATGGTAGAGCTAGCATTCCAATGAAGCCGAATCTGAATAAGGGATCTTTCCAGCATGTGACAGTCTGCAGAGAATTGCCCGAGGAGTGGACTGTTTAGTTTGCTTTCTTTTGCTGTGATAAAACACTGGCTAAAAGCATCTTGAGAAAGAATGGGTTTATTTGACGTACTTGTTTGAATCACAACACACCATAAAGGAATTTAAGGCAGTGACTGAAGCAGGCAGGAACTTGGGGGTGGAAACTAGACCAGAATCCACAGAGGAATGCTTGCAGCTTTCTGGCTAGTTCAGCTCACTTTTCTCCCCTCACAACCCAGCACCATCTGCCCAGAGTAGCTTGGTCCCCAGTGAGCTGGACCACACCAACATTAATCATGAAAATGCCTGGCAATTTGATGGAGGCATTTTCTCCACTGAAGTTCCCTTTTCTCAGACAACTCTTGCTTGTGTCAAATTGACAACGAACTAAAGAGCACATGGACCATGTGATCTCCACATAGGTTTTTAGTAAGTGCACATATGGTTCTTCTCCATACAAAGAAGCCTCACTGTGAAAATGATACAAAGGTCAACCCGAGTTCACAAATTCTAAGGCAGGAAACACTATTGCCAAACCTGGGGGGTTTCCAGCTCATGAGAAGTGGGACTCTTTGTTGTTTACCTGCTAATTAGTCTTTCATTTATGGCCCACCCTGGTATTTCTGGTGTTTTCTCATCAGACTGACATTCTTGCGACTCTTAAAAGGGTGCCCTGATAGAATCTTCAGGATGTTTCCTCTTCCCTGCCCTTCCTGGAGAATCACATTTCAGTAGCTGTTAAGAGTAGAGATACTGTAGGCAGATGTATGAGGGAGATGCCTGGCTGAGCAATGCTCTTTCTCTATGTTCCAGGTTCCTCATCTGTGAAACGGAGTCAACTGTAGCTTCATGGGACCAGCAAGAACTTTCCTTCTCACCACCGTGGATTTGATGGCTGAGTTAGTTCCACTGGACTAGCAGTAGGGTAGATTGGCATCAGAACAGGTGTGCACATTTTGTGGACCATGGCGTTCTTAGATGGTGAAGGCCCAGCCACCCTGTGAGTCTTAGAATCATACGCATCCTCATCAGAGAATACAGGGACTAGGAGAAGTGGGGGGGGGGCAATATAATTGATTCAGAGGAGAAATAAATCATTTTTAGGGAGAGCAATGGGGCTGAGGAAAAGAAAAGAGCCCGAGATCAAGCCAGTGCGCCTGGGCTCTGAGATGATGTCAACTTGAGTCTTCCTTCCAGCCACTTATCTTCTGAAAGATCTGGCCTGTGATCACACAGGAGGAATTTAAACAGAGCTTCCTTCTTGAGCCTTACAGGAAGAAAAGGGTGAGAAACAGGGAGTTCGAGAGAGAGGGGCAGTGAAATCTTTAAATTAATTAAAATACTCAACCTGCCAAAGCACTACATTTTGTGTTCTGGTCTTCTGGCCTTTTAGTAGCTTCAGCCTCACAGGACGCTTTGAGAAGTAAAGATACTACTACCTTGAGTGTTCAGTACAGTGGCTGGTGTGCCGTGCATGCTCAATGAATACAGTTACTATCATTGCACTGTTGTTATTATAGCTACTTGGGTGTTTGTGGCTACTGGCTGAGGATTCCAAGGTCTTTGTTGGACCTTGCAATGCGGTAGAGGGTGCTGTTGGCAGAGCATATCTTGTCTTGCTAGGCCAGCAGTAACCAGATTTTCTGTAAGCGCGCTGTCCTGGTCCCATTTAGTTTAAGCTGGAGATGCGGTGGAGCAAACAGACCAGTCATACACCATATCTATCATTGGAGGCTAAGTGGGGGAAGTTGTTATAGAAGGGGGCCAATGAGTAGCTAACAACTGAAAATTGATAAACACTGAGTGTAAGAATGTGTTCTCAGACATCAAATACCTCAGTGTCTGAGAAGCAGCCATCTGCTTTGTCTTTCCACATTCAGTCTAGATAGAGAACTTCCAAATCTCTGTTCCAATTATGTGCTTCCCTGCATCCTCAAGATTCCCACGCCCATTCCTCGTTCATCAAATTCGTACAGTGTGTGAGGTACCCAATGCACATAACTGTGTGTATTGGGAAGGTGGGATGGTGGGATCCAGTCAGAAGATGAGACATGAAGATATATAAGGAACTAATTCTATCTTACAAGGCACTTAAAATTTAGGGGCAGTGGTCGCAAAACAACTCCAAGCCAGAGGGGCATGTGAAAACTGCAGCAACATTAGGAAAAAATGGTAAAGTGCCAGAAACAAGGAGAGGCAACTTCTGTACAGTGTTGTTGGAAGAAAGTCTTCATGATGAAGCCATTTGGCCTGGATGGTGAAGGTTTGGAGAGACATTGGCCACCAAAGATGAGTAAATTTTTTTACATATATATTATATTTATTTAATATTTACAAATGTATGTACTTACACATAAATACCGTAAGTGTTCAGAGTTTTGAAAGAGTGGTGCCTGGTAGGACTATAACAAGTATCTTGCTTGGTTCAAGTACATGCTGTTCACTTAATAGAGAAAACATTGTGTGTGTGTGAAGGATTTTTATTTTTTCTGGTGATGAGATTTGAACTTAGAGCTTTGTACATGCTAGGCAAGTGCCATCCAGCCTCTTATGAAGGACTTTGATACCAAAGTAATAAGTGAGTGACTACTTTTATAAAGGTAGTCTATTTTTAAGAAGGAAATAGATGTGTTAATATTGTTTTCACTTTTTGACTCTGTTGTGTTGGCCACTTTGTTGTAGAAGTGTGTCTGTGCAAGTGTAACTTTTTCTCAACACCAGGAATTATGTAATGAGCGCAGCTAAAACCCACTTTTTTCCCTGCCACCTACTATTCTAAACACTTTACATGTGTTATGTTCTTACAAAAATTTCCTTTGATGCTATGTCACTATGTTCTCATAGTGACCCTTGGAAGCATGGTGGTTCTTTGCTTAAGTCACCTATCTAAGGTCACTATCTGCATGCAGTAAAACTAATTACATCTAAACCCAACACTGCACTGGGTTTATACTGCAATAGAATTCATTTGCAATACCACCTCACAACAGTTTTCCTCATAGCTACTCTGGGCTTTCAGGGATATAGTTTATTGCGATTTTTTGCAAGAGGTGATGTTTTTGATAGTCACAATTAAATGAGCTGAGAGGACACCTAGTTCTTATGTCCTAATCATCCATGGCCTATCTCTGGACCTGAGAGATCAAAAAATTCAGCCTTGATCTAGTGATATGGGAAATATCCGCCTCAATCAAATTTCAGAGAGCAGTTCCCTGAAGGAATTGAAGACCTGAATAATTTATACAGTGATTCATTCCCTTCTCATAAGAGGCTTTTACTTTCAAACTGAAGCTCAGATGTTTTCTTAGAATCACAGAATTTTAGGTTTGGAAAACCTTAGACTGTTGTCTAATTCAACATGATGGCTCCATATTCTGCCACATGACACTGGGTACATTTGTGTTGTCGCTGCCACAAACCCTGCCAGAAACAACTTACAGGAAGAAAGATTTATTTTGATTCATGCTTTTAAAGGTTTTCAATCCATTGTGGCAGGGAAGGCAGGGCAGGACAGAGGTCAGGTGATGACAGTGGAAGCATTTGACAGTCACAGGTGGCAGAAGTAGTTCCTTCAGATCATCATGGACCAGCAATAAGGGACAAACACAGGAAGTAGACAAGGCTAACCTACCCTCAAGGGACCTCCTTCTTCCAGTGAGGCTCCATCTCCTAACAGGTTCATAGCCACCCAGTATGGTGCCACCATTTGAGGAACAAGTGTTCAGCACATGAACCTGCGGGGTGCATTTCAGACTCAAAATCACAACACAATATCATCTGTCTTACTAATCATGTAGTCCTTTATTTCACTTCCTTGTTTTCTGTGGGCAACATTCATACAAGAGATATATTCCTTCTGCAGGCAAGATGAGAGTTTGCATGTTGTATGCAGTTCTTGGAGTTTTGCCTTTCCTTTTTCTTCTACTCAGAGTGAATTAATATCGAAAGTGATTAAGAGTGAGTGACAGCTGTACACACAAGGCTAAACTTCACAAGTTCAAACCAGAGAAAAATGCCAGCACTGAGAAGGGAAGCAGAAATGAAGTTCCACCGTTAACCAAGAAACCATTTGCAATTGGTACCTGCCTGTAAAGTGAAAACCCATTTTCTACACTGGAGAGTTACTGGGTATATTGAACACATGCCGCAGCAAGTCCTGCCTGTGTCCAGGGCCAACCAAAATGGACCCCATGTTTATTTGTTTGTCATGTGTAGGTGGGACACTTTTATTTGATTTTGTTTCTTGCTTTTTCTTATTTATTTACTTTGATTTTTTTCCTCTTTGTTTTGTTCTTCTTAGAAAGAGAGAGAATATGAAATTTTGAGTGGATGATATGAGAGGACTTGTGGGAAGGGAAAGAATATGATTAAAATATATGAAAAAAATTAAATAAAAAAATTAAAGGGACCATAATGAAGATAAAATAGAAGGAAAAAAAGAGGGGCAGCAACCATGTAAATGGCCTTTATTGTATGCTAAGTATATTTTTGAAATCATGTACTTGCAAAGTCTGTCCCTTTAGTTATTATTACCCAAAATTACTAAGAATACTCCCTTTGGCTGTTCTTGATGCATATGGGATTTCATTTTTAAATAAAAAGTGTTGATTTCTCCTATGGTGGAGATCCTGACACTGGCAATTCCCTGTATCTGATGTCAGCCCAGGACAGTTTGCAGTTTTCCCTGTCAGCAAATTCCTCTTTTTATTCAGTTAAAAATGTTTCTAACTGCAGCTGGCCCTCTACAGCACTGGGAAATTCATTTGTGCCCTGTTCTGCATCTTCCTCTAGTTTACATAGAACTGATTTTAAATGTCACACAATTCCCTTGAAGTCTCTCATTTTACCTTTGTGACCCCTGTTCAAAAACTGACCCCTCCTCCATCTATGTTGAGAAAGTTCTCTAGCTGACAATCTTTCTGTATAAAAGAGTTGGTGTGAATACCCCAATTATAGATTGTACCTATGGTTAATCTTGATTGTCAACTTGACAAGATTTAGAATAATCTCTATGGTATAGTTCTGGACATGGCTGAGAGGTTTGTTTTGTTGTTGTTTTGTTTTCCCCAGAGATGTTTAAATGAGGAAGTAAGACCCACCTTGAATGTGGGTGGCATAATAACATAAACTGGTATTCAAATTGTCTATAAATGAAAAATATGAACTCCACCTGAGCATTCATCTCTTTCTGCTTCCTGTCTCTGGATGCACTATGACCATCCACCTGCCACTCCTGCTGTCATGCCTTCTCCAGTATAATATGCCTTTAAATTTAAGTTCTTAAGTTCCAAACTTAAGAACTCTTAAGTTGTTTCTTGTTGGGTGTTTAGTCACAGTAACATGAAAAGGAACTAAGAGAGAAAATTGGTATCAGGAGTGGGGTGATTTCAGGATCACACGTCTCACAGACCTTTGGAGCTGGTTTGCAGAGGAAATGTGGGGAAATATGGAGCTGTGGGCTAGAGAAGCCCTAGGGTATTATAAACATAGCTTAATGTACCATTATGGTGGGAGTTTGCTAGATCAGGATAGGACAATAGAAAAGGTACACTGGAGGTAAGATCACACTCTTTAAAGGGCTGCAGAATCTGCTATCACTATAGTGGGATGGGTACATCTAGAGATAGCAACAGAATTTGGTAAAATCATCCATGTATTACTTTTGTGCATGAATGACAGAAGACTGAACAGAGTCACAGAGGCTTGTGCCAATATTCCAGAAATCCACCAAAACAAGGCAATATGGCTTATGTTGAATTTCCCTTTAAGGACTCCTGTAAGGAAGTCCTAAAAAACATTACATAAAGCTTTAAAGGTAGAGCCTAAGTGGCAATGGAAAGCTCAGGAGTTGGAGGTGCCAGGAGTATGGGATGTTCACTCAAGAAACCCATAGTTGAGCGAGTCCAAGAGAAAGGTAGTATGAACTGTAGGCAATTTGACTGGCTTTGGAATCACCTGGGGAACACTCGCCTGGGCATACATGTGAGGATGGTTCCAGAAAGGATCAACTGAAGAGAAACAACTCAACATGTAGATGGTACAATCCTATAGACTAGCATCTCAGCCTTAATAAAAGGGAGGAAGCCACCTGGGCACCAGCATGCATCTCTCTCTGCCTCCTGACTGGGAACACATGTAGCCAGCTTCCTCATGCCCCTGACACTATGCTGTCCCTGCTATGATGGTTAGTGACTTTAGATCATAAGCCAGGGAAAATTACCTTTCATCCCTTAATTTTCTTGTCACCAGGTATTTTGCCCACACCAAAGATAAAAAGTTGCCAGTACAGAACCTAACAACAAGCTGTCTTCTCGATTCAGCCTTGGAGGAAGTGCTAATTAACTTCTTCATCATACTTCCGTTCATCTATGTGGATTTTGATGGTATCTTGTCTCAGTAATTTAGGGGCCTGGTTATTTTACACATAAGAAAGTGTGTTATTCTTCTTGGATAGAAATATTTTCTTCCCCCAAAGGACAATTTCATTTTGAGCAAATGTTTCCCTTCATAAACGTTAGCAGTGAATCCTCAGAGAAACTCCTTTCACGTGTGGGATTCTGTTCTGTACACTGTTCTTAAGTTAGCTGCGTGTCAGAGTTACCTGGGGAACTAAAAACCTATTCTGAAGTTCAGGCCACATCTCAGGATAAGGAACTGGATAGAGGTGGAGAGGGCAAGAACCAGGCATTGAGTTGATTCTAGTGTGACTCTAGACTGAGAACTACTTCTGTAAACTCAGTCTTCTTAAATATGGTCCTAGGACCATTCTCAGCATGGTCAAAGCTTGTTACAAATATACAATGCCAGGCTCTGTCTGTTGGGCCAGAATCTGCATTTACAAGACATCTGCCGATTTCTAAGCACATTAGGATTTGAGAAGTCATGGTCTACATGAGACTTAGTGTAGGAGCCAGCAAGTTAAAATGTAAAAGCCAAAATCTAAATCTCTGCCTGCTTTTTTTAAATAAATAAAGTTGTATTAAACAGAGCCATACCCATTTCTTTACATCTGATTTTCTACTGGATTTATATTTACCATGCCTGGGTTGAGTGACTGTGCCTAAGATCTTACAGTTGATAAAGCTGAAGTATTTATAAAAAGGAGCAGTATGTGTCACACACACACCCCACTACCACACACACACACATACACACCACTACTTTGACATAAGTAAGGATTACTGGCAGTTAAAGACACTTGAAAGATGCAAGAAAGGTGTTTTAAGCTTCCCTCCTTTCCTCATGGAAGCAAGAGACTAAAATGTCCAAGTAAAAAATGTGATCTTTAATGGGAGTCTTGCCCAGAGAATTTTGTACAAAGAAACCTTGTAAAATATGTCTTATCTTACTCTTTAGCTTCTGCACATCAGTTGTAGATTTGGGCATATTTTTTTGAGGGTTCCCACATTTTGTAAAAGCTTTAATAGATATTTATGTGTTTCTTCTATTAATCTTTCTCATGACAATTGAATTCTTGGGCCCAGCTGGGTGTCCTAAGAGGGTGAAGTTTTACTTCCCTTATATTTACTATAGAAGATGCAATGCGACACCCAGTCAAGAAAGCATTTCTGAACTTTCTTTAGGGCATGCATGGTCAAAAGAAGGAGAGACAAGACATATCTTTTGGCACAGGGCCTTTTTCTATCCAGTCACCAGGTCATCTGTCAAAATGAGCCTGTTGTTTTCAAGTTTCTAATAGAATTAATTCTGGGCATATTCTCAGAGGGACAGATGGGTTGGCACAAGTCTGACCTTTGAGTCATGCTCAGACACAAGCAGATGCCTTATGTCATTTAAATGATGTTGCAGAATTCTTTGATTAATTCAATACTGCAGAGTGTTTACTGGAAAAACAGGATGACATGAATCAGGAAGGTGAGCTCCAGCGCCTAGCAACCAAGACTTACACTGGTTATTCCACTCCAACATAAGAAAGTTTCCTTTCTTCTTCCCTCTATACACTCTCTAAGTCAGCTTGACAGTAGGTTTAAAAGACCGTATATCCTTCTATTAATAAACCACTGGCCTCTGTCGCGTCCCCCTCGACCAGCAAGGATGACGCAACTCACAAAAGCTCTTCTCCAGCAGTTTATTCAGGTCCCTTGAAAACAGTCTTCCGAATACCCGGGCAGACCCAACCCACAGGCTAAATACTAAATGAACAGCCAATCAAGTAAAGCCAAGTGGTGCTATCTTAGAGGCCCACGTATGCGGAAGCAAGTCAGATCAGCGGTCTTAGCCAAATATGGACTTGTTTATCATCGAGAGCGCTCACCGTCGGGTTGGTGGAAGGCGGAAACCGGTGCCATCTTTAGGGCGCGGCACATCGCAGCTCTCTACAGTTCCCCCTTTTTTATTTTTTCTAAAGTTGGTAAAAGTCCCTGGAAAGGCTTCGTAATCCCTCTATCTGGGGATCTCACGGTGGGCCTGAGCCTGTAGAAGGGCGGTGCTCAAACTCTTACCCATCTCTGGGTCAGCCTCCCCACTCGGGACTGCCCTGTCTTAGGTGGCTGACTTACCCGTCTACTCCGTCATTGACTTGCCAGACCCTAATATCCGTGGAACGAATACCTCAGTGGGCAGGGACTATGCTTAGTGAAGATTTACTTCACGGCAGCGAGCCATGCCTGAGGGGACTGGCCCGCCTCAATGGCGACAAGGGCTTGTATAATCATGGCTGCATTACACTTTTGTGTGGCTCTCATTTTGTAGATGCACCATAGGCAAAACAGAGAGGCTAGTATCATTAGTATCGCCAAAGAGCCTACGCCCGCCCACTCCTTAAGATGATCCATAGCCGTCTGTATCCAGGAAGTCAAACCAGTAGCCAGGCTCAGATCCAGCCGAGTGGAGTTGATGTGGACAATTGTCGCTCTCAGCTCTCTCATCAAATTTTCAAATTCAGCCGACCAATCCTGTAAGAGGAACTTTGACAATTGTCTAGACAAATTAGCAGCCTTTGTAAAATTTTGATACTGCACGGAAGTAACACACAAACCTTGCATTTTCCACTCACACCCCAATTGTGCTAGTTGCCAAAGAGAATCAATCTGTTCTTGTATTAAATCTATGCATTGATTAACTATCATAAGACCTCCTTTGAGATGAGAATTCATAGAGGTCTGGGTATCCAATGCCTGTGCTACAGTGGCTGAGATGTTATTCAGGGCATTGGCAGTCTGTATAGAACTAGACAAGGCAATAGCTGAGGCAGTAGCTCCCACAGCAGCAATAGTGATAGCAGAAACAATAGCTGCAGTGATGCCAAAATCTCTTTTAAACCTGAATAGCATCATGGTATTAGGGGCCTCTACAGGAACTGGTACATATCGAGGCATTCTAGTCACCACAGCCACAGGAAAGGCTGTGGCATTCCAGCATAGGGCATAAAAACATGTGCCCGGAGTGCATACTAACTTTTCTTCACCCAAGGATGCACTCCCATTACTTACAATCCACAGAAAAGGAGGCCAGAGACATACTGGCGAGGCTGAAAAGTTCTTGTTGCGGTAAGAATGAAACAAAGAATTCCAAGTACCAGAGCCACTACCGCTAGAAAAATCCAATTTGGTAGCGGACCCTAGGGAAAAATTACCTCTTTGATAAATTCCCCCCCCCCAAGCATAATGACAGGTCCCAAGTCCATGCAACTTCCATTTACTCCACACAAAAGCCACAAATCAAAAGGATTGGTGGCAGTCTGCTGAGGATCCCTAGTAGATATATCAAGCATCTGATCTTTGATATGTATGTAAAGGACATTGTAATGACCCCACACCCAGTAGCCAACCAGGCTGGTGCCATACCCGTCCGGTATCTTTTTCTCAGAGATGGGAAACTAGGATACCAACTCATATGCAATCAAACATGCCCTTCTTGAAGTCACTAGAAGCTGACCCCAAGTGCAGTGCTTAGCCTCGCATCCTGAGCGTGATGATAGCTTAGTCCTTTAGGACAGCCAACCAAGCTTGTGGCTGTCTAGCCTCCAAGGCAGCAAAGGCTTGCACCTGCATGGCATTACTTCTCCTCTGTGAAATCCTCATCTTACAGATACACCATAGGGCAATGAAACTGACTAGGAAGAACATGCCTCCTAGGGCACCCATTCCCGCCCATTCCTTCAGATGAATCATGGCTCAGAGGATCCATGTTGACAGTCCTTCAGCAACAGAGACATTAACCCGGGTGGAATTCACATGCACGATGGCAGTTCTCAGATTCTGCATCAGCTTATCAAACTCGCCAGACCAATTTCCTGTAAGATACTGAGAGAGTTGCTTAGACCAATTTGCAGCTACAGTATAATTTTGATATGGCACAGAGGTCACACACAAACCAGTCATTTTCCACTCACAGCCAATCTGGGCCACCTGCCACAATACATCCAAGGCCGTGGCTACATTGGCTGACAAATTATTCAAGGTAGCGGCAGTCTGCACTGAGGCATCCAGGCTTCCAACCCCTTGTTCTTATAAGGGGTGATAGCTGCTTTACATTCCTTTGTACATTGCTCATACACAAGTTGTTTAATTAAAGGCATTGCCAAATCAGGGTCTCCAAATACCCTTCCAGCTGCTTCAACCATTCGTGCTACAAAATCTGAAAAGGGCTCCATGGGGCCCTGTAGAATCTTAGTTAAGTTCCCACTCACTCCCCTTTATTAGGAAGAGATCTCCAAGCCTTGATAGCTATCTTGTTTATTTGCTCATAAATCTGAATAGGATATCCTATCTGCTAGTTGGCAAATCTCCCCTGCCCAAGCAGCATATCTCTATCCCAGGCTGAATTTCCATCTCTCTGATTAATGGCTGCTTGCTCAGTGGCATACTCAAACAAGAAAGCTTTCCAGTCTAAGTATTGCCCTGGACATAAGCAGGCGCGGACCAGGCCACTCCAATCACTCGGAGTCATACAATGTCTGCTTAATGCTTCCACTTGAGCCATTGTAAAAGAAGCAGTAGTACCATAGGTATGAACCGACTCTGCAAGGGATTTAACCACCTTAAAATCAAGCGGTTCCTCGTACTTGTTCCCTTGTGGGTCTTGGTATACCGGATAGGCAAACTGTAATTCTGTTCTTACTTGTGTCCACATCCCCGGGCAGAAAGATCTCCCTACTTTCAGGGACTGAACAGGCTCATCTATCTGAGTGGCTTCTGGATATGGAGGAGGAGTTAAAGGTGCCGCGGCAACGGCTTTACTTACACCAGCGTGGCTGAAGGCGCTGCAGCAACGGCTTCACCCACACCGACTGCCGCCGACGTGTCCTTCTCTTTTACCCTTTTCTTTTCCTTTTTTCTAATAACAGTCCTCTCCAACTGTTCTATTAGAGCGTGTAGCTCTCCTTCAGAATCCGTGCTCTCTGAGTCCTCAAAATCTCTAAAATCTCTAAAATCTCTAAGATCGGGATAGAGAGGAACCTTCTTTTTGCCTCCCTTTTCACTGTCTGCCTGCTCAAATCTTTCGCCTTTGTTACTTTCCTTTTCACTGTCTACCTGCTCAGATCTTTCCCCTTGCAGCAGTTCCAAGGCTGATTCTCCCTCTTTGATTGCATTACAACATCTCTGATCTTCTAAACAACTCCTCACCATTTTCCAAATCGGTCTTACTCCATGCTTCAGAGTCCCTTGCTCCCAAGCAAAATCCAAGTCCCTGCCTAATTTGTCCCAGCAGGATACCATAAGATTCCCGGACACCACAAACCACGGAGCCACGGAATCGCATTCATTCAAAAATCTTTCTAGGGTAGACTTCTTAATCTTCAAATTCCTAGCTAAAAGTAGCTCCTGAAGAGCCAGAAAAATTGGATGTGACTCAGACAATCCCATGTTTTTAAAAATTTACTTTTGGTTCGCAGCTTCCCCGCGAAACTTTACTTTTTGTTCGCTATCTCCGCGAAACTTTACCGTATGTTCACTATCTCCGCGAATCTTTACCGTATGTTCGCTATTATCCGCGAATCTTTACCGTATGTTCACTATTATCCGCGAATCTTTACCGTATGTTCGCTATCTCCGTGAAACTTTATTGTCCCAAATTATCCCAGGAACTTACCAGCGCTGCCCCTGACTGCAGGAGTTCTGAGTCTTTTTTGGGTTCCCCATACGGGCCACCACTTGTCGCGTCCCCCTTGACCAGCAAGGATGACACAACTCACAAAAGCTCTTCTCCAGTAGTTTATTCAGGTCCCTTGAAAACAGTCTTCCGAATACCCGGGCAGACCCAACCCACAGGCTAAATACTAAATGAACAGCCAATCAAGTAAAGCCAAGTGGTGCTATCTTAGAGGCCCACGTATGCGGAAGCAAGTCAGATCAGCGGTCTTAGCCAAATATGGACTTGTTTATCATCGAGAGCGCTCACCGTCGGGTTGGTGGAAGGCGGAAACCGGCGCCATCTTTAGGGCGCGGCACATCGCAGCTCTCTACAGGCCTCCTGTTAGAAAATGAGTATCTTCTACTTGGAGGAGAATAGGGGGTGCTGTCAGGAGTTGATATGTCTTGATATATAAAAAAATCTAAAGTTACGAAAACATCTTTGAATACCATATTCTGCAGATCTCTTGAGGTTTTTGAAGAGGCCCTATCTCTTATATTAGGGTAAGCAAATGTTGCTTGTCTCTTGCCGGTTTATTTCTGATTAGCTTAGGAAGTAACTATAATAGGCTGTCATAGTACCTAACTGAATGACCGGCTTGCATAACCATTAGTTTGCATTTCTTAATTATCCTAAACAGTTTATGACAATTAGTAGTAAAAGGCCGAAACATCACATTTCATTTTTTTTTCTTTACCTTCTAACCCTTCCATCCCATTTCTCTGGGGTGGGGTGTCCTTATATAACAGTCCCTCATCTCATTTGAGAGGTCGTATGAGGGCCAAGAGCCTCTTCATTCACTGGGGATCTACAAAGCAGTACCATCAGTGAAAAGTGTCTCGTTGCCTGGGAGAGAGAACCACTAAACAAACAAACCAATAAGCATACAATAGATAAAAAGACTAAAAAATAGAAAAAAATATAACTAATATATAAAAAATAGATAAAGAATAAAAATAAAAAATAAGTCTATGTCCAAGTTCCCTTTGGTGTGTTGGTTGTAGTATCGATACCTTCTACTATATAGCTAAAATCCTACTATAAGTGAATAGATGCCATATGTGTCCTTCTGATTCTGGGTTAGTTCACTCAGGATGAGCTTTTCTAGCTCCATCCATTTGGCTGCAAGTTGCATAATTTCATTGTTCCTGATAGCTGAATAATATTCCATTGTATAGATGTACCACAGTTTTTTGACCCATTCTTCGGTTGAGGGACATCTGGGTTGTTTCCAGTTTCTAGCTATTACAAATAAGGCTGCTATAAACATAGATGAGGAAACTTCCTTATGATTCCATGAAGAGGCATTTGGGTGTATACCCAGAAGTGGTATGGCTGGGTCCGGAGGCAGAGCTATACCAAGTTTTTTAAGATATCGCCAGACTGACCTCCATAGTGGTTGCACAAGCCTGCATTCCCACCAGCAATGGAGTAGGGTACCCCTTTCTCCACACCCTCGCCAGCATGTACTGTCATTTGAGTTTTTGATCTTAGCCATTCTGACAGATGTGAGATGGAATCTCAGAGTTGTCTTGAGTTGCATTTCTCTGATGATTAAGGATGTTGAGCATCTCTTCAAGTGTTTCTCAGCCATTAGGGATGAGCATTGAAGAATCTCCAGTGGGAGATGATTGAATTAGTCGCAAGCCTATCTCTTGGTAGGAAAAGCCCCTTGCCTCAACTGTAGACAGAATGCTGTCCAAAAAGGACAAAACCTGGAAGCAGGTAAGTCGACAGCCTAGCTCTGCCAAGACAGGGTAGGTAAGTCCTTCATAACCCCTGCTCTACAATCAATGTCTGTCAGAGAAACGGGGCCAAATGACTGAAGATCGATGCTGTAATGTATGGAGAGAAAATGGGAACTGTCCAGGCAGCCACAGGTATGTCATTTCTTATTTTGGGAAGCTGCAGGCCCTGTACTTCCTATAAAATCAGATATATTTATCCCTCTCAGGTCTCTGAGGTGGTTGAAGAACAGATAACTAGAGTCTCATAATTTAATTTTGAGTTGTTTAGGAGTCAAGAGAGTGTTATAGATCTAAGAAGATACTTTTAAAATTGTGTTGCAAGTTAGTATGAATGTTGAGTCAGATATAGACCTTTAAACTCATGGAGATGTTTAGATAGTAGAATGTTAAAGTCAGGTACCAAATACATATGGACTGGTCATTGGGAATGTAGGCTAAGCCATATAACCCTCATAACTGTGGCCTAATTACCTCTGTTGTACTGTATTGTATTTGTTATTATAAGAGAAAGAGCCATTTGTTGGACTGAAAGGGGAAACTGTAGGGGGAAATAAGATATACCTTAAACTTAAAAAAAAGGGAAGAGGATGGGGGGTTGAGAGTGGGAGGGTGGGACTGGAGGGGGAATAGGGAGGGGACTGCGATTGAGATATAACTTGAAGAAATAAAAAAAAAAGAACTTTAAAAAAAATGAGTATCAGCCTGTCCTGTGAACGGGAGCATGAGGCTGGCTGCCATATGCACCACACCTTTGCAAGACAGCTGGCAGAGCCCCATTCTGATCTTTCCTTTGTAGTTACAGAACAGAGATGCCAACGAGCTCTTGCTGATCTTGATCTGTGACCTTGTCTCAAAGGATACTATACTGTACTGCTTCTCAAACTCAAAGGCACAAGAAATTACTGGAGAATTGGGTTAAGTTGCAGAATCTGACTCTGTGGTTTGAACACAGGGATCTGAGCCAAGGCCTCTGTGGCACAGTCTAATGATACTGATGATCCTTGGATCAAGCCATTAAAACAATGGTCTAGGGCAGGAGTTCATGTGGGGTTCATGGCCCAGTGCCATTGTCCCTGTATTCTCTGTAGCTTAAATCTCATTGGAAGTCATGGCACTCACTTACCTAATTCATTGTCTGTGACTGCTCTCTTGCTACAATTGCAGAGTTGTAAGGTTGAGACACAGACAATATAGCCTGCCAGTCTTAAAACTCTTTTTTGTTTGCCTCACTACAAAAAAAAAAAAAGCTCAGAATGCTAATTTTCCAACAGTGGTCCAGCCAGCCTACACCAGCAGGAAGGTTTTGTTAGAAATATTGATTCCCCCTGCCCCTAGAGGGATTGTAGATGTGGCCACTATGTCACATGTGCATCAATAGGTGGCAGGGAGGAAAGAGGCTATATGTACATTCAGTGTTCTGACCTATGAACATATGAATAAATAGTAGCCTAACATTCCTGGGGAAAAAAAAAAGCAAGCTGGATACCAACACCACTCTGGCGCCATGGGGTAGCCTGTGATGACTACCAGATCAGTACCAGGCAAGCACCAGATGGGCTCCCAAGACAGGAAACAAGCCAGAAACTAGAACTCTGCCTGGCCCTGGATGTGGTGGGTGTGGGTGAGCCAGCCCTGAGGAAATGAGTGTGGGAGAGGCAGCCCTGCCTTTTGTCTGCTATGTGGTGGTGTTAGCTAGGGAGAGTTTTGCCCTCACCACCCTTGGCCGACAGGAGATCTGGCCCAGATGGGATCACAAGAGCAGGAGGGTTGTCCCTGCCGCTCACATGCTGCAGCACTCAGGAGAACAGGCTCTGCACCTTTCCATAGTAGAACTGGCCATGCAAATGAGGGTTGCAGATCCAGAACCAGGGCTTTGAGTTGGCCCACCCTACATCTACCCCATGGATGAACTGCTGGAGTGCAGGAAGAGGCCAGTTCCACAATCCAAAACTACAGGAACTCCATGACACAGGACAGTTACAGCATATCTGAGAGAAGTTCCAGTGAGGTTCCAATATTGACAGAGTAGCAGAAACCAGAGGCCTTGCACCAGACCAAGGAGTCATTTTAATGAACAAGCAAAATATGTGAACTAAAGGGAATATTGTGGGACACAATGAGACACACTACAGCTTCCACAATGAGATTTTATTTTTTATGCTGGGACAGATTGCAAGGGTGGAGGGTGGGTCTGAGGGCAGGTGGGAGATGAGAGGGAGCAGAGCGCATGATGTGAAATTCACAAAATAAAAGGTTTTCAATAAAAAAAAAGAAATACTGATTCCCAGTGTCACCTAAGACTTATTCCTAGGTAGGGCTGGAAAGGCTCTCAGTTGGGTGATGCTGAGTCACCATATGTTGATGAAAAAAGCCACATTGTGTCCTGCTGAAGTAACAAGGCATCAGTGAGGAGGACATGTGTCTGACATGTATGTAACTCTTTAAAGAGCACATTCACACCTCTAGACCGAAGCCTGAGTCTTCCCAAGGCATCCTGAATCCTACATGCCGGTCTTCCTTGCCACTCAAAATCAGAATAGAAGGTGGATGGACTCAGAGAGTCAAGATGGTATCAGACAAACCTCAGAGAATTTGTTTCTGAGGGGTTCATAGGAAATTCTCTTGAATTAATGGCCCTGGGAAGGAAGGAGTAATCAGATGGAAGAGAAAAGAAGAGAGACAAAGGAAGATGGGAAGAAAAGAGAAGAAAGGTTGCCAAGGTCCCAAGAGAACTCCTAGCTTGCTCTATAGGAAACTCAGAAGTTAAACATCCTTTTAGACTTCTTTAGACAGGGTGAAGGATCCAGGATGTGACAACTCCTGCTCCCCACAGCTTCTCTAAGGTTAAGGCTTACCCTCGGGCTAGGTGGACTGAGAGTGGAAGGGTTTCTTCTGGAATTCCCAGCAGCCAAAGGAACAAATTGTCTTCATTCCAGAAGTGGGATCTAGGAGTGCCTTATCACCTCCACTCATTATGTTGTCATTTTTGTGAAACTGTTCTTTTAAATTATTAAACACTTATTTATTAGTAACTATATTTACTTATAACAAATACACTTACTTAACTACTATTCCTATAAATTCCTACAACCCCTATGGATGCCTACAACCCCTAAGACCTAACCATTAAACATATTGATAACTATTACAACTATTTTCATAACCTTTCAGAAGGATACAGTCTCTGGGGCAGGTCCTCAGTTGTCAGGAACACAGTCTCTGGGGTAGACCCTTTAATGCACTTAGCAGTCTTTCTTCTGGAATATCTCAGACATAGATCCATCAGGGTAAATTGGCTATGGCGGTTTCACCTGAAATAAGGCTTGAGGCATTCTTCTCTCTGAGAGACCTCAGCCGTCTGTAGGCCAACTTATTTCCTTCGTATCAGCAACTCTGCTGTTCTGCCTCAGTCTTTAAAGCTGGCCACAGTTCCGTTCAGGCCACTGTTCGGACAGGTCAAACCCCTCTAGGCAAAAGCTGAGCCACAGGGTTTAGTCCTTGGCCTTTTGCTGTCTTGCTGAGGCTTTCTCTGCTCACCAGCTTCTTTCTGCCTCAGGGAGATCTGGCCATCTGTCCACCAGCCTTTCTCCATCAGACGATACAAACTACTCATTGTCCGTTCTAGCATGAGGACTTGCTAGCATCAGAGCTCTCTAGCATGTGGCTTTCTAGCATAGAGCCCCTTAGCACGTAGCTCTCCTGGGCTCATCCACTTGTCTTAAATAGGATTGTTCCTTGCTCCACCTGCTTCAGCTTAATTTGGGCTCTGCCCACTTAGCAGTTGAAAACAATGCCAGGTCATAAAGTCTTTCTTTGTTTCACCTGGCTTCAACCTTGTTTTTCAATCCATAGAGACTCCCCTCATTTTATGTGACTTCATCCATAAGCTGATAAGCTAATTGCTCACAGCGAAGTTGATCTTCATGCCCTGGATTAAGAGACTGTATCAGAAACCTAGATATTTACTAAATCTAATTTATATTAATCTAACTCCCTACATTTTTGTTCACAGGAATTCTGCCACCTGGACTCCCCATCTGGAGCTAAGCAAGGTATTTATTTTTAAAATTTCACGCTTTCAATAGTCTTATAAAGTCAGAATTTGAGCTCAGCCTTTGAAGATGGGAACACAGAGTTGAAGGCTTAGTGAGTCGGTGGAGATTTCAGTGTGGGTCGCTGACTCCACAGTTCACCATTTTCCATTACACCAGGATTTCCTAATGTACATTCCTCAGAACAGATGTTGATTGTGTTACATAAAAGAAAGGGAAAAAAGTCTTGTATGGTCTAGTAAATTTCTAGAAATCTTGGGCTAAACATTAACAGGACTCCTTTGGCTGTCTTTCTTTATGTGTTTAGCACACTAAGACACAGAGAGACTCTGCCAGAGGGGAGAGAATATGTGGCCCCAATTTCATTCAAAATGGAATTGCTGGGGCTGGAAATTTCTCAGTTCTTGGGGGCACTAGCTGCTCTTCCAGAGGACTTGAGATCATTTCCCAGCATTCACTTGGTGTCTCACAACCATCTCTAACTCCAGTTCTGGAGGATCTGATGTCCTCTTCTGGAGACCAGAAGAGGACATCAGATCCTCCAGAACTGGCATGCAAGTAATGCATGCCAGATCCTCCAGAACTGGCATGCAAGTAATGCAGACATACATGCAGGCAAATTCATATACATATAATATTTTTTAAATGAACAGTTTTGAAGCAGAACATGACAGTTTAGGACATGGTATAAAACTCTAACCTGATATGTGTGTGTGTGTGTGTGTGTGTGTGTGTGTGTGTGTGTGAGTGTGTGTGTGTGCATGTGTTTGTGTATAAATGGCTCAGCCATTAAAAGTTCTGGCTGCTTTTCCTGGGCTTGATTCCTGGCTCCCATGTGGTGGTTCACAGCCACCTGTGACTTCAGTACCAGGGCCTCCAATACTCTCTTCTGGCCTGTACAGGCCATACATGCACATGGTACACAGATACACATGCAGACAAAACACTTGTACACATAAAAATAAATAAATAAACTTGGAAAAATCCCCAATCTCTAACCTGTCCCCTTTGGAAATCTCCTTCCAGTGGAAGACATGGGAATTTGCTCCTAAACTTTGGGGTACCTCAGCAGCTCTCAACAGCTCCTCTGCTGTCTCTTTGCCCAGCGGGTAATTTCCACAGGGCTTTCTTGCACAAGCAGTGGAATTTAGACTTTACATGCTATTGCCTTTGGTCCTGATTTAGAAATTCTGGGGCAGGATGTCCTGGAGGAAGATGAGGGTGTGGTCTTCCTTGGAGCAAATCTGATACTGTTCAACAAAAGCAAGGATAGCCTTCCGCATCAAGCTGGCAAGCAGTGTGTCCCAGTGTTCCAGGGCTACTGTTCTGGTGGCAAGGGCTCAGAATTCTCCCACCCCCAGCACACACACAACTCTGAGGGGCTCAGGTGTAGAGCTATATGTTGAAATTTACATATGTTATATATTCTCAAAAGGAACAATAATACTATGTCAGTTATAATTCCTCACCAAACCACAAGGACATCTCCTCAGCCAAGTTCATAGCAGCTTTATTTGTAATAGCTAGAAACTGGAAATAACCCAGATGTTCCTCAATCGATGAATGGATAAAAAAAATTAAAAAAAAAACTATGGTGTTTATACAATGGAATACTACTCAGCTATCAGAAATAAGGAAATCATGCAATTTGCAGCCAAATGGATGGAAATAGAAAAGCTCATCCTAATTGAGCTAACCCAGACCCAGAAAGATGCACATGGCATGTATCCACTTATAACTGGATTTTAGCCTGTAAACTACCCTGCAACCAACGGACTGCAAGGAACAGGGACATGGACTTTGTTACTTGTTGGTGGGACACTTTGCCCTAGTGGAGCTGCCATGTAGGCCCCCAGTGCAAGAGGAAACTCTTAGCCCTCATATGACTGCTGAACTGAGGGGTGCTGATATGTAGGGCACCCCACTCTGGAGGAGTAGGATAGTTGGGAGAGGGGGTAGAGGGTGGAAAGGTGGGACTGGGAGGGATGGAAGGAGATGTAACTTGAAGTAATAAACGTTTAAAAAAAACAGAGGTTAGTGTTGACAGGAATGTTTGAACTAAAATGGCAAGATCTGAAATAAAATGAAGGAACCTGTAGCTGTGTAGAAGACAGCCAACTCGCAGGTAAGAGGAAGAATGAGGCTCTGGTAAAAAGACAGTGTCAATAAATTTTGGCTGACTGCCCTGAAACCCCCTCTACCTTTAGGAACACAGGTAAGATTATTGTCCTTCTCTTCCATTCTACATTCACTTCCAAAGCAGCTCACTGTAGCAGGCTGAACTGTGAGTTTCTACAATGCCTTCTTTATTTTATTATTTTTTTTTTATTTTGTGAATTTGACATGATGTACCCTGTTCCTTCTCATCTCCCTCCTCCCCTCAGACCCACCCTCCACCCTTACAACCTCCCCCCACATAAAAAAATCTCATTGTGGAAGCTGTAGTGTCTCTCAGTGTGTCCCACAATATTCCCTTTTGTCTATACATTTTGCTTGCAAGTGTTTATTGTAATGGTTCCTTGGTCTGGTATGAGGCCTCTGGCTTCTGCTACTTTGTCAATACTGGAACCTCGCTGGGACTCCTCTCAGATATGTTGTTATTCTCCTGTGTCATAGAGATGCTGTAATTTTGGTCTGTAGAACTGGCCTCTTCATGCACTCCAGCAGTTCATTCATGGAGTGGGCCAACTCAAAGCCCTGATTCTAGGCCCACAACCCCCAGTTTCAGGGCCTGCTCTCCGGAGTGCTGCAGCAGGTAAGGGGTTGGATCAGCTCTCCTGCCCTTGTGACCTCATCAGGGCCAGATCCTCACCACCAGTAGTGAGGACAAAAGGGAGGAGAGGGGATCTCTCTCTCTCTCTCTCACCAGCATCTCCACAAAGCAGACAAAAGGCAGGGCTGGCTCTCCCACACTTGCTACCTCAGGGCTGCCTCACTCAAAATTCCTACACTCAGGGCCAGCTGTAGTGTGCTGCCCAGGTAAGGTGCAGGGCCTGCTCTCCCAAATGCTACACCATGTGAGGGGCAGGGACAGCTCTCTTGCTCTTGTGACCCCGCCAGGGCCAGATCTTTTCTTATCCCAGTCTTCCCCAGAGTCAAGGAGGTAAATATGAGGTTGCTGATAAGAACCACGGCTATATCCAGATAGTTGCAGCAAGATTTAACTCTCTTTAGACAGTAAAGAAAAAGGACCATTTTCAAAAGTACAAGCTGGTCACATGAAAGAGAGCACACTTGAAAGTACTAGCAGACCCTATCAGGCTCAGAGACCAGTAACACTTGCAAAGTCAACAAATAAGGCCAGTCAGCAGATGAGCCAAGGTCAACTTGAAGGAAGGGAAGAAGGCTGAATCACTCCCCTAATTGGGCAAGTTATAAGTGAACCATGGATGATTATCTTCCCAGTTGGTATTGTTCCAGAAGAGCATGCCAAGAGCACACAGACCCCAATTGTCTTGGCCTGCCATGTGCTGAATTAACCCATCACAATAGAAATTACTTCAGCCTTTGTCAACTTTCTGCCATACATCTTAGAAAAAGCCACTACGACATAGTTCTATGGGGTCTTCCCTCGCATGAGTCCCAATCCTACACGGGAATGACTTCACCCTTTCCTAAGACCCTCTTGCCAGTCCCCTCCAGAGCCCTACTGCTTTCTGGTGCTCTGCCTTCTGAGGCAGAGCTTTAAATATTTCTCCTCTAAGCCTTCTCTCTATAACAAAAACTTCTTCTTCAACTCACCCTTCATCATCGGCAAAACTCATTCTTGCGTATATGAGACAAGGATCCAGAGCTCCCGACTCAGTGAAAATTTTCTGGAAGAGCCCGGGACTTGAACTCCTGAGTTCAACCCACCACAGAGTGAGAAATCTCTTTTATATTTAAGGCTCCCTGTTTTTCCTGCTCCATTATTTCAGTACTGGCAGCCAGTGTGTGTCTGTCTGTGTGTGTCTAAAAAGACTGTGCTTGTGTGTGCACACACACGTGCACATGCATGTTCGTGTGTGTAGGTGCCAGCATGCATGTGCTATGGCACATGTGTGGAAGTCAGAGCAAATCCTTAGCTGTTTGTCTTTTCCTTATTTGTGCCTTATTTGAGACAGGGTCAGTGGTTTGCCATTACACATGACAGGATATTATTTAGGAAACTTCTTGCTTCTACTCTCATCTCTCCATAGAGGTGCTGCAATTGTAGGTACCCACAACTGTGTCTAGCTTTAGGTGGATTCCGGGAGTGAGCCCAAGATTTCAGGATTATACGGGAAGTGCTTTGTACTCACGGAGCCTTCTTCTCAACTGTAGAAAATATTTTCAGTTTTCTCTATAAAAAAAAAAAAAGGGGGAAATTCAACAACAGTGCAAAGATGCAAAGGAGCTCAAACAAGGAAGCAAGCAAACAGACATTTTTTTCTTTGTGAGACCATGGCAGGGATCGAATGCCAAACACAGGCAAAGGTGGTCAACCCCATGAGAGTTCAGTCACTTTTGCAGCCCTCATTCCTCAGCTCAGGGAGGTTTTACACAGAACGGTTTGTTTTAGGGCAAATCTCCACATGAAATACATGATCCCAAGCCCCAAATGGACTTGTGGACCTCAACCCAAGGGCTCGCTTTCCACCATCTGGTCAGAGAATTCGAATCTGGGATAACTCCCAACCCTGGAGCCTTTGTGACTATTGTTGACTTCAAGGGGGAAACGCGGTGCCTGATCCACATTTTGGAGACAGAAGAAATCTTAGCTGAATTCTTGTGCCACCTTTACCAACCTGGCTGGCCTGTGAATACTTTAAGGTGCGTGGTGAATATCATATGCCTAGAGAATCTGACACTTAGAAGGTGAAGAAAGTACAGAGGCTGGCCCTGCTGGTGTTGACCATTTCTAGTCTGAGGAATGGACTAGCTCTTGAGCCCCCCCCCCCCCCCCCGACATTGTCAAACAAGTCCCATTGTTTGAATCTTGAATCGCTTGCTTGGGGTCACTAGAGAGTCTTTGCACCTGGGCACTTGGTTATTAGATAAACAGAACCATAACACTATATGAGAAGAATGATTAAGCTAGCGGCAAGAAACTTCCTTTAAAATCTTCACAGTTGAATGAAGTTGGTTGTGAAACTGCTCTACTGGTCACAGTAAGTCTAGGTGGGAAAGACCTTTTTCACTTGTGTGGTCCACATCCTCCCTTCCTTTCACAAAAGAAGGGCCTAGGGTCTAGATTAACTGGTCCACCAGATTCACTGGAAAGATTCAGCCTCCAAAAAAAAAAAATTTGGATAATGCTTTAAGATCAACACTTGAAGTTATCCTCTGCCTTACACATGTAAGAATGCACACACAAGAACCCATGCACGCACGCACGCACGCACACGTGCGCGCGCGCACACACACACACACACACACACAGAGAGAAAAAGAGAAAGAGAAAGAGAGAGAGAGAGAGAGAGAGAGACATTCAGCATCAATGGAATAAACAACATGCTGAAATCCCTGGGCAGCTTCCTCTTTCAGCTGTCAAGACAGTTACTTGTCCCCTAAATTAGAATCTAAACAATATTCTGGCAGGATTGAGGTCATTTTGTGACACAACTTCCTATCATGCAGAGTGTTAGCAACTGCAGTAGCCAGGCTTGTGAATATCTAAGAGCTAAAAAAGAGAAGGTTTGAGTTCTGTGGGCTAGGAGTGCACTCATAAATCAAGAATTGAGGTAGAATTTTACATTTGATCCTTGCACAGCCTGTCTGAATTCTAGTATTTCACGTGAGTGAAATAACTCATTCCAGGCCTGACAAATGCTAGCTTTGAAATGAGCTCACGTTGTCTCATTGGGAAATGTGTATGGTTGATTGAATATTTTGAATAGCAATCCAAAATGGCCAGAAGTCAATGCTTTATTTAACCTCTGTGTAACCAAGGACAAGCTCATCAGGGAAGTGAGATTAATATTAATGTTTATTTTGGAGTTCTCGTGGAGATTAAATGAACTGCTAATACAGAGTTAGAACACTGCCTGGGACATGCCACACCATGAACTCCCTCTTCATTACCATCATTAATACCAGAGAAAGACTCAATGTTTTGATTTTTTTAAGTACCAAAAAATTCACTATCTTTGTACATGATAGTGGTGGCTGTTGAGGAGAGGCCCTAAATAAAATTTGAGATCATTGATTGATTTCAACTAGAGATCTCAAGGTATAAAGTATCTAGATGAACAGAGAATTTCTTATTAGGTTTGGGATTCAAATTTTGAATTTTAATTCAGTGGTGAAACCCTCCTATGTTGATATTGACCATTGACCGAGTACTGCTCTAAAGACCTAGGAATAGGAGAACATGATGCTTACCTTGTAGTTATAGGTTCATGAAGAGGATGGGGAGGTGTGGGAAGGGGAAAGGAGTGTAACAGAGAGTGAATGTGATCAAGACATACAACATGCATACTTGTAAATACGTAAAATACATATATGTAAACAGAACCCATTATTACATATAATTGACATATGCTAATACAAACTTTTAAAAACATTTTTATTGACTGTTTGTGAATTTCACATCATGCACCCCAATCCCACTCATCTCCCTCCATATCCACCCTCTACCCTTATAACCTCCTCCCTAAACAAAACAAAACAATCATCAGTGGAAGCTGCAGTGTGTCACAGTGTGTCATACAGTATATACTTTGTGAAAACAGCTTTGCTTGCAAATGTTCATTGCAGTGAGTTACTGGTCTGCTTCGAGGCCTCTGACTTCTGCTGCACTATCAATACTGGGTCCTCACCGGGACCCTTCTAAGATATTCTGTTGTTGCCCTGTGTCTTAGATATCCTCCAGCTTTGATGCTCTAGGACTGGCCCCTTCACACTCTCCAGGAGTGCAGAGATGGGGTAGATGTTGGGGTGGGTCAACTCAAAGTCCTGGATCTGGGCTTGGGTGATAGCTGAGTTGGTCAGCTTGACATGTCTCCTGCATCCATGCCATCAGGGCCAGCTCTTCCATATTTCCCCAGAGAAGGGCAGGGACCCTCTTACCAGCGTGCTGCTGCCAATAAGGATCGTGGCCAGCTCTTCTTCTCGAAGTCCCTCAGGGGCTCATCTGCACCCCCTCTACCAGTGCCAGCTCTACCGTGCTGCCGGGCTGTGGCTTGCTGCAGCCAGGGGCCCGGCCACTCTACTTAGCCCTTGAACACCTACCTGACTCAGATGGCAGGCCAGACTAGGGCCATCTACATGGCGTTTGGTGGTGACATGGAAAAGGGCCGCAGACATTGACCCAGACCCCTGCTGCTTCAGGGCCACAGACCCAGCCATGACTCTCAGCCCCTCAGTGGCAGCATGGACCAGGACTTCACCATGGCCTCAGGTGCTTGTACATGCTACTCAAATCAGGCTGTTCCTCACCACCCTCATATTTCTCTTTCCATCTTTCTTCATAGCGCACAAACCATTCCACTTGTCTTTCTCTTCTATCTCTCCACATACTTTCTCATTGTAGAGGGGCCTACATGCACCTCATCAGCAAAGACATCTTCTTTTGAAAGGCAGGGTGATTAAATGTGTGTCCAATCCAAAGATTCCAAAGGAAATAAAACCCTGGCCAAAGTTAGACACAGCACAGAAAAACTGTAATTCAACACAGACTCGTCTAGCCTCCTGGTTGAATCTCCATCACAACCAACCAGAGAGATGAGCAGATAGGGCAACGATAAGATATAAACACAGCAGGATGTGTCATGTCAGTTGGTTGTGGGTCTCCACTCTTCAGGCACTGTTCCTCTTCCTGGGCTAGGATGCAGCTCTGGCAGTCACAGAGACTCACATAGTGGTTGGTATTCCCAAAGGAAGAAGGCACAGGCGTACTGGCACTGTTGTTGGTTACTGGCTCTTTTGATGGTCAGTGTAATTCACCATTTCTCAAGAAGAAAGAACAGCGACTGTGTTTGTGTCTCCAGTTTTGCCTCTCTTCATAGTGCATAAACCACTTGGCTTCTCCTCCTCTTCCATCTGTCCACCACCTATTTGCTTGTTTTTTTCTCTCCTTTCACTCCACCATCTACTTGCTTGCATCCAGCCACACCCGGCCCAGTTGTCTGTGCACTTCCCGCTGCCTAATACAAACTTCTTTCAAAGCTCACGTAAAAACAAAACAATATAGCTTATTGACCTGGAAAGTTCCATGGTCTTGGCTAAAAAGAACCACAGCACTTAACATCCACTAATGCTGCTTTTGCAAGCATTAGGAGCCATGTTTATTCTTTTTTCTTCATTTAGTTCTTTAATTATTTTTAAAGTTCAAACAGAGGTAGAACCAGGGGACAATGTAGCAGATGAGGCCACCAGCAGAAGAGACTCCTGAGGATGTGGTTAGATAACACTTAGTGAGTAATGTGTTCCCCTTCCTCCCAACCACTCAGTTCTGAAAAACAACCCTGAGTTAGGAAACTGACTGGGGGCTGACACAGAGAGCTACTATTGACAAACTGTAGTTTCTGCCTGGCCTGCATGTTGAGCCTCTCCAATATTTCTATCTATCTATCTATCTATCTATCTATCTATCTATCTATCTATCTATCTATC
>CAJQZJ010001558.1:5461365-5516495 GCA_907164525.1 Lophiomys imhausi
ATCTATCTATCTATCTATCTATCTATCTATCTATCTATCTATCTATCATCATCTATTATCTATTTATTTAACTTATGTATGTTTATGTGAATGTGTGCATGTAAATATTATTTGTCTAGCTCAACTGCTCTCCACGTCATCTCTTGAGGCACGGTCTCATTGAACCTGGAACTCTCCAGTTCCTCTAAGCTGGTTGCCCAGTTGAACCCAGGGTCCTCCTCCCTCTGCCTTCCCGGTACTGGGATTCCACGTACATGCTTCTGTGCCTGGCTTTTTTTTTTTTTTTAACATGAGTGCTGGGGATAGAACTCAGACCCTCATGGTTCTGCAGCAAATGTTTTACCACAGCAAGTGTAAGATAGACAGGTTCAAATGCCCTCTCCTAGCGGCTACCCGATTTTGGAAGTAAATATCACAGTTCCCACATCCATTCATTTTATTGCAACAAAATATACATAACAATGAAGCTATCAGGTTAGCCATTTTCAGATGTACAGTTGGAACGTCATATCACCATGACCGAAGTCCATTTCCAGAGAATCCCGAGGGAAACTCCTGTCCACATCAGGAATACTGTGTATTCCCCTGTATTGTCCATTCCCCTGTCCCTCAGCTCTAGCTGTTCCCTGTCTATGTTAACTTCTCCTCGGGAAAGGTCATATAAACACGACTGTCCAGAATTTGTCCTCTGGTGTCTAGTTTACTTCACTCATCCTAATGTCAGAAGAGTCGTCAGTCAGTATTGTGGCTTGTATCATGGTTTTATTACCTTTTCAATGTTAAATAGCATCTGTGTGTACACACACCACATTTTGTCGATCCATTCGTCTGACGATGGATATCTGGGTTGTTTCCACCTCTTAGCTAGACAGGGCTTTTGACAGCGAAGGGACCTTTCCTAGCCTAGATGTGCACGACCCAAGGATCTAAGATGTCAGACACTTGTAGTCATCAAAGATTGACCTGGGGCAGTGGTTCTCAGTGTGTTGTCTCATCACAAAAAATTAAAGATGTGGCTTCTCACTGGAATAAGCAGGGTCGAATTAGACTTTCTTAAAAGTTGTTATAGCAGCTGGGCATGGTGGCACACGCCTTTAATCCCAGCACTCGGGGAGGAAGAGGCAGGCGAATCTCTGTGAGGTCAAGGGTAGCCTAGTCTACAAAGTGAGTCCAGGACAGCCAGTACTGTTACACAGAGAAACCCTGTCTCAAAAAAAAAATATATTACAGCAAAGAAGGCCACGGAGAGACATCTCAGCACCCAAGAGATGCTTATTGCCAAGGGTGTTGCCTAAGTTTGACCTCCCTGACCCACATGGTAGAAGGAAAGAATCAACTCCAACACATTGCCCTCTGACACACATGCACACACACACACACTGAGAGATTTGAAAAAGAATTATTACTGAAAAAGGAGAAGTTAAGGAGACGCGAGAAATGAAGTAAAATTGAGAAACTTGTGAGAGTTGTGAGTGGTTTCAAAGAGGGAAAAGACATTGTGTTTCCTTAGTCTTTGGGTTTTTATAGATCAATGGAAGAAACTAGACAATGGCTGCGGTAGTCTGTATTGAGATTGGCCAGTTCTCTGGGCTATTCTGGGTTGAGCCATGGGATGGCCCACATAGTCAATGTGTGTCTCCCTAACCCAACAGGGAGATGATCATGGGCTGCCCACTTAGCTAGGTAAGTAAAGCCTCTTGCTGGTCACCTCTGATCCAAGTTTTGACCTTGACTGTGTGCTGACTCTTCATCACTTAGCTGGTATCACTACCCTCTGACCTTGTAGGAGTCTCATTGTTGTTAATTCTCCTAAACTCTCTTCATTTTCACCTTTATATGATCAGCTTGGTGCTTTATCATGTAAAGAAGTTAACTATCTCAGACACCAAATCAGCCCAGACTCTCTTGGTTATCTCATATTTACCTCTATGTCATAGGTGATTGATGGATAGATAGATGACAGATAGATAGATAGACAGACAGACAGACAGACAGACAGATAGATATATAGATAGATAGATGATAGAATGATGCTTTACATGCTTGCATGTTCCTCCAGGAATGACTGACCCATAACTCTGTCCTTCCTCTTTTCTTGGTTCTCTATCCCATATACAACTTGGCTTGGTTAACTCGTATACAGCCACAAGCCCTCTTATTCATCTTCTTCAGTGTCTCAGATCTGATGACACACTGACACCTTTAATCTTTCTTTCAACTCCAGCTTCCTCTCTGATTGAGCATGTATGAGCACCTAACAGTTCACGATGGGTCCCATTCCCTTACTATCTACAGAAAGCTATCACTTGCCTCCGTATCTTAAAAGGGGTATTGTAAAATCTATTTCACAGAGTTATGAGGATATGGTAATTACAGAAAGGCCTAATACATACCAGGTGCTCAACTATAAAAGTTCAAATACTGCTTAGAAGGCTTAAGGAAGGCTATGTGATTATAAAGGTAAGATAATTTTTCCCTGTTCCCTGTTTCTGCTGATTTCTTTATTATAATCTCCTCAATGCATAGCATAGCTCTTACAATAATGTATGAAAGGAATTATTTCTTCCTTTAAATGATGAACTTTAAGGTCTTGAAAGGGGAGTTTGGAGAGCTGGGTAGAAAATAGAAACAGATATCCAGTTTCTATATGTTGTTGGGCCAGAGAATCTTTGTTAGCTGAAGGATCTGCTTTTTCCAAAACAGCAATAGAACTTAGAGCAAAGATAGAGATCTTTGAAACTTGATTCTCCTCATTGCAAAAGCCTCAAGTGTTCAGATCTGGGCCACTGGGACTGGAAAATGAAGATTCTTATCTCCCATCAATCCTTCTCTTCTTTCCAGGGCAGATGTTTTCTTCCAAACCCAGTAGGGCAGGGTGAAAGGCTGTGTGTGTTCTTTCCCCCATAACTTAAAAGAAGTCAGTATCTCAAAAATCTTGAGGACAAAGAATCAATTTAAACTTGAACTTCCAGTGGCATCTAAGTAGCACAGGGCTTCTAGAAACATCTTTGGAGCCCTTCTCTTTGGGAAGAGAATGCAGAATCATGCCTAGCCATGGCAGTAAAAAAGAGGTTAGTGGGGAGCAGGGACTGAGAGCTTTGACTCTAGCTGAGCTCCGCCTTTTGTTGCTTTTTGAGCCAGCTGGTGTCCAGCTGACTTTTCAAACTGAATTGAAAGGAAAATAACTGAAACACCCTAATTGAAAGGGTTTCTGGAAGTTTCCACTGGGAGGTTCACCCCTTACAAAGTCTTAAACTGGGTACTACCAAGGAAAAGGGGAGGGAACAAAATCAGGCTGACTGGAGCCCCTGGAGAGAAGAAAACTGAAAATAGTGTGAGAGAGTATTTGGGGCAAGGCTGTAAATTGGTACCTGTGGTCTTTGTCCTCTAAGTGATGTATCTGCATCCCAGTGCCCAGAAAATGTGGGTGTTACTCTATGTGGTGGCAGGTTGAGGAATATGATGCTTCCTATAGAAAAAGATGTAATTCAGACAATGGGAACTGATCTGAGGTGATCCAGATGGACCCTAATGCAATCCCAAGTCACAGGAGAGAGGCTGTAGAGGCTTAGGAGAGAACAGGGTGGGGGTGAGGCCAGCTCAGAGAAGTTACAAGTGAACTGTGGAGGCCATAAAATGAGAAACCCCTAAAGCTATCAGAACTGGGAAGGCACAAGAGCCTTTGGGGGGAATGTGACTCCACCAGCTCTCTCTGCAAAAATGTCAGGGTAGACAGCTAGGTCAAGTTAGAGCCCTGCCTCCTTCCTCTTTTTCTCAAGCAGAAGGGTTCCTGGAAGCTGATGTCATCCATGCAGCTATTGCCAGATACAGTACTTACTTTCTAAGGAATCAGGGATTGAGTGTCTGGTGAGAATTCTTGTAACATTTCTACTCAACAAGATGGTTTTGCAGTGCTTCTCAACCTGTGGTCATGACTCCTTTGAGGACTGGGCAACCCTTCCACAGGGATTGCCTAAAACCATGGGAAAACACAGATATTTATATTACTACTCATAACAATAGCAAAATTACAGTTATGAAGTAGCAACGAAAATGCTTTTATGGTTGGGGGCATCACCCAACATAAGGAACTGTGTTAAAGGGTCCCAGCGTTAGGAAGGCTGAGAACCACTGGTTTTGAGGTTAGGGAGATTGCTGAGACATTAAGAGATTGTATTGCTGTTTCAGAGAACCCAGTTCGGTTTCTAGCTCCCATGTTAGGTGGCTAACAATAACTGTAACTGCAATGACACCACATTCATGTATATGAACTGGACCCACCCACTCATAGAAACTTTAACATACAAACACACACACACAATTTTAAAATCATATTTTCAAAAGGTTAGTTCATAGAGACCCCCAAAGAAAGAAAGGAAGAATCAGGAGGCTAATGAACCTTACTTTTTCATGGAAGTCTCTGAAACTGAGTCAAAACAAATATTTCCCTTTTTTTTTTTCAAACTTGATTTTTTTTTCAAGTATCTGTTACAGTGTTGGAAAACAGACTAACAATAATTGAATCTAAAAACTTTCACAGTCTACACTGCATTAACCACACATCTATAATATAGTTAACACCTGTTGTCTTTCTGTCATGAAAAAGTAACACAATTCACTTGATCTGTCTGCATGTGTGGATATAAGGTGGTTTCTATTCATTCATTACTGGAATGAACCCTGCAATGGGTTGCTTAGAGAGAAATCTCTGTGAACATTCTTTGAAGTGAACTTCATCAGTGCCAGATGAAGACATGCTTAGTCAAATGCTGTGCCCTTTTGAAAGCATTTTGATAGTAAGTTCCACTCTTTAGAAAGACATTACATTCTTTCACATGTTGACATTCAGTTAGACCAGCATCATTTGTTGAAGATGCTGTCCTTTTTCCATTGTATGGTTTTGGTTTCTTTGTCAAAAATTAAGTGATCATAGGTGTGTGGATTCATTTCTGGGTCTTCAATTCAATTCCATTGATCCACTGGTCTATTTCTATACAAGTACCATGCTGTTTCTGTTACTATTGCTCTGTAGTATAGCCTGAAATCTGGGATGGTGATACCTCTAGATGGTTTTTATTGTACAGGAATGATTTAACTATTCTGTGTTTTTTATTATTCCATATGAAGTTGAGAATTTTTTTTCCAGGTCTAAAAAGAATTGTGTTGGTATTTTGATAGGAATTGCATTGAATCTGTATATGGCTTCTGGCAGGATGGCCATTTTTATTATGTTGATCCTAACTATCCAAAAGCATGGGAGATCTTTTCATCTTCTGATGTTCCACAAATGATGCTGTCTAAATGGATGTCAACATGTAAAAGAATGAAATTAGACCCATACTTATCACCTTGCACAAAACTTAAGTCCAAGTGGATCAAAGACCTTAACATAAGGCCCAACACACTAAATCTAATAGAAGAGAAAGTGGGGAAAAGCCTCGAACTCATTGGCACAGGAGACAATTTCCTGAACAGAACACCAATAGCTCAGGCTCTAAGATCAACAATCAATAAATGGGACCTCATGAAACTGACAAGCTTCTGTAAGGCAAAGGACACCATCATTTGAAGAAAACGGCAACCTACAGATTGCAAAAAGATCTTTACCAACCCCACTTCCAACAGAGGGCTAATATCCATAATTCATAAAGAACTCAAGAAATTAAACACCAAGAAACAAAATACTCCAAGAAAAAATGGGAAACAGGGCTAAACCAAGAATTCACAAAGGAGGAATCTTTAATGGAAGTGAGACATTTGAAGAAATGCTCAACATCCTTAATCATCAGAGAAATGTAACTCAAGACAACTCTGAGATTCCATCTCACACCTGTCAGAATGGCTAAGATCAAAAAGTCAAATGATAGCACATGCTGGAGAGGGTGTGGAGAAAGGGGAACTCTTCTCCATTGCTGGTGGGAGTGCATACTTGTACAACCACTATGGAGGTCAGTCTGGCGATATCTTAGAAAACTTGGAATAACCCTACCTCCAGACTCAGCCATACCACTTCTGGGTATCCACCCAAAACAATCCCTCACCAAACCACAAGGACATCGCCTCATCTATGTTCATAGCAGCATTATTTGTAATAGCTAGAACTGGAAACAATCCAGATGTCCCTCAACCAACGAATGGATAAAAAAAATTGTGGCACATTTACACAATGGAATACTACTCAGCTATCAGAAACAAGGAAATCATGCAATTCGCATGAACTAGAAAAGCTCATCCTGAGTGAGATAACCCAGACTCAGAAAGATGCACGTGGGGTGTACTCATTTATAATTGGATTTCAGCCATACAGTACAGGATAACTTTACTACAACCAATACACCAAAAGGATTGGAAACATAGACTTTGTTACCTATTAAGGGGACAATTTGCCCTAGGAGTGCTACCATGTTTGCCCCTAATGCAAGAGGAAGCTCTTAGCCCACATATGACTATTGAGCTGAGAGGGGCTGATATATAGGGACACTCCACATTGGAGGAGTGGGAAAGGTGGGAGAGGGAGGAGAGGGTGGGAGGGTGGAACCAAGAGGGGTGGAATGAGGGCACTGTGATGGAGATGTAACTTGATGCAATAAATAAACAAAATAAAACAAAAGGCACTACAGATATACCTGCAGCTGTTACAATCACTTGCAAAAACCAAGTAGTAGAAGCACTGAAAGAAGATTTTGGCAATTTGATAGGGGATTTGTGTGACTTCATGTAATACCTAGGCTAGATCTCCATGTTGTGAGATTTTGTTTTTGTTTAACAATAATGTCACCATGCATCTTTATGGCCTTGCACATACAGTTGTTTCAAGAGAATTCAGAAATGTTGGGGGGTTGGCCTGTTGCTATGTATTCTAATACTAATTACTGGCCCCCAAGTTCTGGTTGCTGTCCAGATGAGTACATTGTCACATATACCTGTCTTTGTTGTGTAAACCTTGCTCTACTTATTTCAAAGTTGATTGGTTAATAAAATTGCAGAAGCCTAGGCTGAGCAGACACAGAGAGAGAGAGAGATAGGCAGCGCCCAGGTTCGAAGGCTTGGAGGTAGCAGAGTGTGGAGAGCCACAACCCTAAGATGGCGCCTAGCTTACTGCCAGAAAGCTCAAGCTTAGCTGTAAACAAGCCTTAGTTGGTAGCAGCTGCCTAGCCCGGTGTGCTTCCTCCTTTTGTGAGCCTATCTTGGATTGCTAGGTGGCATGATCTGATTGGGTTTGAGTAGGCATAGAAGGGCTTGGGGGAAGAGAGGAAAGAGAGAGAAGCGGATGTACAAGGTTCCTGAATAAACTGCTTGAAGAAGAATCGTGGTTGTGTCTTTCCTGCTGGTCAGGGGGATGCGACAGCAGAGGATCACGGGAGAGAGAAGGAGGAGGAAGGAGACACCAAAGGATAGAGTGAGGAGGAGAAGCACATTGTAGAGAACAGCTTGCTCTGAGAACTACCTGAAGACATTTGGCAGAGACGATGTGTGTAACCAAATTGAGAAAGCAAACGAAAGTTAACATTACTAGACTGGGGGACTAGACTAGAAATGCCAGCAAGGGTTAACTGCTGGTGCAGCCACCTGGCATTCCTAGTGGAGAAAGCCTGGGACAGAGCATAGTGCTCCCTTGGATGAGGCTTCCAGTAAAGACTGAACCAAACAGTTAGACACCATCATCGAATTGGGTGCTTATGATCATCCAGCAGAAATGACTGGGGAAGACAGGCTGAAACAGTCACAATGGAGTTCCAGTTGGAGAGCCTCAGGCAAAGCAGGGTCATTTTCCCATAGATCAGCTCCAGGCTTCTTTCTGCCACTGTGGGCATTTTCATAGCATGGGATAAATGATAGCAAAGCTTGTTGGAGATGTTTCACCTCCTAGCTGTTCTCAAGGGCACAAAGTTATTATTACTCTTGTGTTGTTTTAATGTTTTTGTTTCTCCTTGTTCTCCTTGTTGGTGGTTGGCCTGAATCAGGACAAGGTGGTCTGTAGAACACTTGGGATAAACATACCTGGGTTTAAAGTAGGGGAAGGAGACAATCCCATTAGCAGAGCTGGCTTCTCAGTGAGCTCAAAACTGCGTGTGAAATCACCAATAGAATGTCCATTATACCACTAACAGTCATAGTCAATTCACCCTCAGCCTTTTCTGAAACAACTCAACACCTATCATCTGCTATTTTTCAAACGTTGTATCCTTCATCAAGTCTTTATGACAGTAGCTGAATGGAAGGTTCCCTTCCTCTCATATAATTCCTCCATTAGCACTGTCTGACTCTTCCCTGTCACATTCATACTTGGTCCCAGAAAGAAGGTGTGGTCCACTTTCTATTTTGTCTTACATGAGGAGTCAATCATGATTCCTCACCATACCTCAGCATTCTTGCCTGTAAACTGAGGAAGGCTAATTGAGAACTGATGAGTTTTAAGCACCATTTTACCTTTAACAGCATAGTCAGTCTTTGTATATGAGTCACTCTACAACCACAGCCATGATCTTTGACTCTCCCGAGGCCACAGTTGTGTTTGCGAGTCCTATGGAGGTGTTTGGCCCTATAACCTTCTCAAAGATGGATTTTGAAATATAGATATCTAATAAAAACATGGTTAATGAACAATGTTGGAAGTCTAGTTTAAAAATTTGACTGTTCACGTCTTGGCTTGTTTCTGTGTTGGTTATAGCAAAAAAGGTCCATATATCTACATCTTATCCACTTATCATCTCTATCTATCTATCTATCTATCTATCTATCTATCTATCTATCTATCTACCTACCTACCAGCTATCTATCTATCTAATAATCTATATATCATCTATCTAATATTATCTATCATTTATTATCGATCTATTTATCTATGCATCTAATATCTATCATCTATACATCTAATACCTATATATCTATCATCCATCTATCTAATATTTATCATTTATTATCTATCTATCATCTATCAATCTAATATCTATATCTATACACCTATCTATCATCTATCTATCTAATAATCTATCATCTTTCTAATATTATCTGTCATTTATTATCTATCTACCTGTCTATCACCTATCTATCTATCTGTCTGCCTATCTATTGATCTATCTATCTGTCTATCTATCATCCATTATAGGCAGTGAAGAGGCTAACAACGGGTTCTACGTGCTTACTTCAGAACCTCAGGATGATTGTCAGTCCTCTCTATTTGCCTCTTCTATTATGATTCTATTCATAGCAACACCTTTGGCAGATGACTGAGAGGCTTTCAAAACTGCACTGGATACAGGCCCTGGCTTTTGGTCCTTTGGGTGCCATTAAACACTGGGTGCTTCATGCTGAATCTGTCCTAGAAGCTTGTGATTTGAGATTTCCTGAGTGAGAGGACTGCAAATGGTTGAACAGCTGTGATGTGCTGTCATTTCTCAAAACGAGGACATGGATGTTTAAGAGATTAATTTCTGGCATAGGAGTACATTTGGAGAGGATAAATTAGGCCATTTTCAAATAAGACTGCATTGTTAGAGAACACATACATAGTTTCTAAATGGTGAAGAGCAGGTTTTACATAGTCTCTATTTAAAATATTTCAGCTCTCAATAAAACTGACAGCTCTCAAAATTTATATAGGGCAATTTCCGTGATAGAGAAAATATTTGTTCCTGTTGTTAACACCTCAGGATGATGCTTCCTTTTTAAGACCATTGAAATAGAGAGCTGGGACTTGTCTTCCTTCTAAACAACCACATGTAGGTATGTGCTTCCTGACTTTATTTGTTACTTATTTTTCCTAATTGAATTTATGTATGGATTCTCTAGTGTACTCATTGGCCCTTTTGTCTGTTTTTAAATTTATTTTTATTCATCATTAATCTAATGAAATATGTTTATATCTACCAGCTTCAACTCCCCCATATGTCTTCCAACTTTATATTTCTCTCTTTTTTTCCCTCCATCTTCTTCTCCATAACCCAAAAAGTCTAATTAGTGTTTCCCATATGTGCATGTGCATAGGGCCATCCACTGGGCCTGAATCTGCTGCTACTTATTAAAGGGAAGTTAACATAATACACAGCGTTCATTGGGAAGACTCTAACTCTGCACTTACATTTGAATTATTTTCTTTCTTTAAGGTCAATATTTGATACAATTTGGTGGTAAGCCTAAGAATGCTGACTGAATCCTTTTTGCCTAACATGATATGCTCTGCTGTCCCTAATGTGTCCTCCACGTAAGCGAATAGACAGGCTCATAGCCATAATGCACAGAGAGAATAATTTAATTTTATATTTTTTGTTGCTGTTTCTGGTAATGCTGGTGTAATTGCTGATGATATACACTTGCATGGAATGAGGAGCTGACTCAAGCTATCGATGACATCAGTTTGAAGTGATCTGCGTGGCTGTCATCTCCGGGTCACTCCGCTTTGAATCATCTCTCTGTAGCAGTCACTGGGCCCAATTTCATGAAGCACAGTTTTGGGTTTATTTTGATAAAATTTATTCTTCTGAAAAAATGAGAAAAAGTAGCCTCCTTTGGGATATACCTAACACTCAGGGATTAAATTGGCCTGCCATGAACCTGAGCTTAAGGGACAATGGCATGACTTAATTAAATGCCTCTGCCTCTGAGAACCTAACCTTAATTTCAGGTCAAGGTTGGTACCTCCTGATAGAAATTCTCATTTGGATCATTTTTGTGAAGTCTTAGATTCTGTTCCAAACCCTTCCTTAGGGAGGATCAAGTTTCCAAGACAAAGAATGAGAGCAGGGTGCTCTTCAGCAAGTGGGCACGTGAGCTTTTTCTAGCTTTCCTTTTAGTGTTAGTGTTTCCTTTTGGATTAATTTTGTGTTTGAAAGGGTTTATCAGTGACAACTCTCCTATTCCAAGAACAAAATGTTCATTTTCCACTACCCTAGTCTCTCTTTCTCCTCTTCTTCTCCCTCTCCTTCTTTCCTTCCTTCCTTCTTTCCTTCCTTCCTTCCTCCCTTCTCTTCTCTCTCCCCCTTCCATTTCTTCTCCTCTCTCTCCCTCCCTCCTTCCTCCTCTATGCCTTCCATTCTTCCCCCTTTCCTCCTTTTAATCATACAGCCCGAAAATATCTTCATCTAAAACACATAATTATCCACACAAGGCCATACACTGTATGGTAGAGTCCTGGAAAAGGTAGGCCACAACAACAGAAACCAGGTTAGTGGTTGCCTAGGACTGGTGTTGGGGAAGAGGCACTAGAGAGAAATGTTCATTTTGTCTTGATTGTGGTGGTGCTCACCCAGCTGTGTCACTTGTCTGGGGCTGCCACAGCAAAGCATCGGTGACTGGTTAGCTTCATTAATGGAAATTCCTTACTTGGCTATTGCTGAGGCTGAAAGTTAGGATGCCCATGGGTACCCTAAGACCTCTCTTCCTTGCTTGTAGAGGGCTGTGTACTCACTGTGTGCTTGTGTAACTTTCCTCTGTACATAAGGCTGTTGTGTCTTTTCCTCTTTTGTAGAGGGCACAGGGTCCACATGCTTACAGACAGCAATAGAGAAACCAGAATTGCTAAGCATGCATACTTTTCTCATTAGTGAAAGGGATGTGCATATTCTTTCCATGCAGAAGGCTGGGAACGGATGTGTTAATAACCCCGTAATCTTTGCTATTCGGTAAATCTAGGCCCGACGAGCAATCCCCCTTACCTTGAGCATTGTCTCTCAGTCAGTAGAACCCATCTTTTTTTTTTTTTGGTTTTTTCGAGACAGGGTTTCTCTGTGTATCCTTGGCTGTCCTGGACTCACTTTGTAGACCAGGCTGGCCTCGAACTCACAAAGATCCGCCTGCCTCTGCCTCCCAAGTGCTGGGATTAAAGGCGTGCGCCACCACCGCCCGGCTAAAGCTAAGTTTTTTTTTGTTTTGTTTTGTTTTGTTTTGTTTTTTGGTTTTTCGAGACAGGGTTTCTCTGTGTAACAGCCCTGGCTGTCCTGGACTCGCTTTGTAGACCAGGCTGGCCTCGAACTCACAAAGATCCGCCTGCCTCTGCCTCCCAAGTGCTGGGATTAAAGGCGTGTGCCACCACCGCCCGGCTTTAGAACCCATCTTTTATGAAAGATGGTCCATGTGATTTGCAAAAGAGTTTGCTATTCTTCTTATTACAAACCCTTCTTTCTTAGAGTCTTATCCTCAGCACTGCTTCTCAGTAGAACTCTTTCTTGTGGAAGAGGTCACAGGTGCTTTGCAAAAGACATGTATTTAGCAAAGGAGTTTCCATGTCATCATGCCTTAAGCTTTGCTGGAGTAGTTGTCATGAGGAAACTTTCCCAACATTTCGCCCAACATTTTACTAAAAATAAACTGCTGGGGGAGGGGGGTCAGACTCAGAAGTTTGAACCAGCCTGACTAATTAAGTCATGCTGAACTATGTTCTCTTCTTGCCTCTCCATGGATCATTTCCTTTCTGACCTTAGCATTCACAGGGACCCCCACACTCTTTCTCTAAAGCCATCAGACTACTGCGTCATGACTCCCTCCTTATGACTCTATCAAGCTTACTTGCCTCCTGAAAGGTCCTACCGCTAAAAATAGTCATGTACTGCATAATGGGAGTGTAGACAACAGCAGGGCATATTTAATAGTGGTCCCATAAATTTATGCCACCTAGTCTTATCATGGCATCTCAGTTTATAGAAATAGGTTTTTTCTATTGTTGTCTATTCACAATGACAGAAGTCTCTGATGAAGTCTCTCTCAGGACATATTAGTGCTGTTTGTGGTTACATGACTGCTATACAGTCATTTGGGATTTACATTTTCAACATGGTGATTTGAAGCCTGTACAATTTAGACCATAACAACCATAAAATTAAAATATGGAGAGCTGTATACCTGAAAAAAATGCATCTGCTTTATGTGTATTATACTTCAATAAGCAAAGTAAGCATTAGTCATCATGTAAAAATTGCTATGTATTTTAAAGCGGAAAACACATTTCTGTAACTATCCAGAAAAATATAACTTTTTTGTGACATTCATTTTTTTTAAAAAAATGAACAACAACAAAAGAAACAAGAAACAAAGTCATTCCAGATGGTGCTGAATGAATAAGTGAGATGCCATTTTTGACTTTGTAATGTAGTTAGTAAACAGAGCAGTTCAGGGCAGGGCATTCTTGTGGAAGAAATTTGCAATGCAAGTTACATTAGAAACTCATCCAGATGGACTGGTCTGAAGAAGCAGATGGAAAAGTTTGTTTCCATGAGTGATAGCCATTTTCATGATGTTTTCTAGGTACCTTGTTTGGGAGATTGTTGAGGTCAAGGTTGAAATAATTTAGGACAGATTTTAAGGCAAGTAGCCTAATGTGGAGAGGGTAAGTCTTTGACTTAGTTCTTGGATTTAGATGAATTAAAGTGAAAAGTCAATCTCCCTGGTTTAGCATAGTATTTAATTCATGTCAAGGTCTGTGCTGTGTGCTGAAAAGTTAATCAAGGAGTCAGATATA
Source organism: Lophiomys imhausi (assembly GCA_907164525.1). Taxonomy (NCBI): domain Eukaryota; kingdom Metazoa; phylum Chordata; class Mammalia; order Rodentia; family Muridae; genus Lophiomys; species Lophiomys imhausi. Next base: position 5,474,819 of record CAJQZJ010001558.1, read on the forward strand.
GACAGACCTATCCTGGCTTGAGCTTTTCTCTCATTCAGGATCAATTCTTGCTCATCTATTTTTATTTATTATGTAGAAGACATTTTAATTTTATATACGGCAGACTTAGGTTAAAACACAAAAGCAGGCATGATGTCATACAGCTCTAATTCCCAGTACTTGGGAATCTAAAGTAGGATGAAGATTGTAGTTCTAGGCATGCCTGGGCTACATAGTAAGGGTTTGTCTCATAAAACAAAACAAACAAACAAAATGAAACTAAATAATAGTAAACGTAAGTTAAAAAAAAACAAAACTAAAACTCTAAAGTTTGAAGATTCATTTTGACTAATAGGAAAGTAAATGTTTTGTATTTAAGCACAAGACAAGTTCTCAACTCAGCTCCACAAGATCCAGGCCAAGAAATACAGTGGTGGCTTTAGGATCTGATCCTCTGTGTTCAGCCTCCAGTATGAGCATTACAAAGTGTGATCATTATCTTACATTGTCAGTTCCACTAACTTGAAATCACCTAGGAAATAGAGTCCGAGGATGTGTCTATGCAGATGTTTTCAGAGAGGCTTAACTGAGGTAAGACTCATCCTGAATATTGGCGGCACAATTTCATGGGCTAGGAACAAGGACTGCATAAAAAGGAAGAAAGGAAAAAGCCCCGTGAGCATACTAGCATTCCTCTCCCTGCTTCCTGCCAATGGTTACAATGTGACCACTTGTCCTACCCTATGCCACTATGGCTATACCACCATGATGTCTGTGCTCTCAAATTGTAAGCCTTTCTGGGGTTGTGAGGTATTTTTATCATGGCAATGAGAAACATAGCCAAATACAAATAAATGTAAAGTAACTTTAGTCACGAGGTGAGAAAAAGATCAACTCTCTCTAAGATCTGTCAACACAACTTTACAATGTGAAAGATAAGATGGGAACTACTTCCTTAATGTCTTTGGATTAGAGCTCCTCATTCATTTCCCTTTCACTTGCTCTTCTGAGAGTTATAGTATGACTCACTCAACGTGGTATTCATTTCTGTACACCTATACCATTAAATCTTTGAGCTGCACAGAAGACAAAGATTTTATTGATAACCAGTATGCTAGCCAGTATATACCAAGATCATTATGGGCTACATTAACAGAAGATATGAACATTGGGCAGTAAGAGAACTCCGTTCCATATTGAATGGGTGAACTCACAAGTGGTATACACTATGATAGATAGCACATGTAATGAAAGATTGGCAAATCTGGAGATGATCCAAAGAATAAACAAATCAGTGGCAGGACAACTGAAGGGTTAGTGGCATCCAGCTGGGAGTAGGACTTCATCAGTTCTGATATCTGACAGTAATCACGTCACCGCAGAGAAGTTACTTAACCCTCTATAGGCTGAGTTTTCTTATACACTGAAAATCACAACAGCACCTATTTCATGGGGTGGCAAGGGTTATCACTAAGATGATACATTTTGATTTACACTTGAAAGAACTGGAGATTAGTCAGAAATGTTGAAGACTTAGGAATTGGCGTTGGTGTGAATGGGAGGTGATATCTATATGTATTTGAATGAATGTTATTGGGAAGAATTTATTAGAATTATTTTAGTTAGATCCAAGTGACATAATTCAGTCAAAAGGAGATTTTCCAAGAATGAGATAAAATAGCTTCAACACATGACAGAAAGTTTTGGTGCTATGAATTTTTTTAAAATAGAAATCAAGCCTCTAACCAGATGGTGATGTTCAGATCACAGAGAGTGTTCAGGTGGCTGATTTTCATGTTTTGGGGATGGCACAGAGAGTAGCCCTACACTGATCACTGGCCACATTAGTTTGGGCTCTTAGTGGCTCTTGGACTGTGCCTGTTCTAGGGTATCAGTTCTCAACCTGTGGGTTGTGACCCCTTTGGCAAACCTGTCTCCAAAACTAGCTACATTATGGTTCATAGTGGTATTAAAATTACACTTGTGAAGTAGCAACAAAAGTAATTCTATGGGGGCCACATCTGGGTTCATAGCCCTGCAGCAAGCAGGGGTCTGTTATCACCAAAATGCCAGACAGACATCCCTGCTCCGAGCTGTAGCCCAGGGACATGTTGATGTCTGAGGGCTGAGCAGAACCCTCACTTGGGCATTATGGGACAGTTGGCCCTGGAGGCATGAGAGCAGGAAAGCTGACTCCACCCTTAGCCAGCTGCAGTACTCAGGAGAGCTGGCCCTGCAGGCTTCAGGAGTTGTAGGTGAGCTGGCCCCAAGGATATAAGTGTGGGAGAGCTGTCCCTACTACTGGTCCCCCATGCTAAGGGAGAGATATCTTCCTCTACCCTCCCCCTTCACCACATAAGGCAGGCAAGATACCCGGGGTCCTGACAGCAGGAGATGTGTCCCTGTCTTTCACCAGCTGGAGGACACAAGAGAGCAGTCTCTGCACTTCACCTGGGCAGCCTAGTAGAGCTGACCCTGATGGTGGGAGTGTGTGCAAACCTACCCTCAGGGCATGAGTATGGAATAGTGGGGCCTGCCACTTGCCACTTGTCAGCTGTGTGGTGCTGTCTCCAAGGGAGAGGTGCCCCATTTACACTTTGACACCTATGAAAGACAGGAGAGCTGGACCTGTTCCTCACCTGTTGCAGCCCTTGGGAGAGCAGGCCCTGAACCTCTACTGGTCAGCATAGTAGAGCTGACTCTGATGATGGGGGCACCAGTGAGCCAGCCCCAAGTGTATGAACATGGGAGAGCTGGCCCCACAATTTGTCTGCATGGCCAAGAGAGAGATGCCCTTCCTACCCTCACCCCTTGCCACCTATAGCAAGCATGAGAACTGGCCCTGGGACCATGAGAACAGAAGAGCTGGCCCTGCCCCTCACCTGAGCAGCACAGTAGAGCTGGCCCTGGTTGCAGGGGTTGCTTGTGAGCCAGTTCTGAGGATGTGAGAGTAGGAGAGCCTGTGAGCTGATCAGCTCCAATAACTCTCAGGCCCAGATCTAGGGCTTTAAATTGACCCACCCTAACATCTACCCCATCGATAAACTCCTGGAGTATGTGAAAGGGGCTGTTCCAACAGATCTAAAACTACAGGATCTCCATGACACAGGACAACAACAGGAAATCTGAGGGGCGTCCCAATAAGGTTTTCCAGTATTGATAGAGTATCAGATACCAGAGGTCTCATACAAGACCAACAAGTCATTGCAATGAACATTTGTAAGCAAAGAAGTGTGGACAAAAGGATATATGGTGGGATACATTGTGACACTCTACAGCTTCCACAATGATACTTTTTCTTTCTGTTGAGGGGGAAGGTTGCAAGGGGAGAGGGTGGGTGTGAGGGAAGGAGAAGATGAATAGGATTTGGGTGCATGATGTGAAACTCATAAAAAAAAAAAAAAAGTTAAAAAATAATTTTATGGTTGGGGGTCACCACAACATGAGGAACTGTATTAAAGTGTCACAGCATTTAAGGGTTGAGCTCAGGAATTGCTAGTGGACAAACATCTCAGCTTGTTATAATAGAACTAGCCTGTGGGTAACCTGTTTAGTTCCAGTGATTTTGGAGGGGGGCTCCTTTCACCAGTATTGGGCAAAGATTGAATTCTGGTGTGAAAGGGCTTCAAGGCAGAGACATGAAAACAAGTAAGGAAGATTGAGGATGCCACTCAGTTCAAAAAGCTTACCTAGCAAGCAAAAGTTGTGAATATGATCCCCAGCACTACAAACACTGGGTATGGTGCATGCCTTTAATCCCAGCACTGAGAGGTAGAGGCTGGAGGATCAGGGGTTCAAAGTCAGCTGCACAGATGGTCTGAGAATCAGCCAAGTGACACAGAACACTATCTCAACAAATGAGAAGTGAAAATACAGAAAAATGTGAGTGCAGGCACATTTTGGAGCTAAGGAATACAACGAGAAGCCAAGGCCAGTGTGTGGAGAGCTTTAGGAGCTGGTGAGAGAATTTGCAGGTCACCCAGTTAGGTTTCCATGACGAATGCAGCATTTACAAAGACTCTTTGGGGAAGAATGAGCTGAGTGATGAGTAAGAGCAACTTCAGATTAATACTTGTTCCTTCTCTGTTGTGGTTTGATGTAAAATGTCCCCTATCGGCTTATGTTGAACACTGGGTCCTCAGATGGTGATAGTATTTGGGGGAGCTGTGCAACCTAGACAATACTGGTCCTCACTGGAGAGAGTAGGTGACTGCTGTGTGTGTGGGAGTAGGGGTGAGGATTATAGCTGGTCCTACTTCCTGTCCCATTTCTGGTTCTCGATCCTCCCAGATGTGAGCAAATTCCTGCCTCCTGCCTTCCCAGCCACCATGGACTTGTAGTCCTTTAAACTGTGAGTCACAATAAATGTTTCTGTCCTTAACTTGCTTTGTTTTTTTTTTTTTTTGGTTTTTCGAGACAGGGTTTCTCTGTTTAACAGCTCTGGCTGTCCTGGACTCGCTTTGTAGACCAGGCTGGCCTCGAACTCGCAAAGATCCGCCTGCCTCTGCCTCCCAAGTGCTGGGATTAAAGGCGTGCGGCACCACCGCCCGGCTCTGTCCTTAACTTGCTTAAGGCACATACTTTGTCACAACACGGGACAAAGACTAATACTCTCGATGTTCTCAAGCCTGGAATCTGGAGCTTGAATTGTCACCTTTTCAATATTCTGATGATATACTTAATTGTTCATTGTGTGACAAATGGCCCATAACCTTAAAGTTCCCTTCTATTCACAGATTACAGGAAGATGTGGAATTCTGTGACATCATTCTCCCAGCTCCAACCAACACAGGAAGCACTTAGAGGTCAATTCAACACAAAAGTGACAAAACACAGGTCTGGAAGCCAATTGTCAAAGTTTTCTCTTAAATGACAAGTTATTTTGCCTCTGGCCAACTCAGCTTCTGGCTAGTCAGCACTTCTGCTTTTGTCTCAAGGCAATGCTTAAGTTAATTAGCTGCAGTTAATTAGCCTGGCTGCAGTGAAGGCCCAGTAACAGGGGAAGGGAATGAAGGCACTAGGGAGAAGCAGTTGGGGGTTCCACTGATGGCGACACGGTCACACTGACCAATTAAGCCCCTCCAAAACCCAAAGCAATACTGACCCAGAACAGACAGAGAACAGAGGACAATTTGAGGTGAAAAAAAAAAATGTGTACTTACACAATATTCTCTCTGGTGTCCTCCCACATTCTGGGGCAATGTGATGTCCCTGAAGATGGATTCCTGTGGGAATAAATCACAGCAAGCAAAAGGAACCATGAGGCTTGTTAGAAGCTGCAGCCAGAAGGCGTCTTCTCTTATTAGATGTGTGACTTGGGATCAGTCAGTTCCATTACTGTAGAACTGAAGATAGAGACACCAACTTCCAAGGGTATAGGAGCCTTCTATGTGAGGTACTCATGCTTCCATGCTCTGAATTAAGTACATGACGCCGAGCTCCTGGCTACCCTCCTTGTGATCTGCTCCTCCTACTGGGCAAATGTACAGCTTGCTGGCCCTAATGCTGCCCTCATGAAGATGCCAATAAAGTTCTTTCTGCTATTCTAGGACCACTGACAGTCAAATCTGTCTAAATTGACCCCGTTTTACAGAGACACTATTAGGACTATAAACAAAGAGATCCATCCTAAACTGAGAAGAGCTCACAGCTTCTGAAAACTTACAGTTATACTTCCCAAAGAAGATGACTGGCAACCAGTTTAGAGATGGGTTGATTCATGGATACACTCGTTTATTGATGACAAACATGTATTAGGAACACGCCATGACCTGGACGTTGGTGATGGAAAGGAGAATACTCCTTTTCCAGATGCAGCAAGAAGACAGTGTGCGTACTGTAGGCATATGCCTACATTTCATATCATCTTTAAAGTTATCTTGCTTGGTGATAGTTCTATGGAGGTTGGCTGCTATTCTGTCTATTTATTAGCATATTTAAAAAGGCTCACAATGGGAATAAACCAACCTTAAATTGCAGGAGAAGCATTTCTACTTTCAAGGTGCTTGTTCACATTAGAGGTGGAGAAAAGAAAACAGGAGTGGGTGATTTTAATGGGATAGGAAAGTATTGTATGGACAGAGTATTCGGAGGTCAAAGAAGAGAGCCGCAACCCAGTGTTGGGGTAGATCAGAGGTCGCGGAAAGACTGTATTGAGAAGGAAATAACTCATCCGAGCCTTGAAGCTATGAAAATTCCAGACTCTGAACCACAGCAGAGCCAAACCACAATGAAAATATGCCAGAACCTTTGGGTTTATTGAATTAAATTAATCATAATATATAACGTATTTCCATGGAAGGAGTGTGAGTGATAACAAGAAACGAGGCTGGATGGGAGGATGAGAGGATGTTCTAGTTTCATTCTATTGCTGTGACAAACACCATGACCCAAAGCAACTCTAGGGGAGGAGGTCTGGGGCTATTTCAGCTTATAGGTTACAGTCCATCATGGAGGGAAGTCAGAGTGAGAACTCAAGCAGAAACTTCAAAGCAAGCCTGTTTGATATTCCACACAACATTACCTCTAACTGAGGAACTCTCAGAGTCAAGGACAAGATGTAGAAAATGAGGAAGAATGCTGCTGTTTGGTCCACATAGGCTTATCCTGCCTTCCAGTACAGCTCAGGATCATCTGGCTAGGGAATGGTGCTGCCCACAGTGAGCAGGGCCCTTCTACACCAAGGCAACCCTCTCCCCATAGACATGCCCACAGGCCAATCTGAACAAGCAAATTCCTCAAGGCTCTCCTCTCAGACAATTCTAGGCTGTGTCAAATAGAGACTTAAAGCTGACTGGGACAGAGCTATTGTGGAAACTGAGGCCTGGCTCAATCCCTAGGGGTAAATGGGAAGTTCAGCTCACTCGGAGCTTTCCCCTCTTCCCTCAGGTGGTATCACCCTGTAGAGCCTAGACAAACATCACAGAAAGGAGAGAGAAACTTGTGTAAAATCTTTGGCTCTCTTTTCTTGAGAAAGTGTGAGACACAGAGATGTGACTCCTCTTAACAAACTCCCTGGAGGATTGAGGCAGCCCTTACTATTCCATGGAAAATGGCTGGAAGAAGTCTAATGGTTTAGAATCATCTAGGTTCAAAACCAGTCTCAAACAATGCTTGCTGCTTCTGAGTTAAGCTGCTAGCTATTTCTGACACCCCAGGAAGAAGTGAGTACATAGCTATGCTTGACTCCTTTCCATGGTTATATGCCCTTCACCATTGGACTGCTCTGGGGTTTGCTGGTTATAGTGACAAAGCCCATGGCAGACCCCCAAGTCAGTCCAGGACACTGGTCTTGTGTCTGCTGGGTTTTACACTAGTGTTTGACAAACATGCCTGTCCATCTTTGGAAGCTGAAAATCCTTGTACCTCAGCCAGCTACTCCATATTATGAAACACCCTCCCCCACCATGCCCTTTGCTTCTCTTCCAAATAATCCCACAAGCAATAGAGTTTTGTTGCAGAAAAAAAATATGAAACTGTCTCAGTATAACTGAGAAAAAAATTATAATTTCCTAAAGTTCAATATTGTCCTTGAAGTTTTAGTACGTGCTTCTAGACAGAGATATGCGGATATGAACTATGACTGGAAATCATGCAGCACATGCGTTTCAGAAATCCTTCAGTAGTATGTTATTAGCACATTTTAGTGTCAAGAAATTCATTGCCACAATAAATATATACTATTCCAATGTAAAGATATACTCGAATAATCAAACCATTCCTGTTTTTAACACTTAACATGTTATCAAAGCTTTATATTTTGTTTACTTTTTTAGGCACTTCTAATTCATGCATTTGTTTTTTCCTCATAAGAAAAAAGTTTCCTCTCTTTTTTTCTTCTTCCTCCTCTTCTCCTCCTCCTTCTCCCTTTTCTTCCTCTTTCTTTTCCTCTTTCTCGCCCACACTCTCTCTTACTCCCTCTCCCACCTCATTCTTCTCCAGCTCTTCTTCTCCCCAAACCTCTCCTTTCTCTCCTCCTCTTCTTTCATTGAATTTCTGCTCTCTGAGGTAGCGTCTCACATAGCCCAGGTTGGCCTTAAATTCACTGTTTAGGTCTGTATCTTCTGATCTTGCTGCCTCCATCTCCCGAGTGCTGGGATTATGGGCATGCACCACAGTACTGGCTTCTGTGGATTGAGAAAACCGAGCACAGGGCTTCTTACTATGTGCTCAGCAAGGCTTTACCGACTGAGCTGAGACTCCAGCTCATGCCTAGGAAAAATTTCTAAAAATAGAGTTTTCAGGCCAAATGTTTTCAAATCTTAAAGAACACATACACACGCACACCTGCATGCACACGTGTGTGTGTGTGTGTGTGTGTGTGTGTGTGTGTGCATATATGCATATATATCAAACTTCCTTATAAAAACATTGTATGATGTATATTATCAACAATATAGAAGTAAGTCCTTGTTATATTGTCATTATAGCTGCCATCATCATCATCATCATAGAAAATATATGATAAACAGTATTGCCTAGTAACAATCTATACACTGTATTATAGCAATTTATTGAATTGTCACTGTAGCTGAGTGGCAGATGCCATTATTATTCAAAATGCTTAATAGAATAATTGCAATGGACAATCAAACCTAAAAACCAAATTTGGATACACACAAAAGTGAAAAAAATTACCCCCATCTCCAAGTCCTCCTTTAAAAAGTAATTACTATTAAAGGTTTTGTATGAATTCACCCCGGTGTTTATATGCATAAAATATGAGTATGCAAAACACCTGGATTAAACATAGAGGAAACCATATTACATTCCTCATCACTCTTTTACAACCTGTTCATTTTTCTTTTAACAATATGCCATGGCTATCTTTCCATAGCACTCCACAAAGATTTGCCTCATGATCTTTTGTTTGTTTGTGAGGCAAGATTTCACATATGTAGCCCAGGTTAGCTTTGATCTTGTGACTTTCCCTTCTGCCTCTACCTCCAGAGTGCTGAGATTACAGGGATATGACACCACCCGTTGGTCCTCACTTCCTTTCACAAGCATTGCATTCTCGTGTAGGACTATACTGTGTAGGTCTGTGTGTCTCTCTTATCACTCAGCCGGGATGTAAGATTTGTAGATTCAGAGCACAACCTCAGGGCACTTAGGGAAGGTCTGAGCTGAGAGCAACCGACCTGTGAACGGAGAAGGGTAGTCTCCATAGAGTATAAGATCCCTGAAATGCTCAATGTAGTGAATGGAATGGCCAATGAGAAAAGCCACCCTGAGAAAGTACAACTGTACACCCGTGCTTACATAATGCTGTATGGACCTGGGTAGCGCTGGATTAGAGACCCTGGGAAGTCTTACCGATGTGTGATTTTTGGCAATCATAATATCAAAAGTTACATTAAGAAAAGCATGTTGAATGAAGTGGGAAGGCACCGTGGTGGCCTGAGTTCTGGCTCTCAGCAGGCCAAGTACTGTGTTGACCAGAGAACTAGACAAATCTTGTGTGTGTCTATGTGTGTACAGGCATTCATGTACATTGGGACAAGTATGCATTTTCAGGCACGTTACAGCACATGGATGGAGGCCAGAGGATAACTTCCGTGTCAGTCCTTGTTTTCAGCATGTCTGAGATGTTGAATCTTCCTGTCTCTGCCTCCCGTCTCTGCACATAAATCCTTACACTTGCATGGCAAGTGCCTTACCCACTGAGCCACCACCCCAGCCTCTAACAGGATGCTGATCCTTTCTGTTTGTCATTGTATACCTGGTCTGGACTACTGGACCATGAGAGTGCTCTCTAGCCCTGACATCCTATGAGTATGAGTATACAAGCCAAAACAAAATCCACCTTTGTGAGCCAGATCAAAGGAATGGACCTGGCAGGTCATGTTGCCTATGGAATAAATTTTTTCATTTATTTATGAACTCGATTTACATCCCAATTTCAGCCCCCCTTCTCTCCTCCCAGTCCCACCCTCTCATTCTCTTCCCCCTCTTCTCCCCAGAGAAGGGGAGCCCCAGCCCCCAGTACCAACCCGCCCAGGCACATCAACTCACATCAGGACTAAGCACATCCTCTTCCACTGAGGCCAGGCAAGGCAGCCCAGCTAAGGGAAAGGGATCCAAAGTCAGGCAACAGAGTACAAGTCAGAGATAAGCCCTGCTTCAGTTGTTAGGGGATCCACATGAAGGCCAAGCTGCCCATCAGCTACATATGTGCAGGGTAACTGGGCCCAGTCCTTCCATGCTCTTTGGTTGGTGCTTCAGTCTCTGTGAACCCCCAGGGGCCCTGGTTAGTTGCCTCTGTAGATCTTCTTGTTGTGTCCTTGACCCAATCCAGATCCCTCAATTCTTCCTCCCAACTCTTCTGCAAGACTGCCTGGGCTCCGCCTAATGTCTGGCTGTGGGTCTCTGCATCTGTTTCCGTCAGCTGCTGGATGAAGCCTCTCAGATGACAGTTATAGTAGGCTCTTGTATGCAAGCATAGTAGAGTGTCATTAATAGAGTCAGGGTTGGCCTAAAGAATAATTTGGTTTGTGTGCTTGACATTACTTGGGGATGGAAAAATACATAACCTAGAACATATGATCTGATCTCGGAATGAGAGCGAAGTGTGAGCCAGATTCACCATACAGTCTCCCAGAAATGGTGCAAGAGAAAAATCAGACCATACTATTCATGTCTTCCCATCTCAGGCACCATCCAAACAGATTTCAATTACGAATTGGAAAGCTCTGTTGTCAGTACCCATGGATGCACTAGGTGGTCAAATGTAAATTCACTTATATTCAGAAAGTGAAAAACAGTGCTACTTATAGTACACTGATTACATATGTCAGCAGAAAATGAAGCAACTTTGTGTACAAACTGAGTAACAGGGTTATGGGTGACTTCCATCTTCTCTTCTAAACATTGTTATATTTTTCTCAGTTTCCCAGATAAATAAGGATTCCTTTCATAGTAAAAATGCAACAAAAGTAACTTCAGTGAACAATATGCTACTTGCCACTAGCATCTCTTTCTTTTCTTTGTCTATATTTTTCAAGATTACCTTAACAAATACATATTAGTCTTAGAAGAAAAAACAAGTAGATACAATGCTGGCCTGTGGACTAACTCAGCTGACCTGGGCTTCTTTGCCTGGACCTCAGAGTTAAAGTCTGGAGTTGTAGTATCTAAATTCTGATAAGAAAGAATCTCAATGGGAAAAAAAGGCCAAGGAGCGGAAATACAGTTTCCTGGGATGCAGAGGCCATCTTGGATGCTCTGGACAAAGAGCTTCTGAAGCAGTTCCCTGTCAGCATTGTGCTGCAAGAGACAACAAAGGTCACACTGTGCTTCAACCAGCATATTCTGTTCTTTTTCCTTCCTCCATCCCTCCATTTCTTCCTTACTTTCTTGCTTTCTTCCCTCCCTCCTTCCCTGCCTCTTTCTCTTTTCTCCTCCCCCTCTCCCTCCCTCCCTTTCCCCCCTTCTCCTTTCTTTCTGATGGTTGTTTATCTGTTTTGATTTTTTCGCAGTATTGGGGGCTCAACTGAGGACAATGTACATTCTAGGCAAAAGCTTTATGAACGAGTGACACCCTCAACCTCTGACTTTTTACCAGTTATACACGAACATATTTTTAAAAAAACAAATGCAACCACTTAAAAAATAAAGCAACATAAACTCTAATTCCTAACCACTGAAACTCTCTTTAAAACCTAATGGTTTTAGTGGAAATGCAATGAAATTTGCTTAAAATGGAAATACAAGGCAATGTTCTAAAAATTAAAGATTGTCTGAGGCTGCAATGAATCTCACATATCTCACATTGTCAACGCTCCCTGCACGGTGGTGAGCTCATTACTTTTGCATTAGGGAACATATTTGTTAAGACACCCTAGCAACTAGGAAGTCAATGTACTACCATATGCTTACAATGAGATCATTTCTCATGGTTTGTGTTTCCTCTACAGAGTGCAGGACAGTGCTTGATTGATGTCCCTCAACTGACAAATGAATAAAAACAAAACAAAACAAAAACGGTGGTACATTTACACAATGGCATACTACTCAGTTATCACAAACAACAAAATCATGCAATTTGCAGCCAATGGATGGAACTAGAAAAGCTCATCCTGAATGAGCTAACCCAGACTCAGAAAGATGCACATGGAATATACTCACTTATAATTGGATTTTAGCCATATAGTACAGGATAACTATCCTATAACCAACACACCAAAAAGATTAGGAACATACACTTTATTACTTATCAATGGGACAATTTGCCCTAGGGGCACATGTAGGCCCTAGTGCAAGAGGAAGGTCTTAGCCCTCATGACTGTTGAACTGAGAGGGGCTGATATATAGGGACACTCCACATTGGAGGAGTGGGATGGGTGGGAGAGGGAGGAGAGGGTGGGAGGGTGGAACTTGGAGGGGTGGAAAGAGGGAACTATGATGGAGATGTAACTTGATGTAATAAATAAAAATAATAATAATAATAATAATAATAATAATAATAATAATAAAGAAAAGCTAAAAAAGAAAAAAGAAAAACTCCAGGCAGGGAGTAGTTACTTGAAATGTCACATGGAAAACTCACTAGCAAATGGGGGTGTTTAATACTGCTCCAGTGAAAGGATTCAAAATTCTGTTGTCACTTCCTCCTGCTGCTTTCGGATCAACAATGCCTTAGCTTTGTGTGTTTTTTTCAGGAAACACCTTCCTGCCACTAATGGATTTGTTCTAGAAGGAGGAGGAGAGGCTAGGAAAAAAGAAAGCTGCAGGGTCACTCACATATGCTGGGGCAGAAACAACCTTGGACAGCTGCCCATGTATTCTCCCCCTGTGCTCTCCTGAACTCCAGCCTGTAGCCCCAAGGCCTTGTCTGTTTATTCAGTTCCTCCACTGCACTGGAGACAGTGAAATAGCGGCTGTGGTGGCTGCCACTCTGACTCATTGATAAGAAAAAACAGCATACTCACCTGCACTCCTCTCTGCCTAAGGAGAGGACACTGAAACATTTCAGATGCCTCCCTGCTGTGTCTTGTAGCTGTTCATTTTTATGGGTAGTCATTCTTATTCTGTGAAAGACACAAAGTCATTACCAGAGAATGGAAACTCTCTGATGTGTTCAGCCCTGCATGGGGTGCTGGGTTTGGGGTGAGGGCGGCTGGGGTGAGGGTGGTAGGGAGGGGTGTTACTCAGTCCATTGCATTCGATATGTAATATCCAACCGAGAGATTCAAAGACAGGGTGGGATTTACCAATTAAGAGGGAAATTAATCTTTGTATATATGTGCATAGATCTAGTCCAACCTAAAGTGCCAAGGTTTATTTTCTTTTTATTCTTCAACCTCTTCCCTCCCAAACACCCAGATTTTTCTCTGCGTAGCCCCGACTCTCCTGACTCTCGCTCTGTAGACCAGGCTGGCCTCAAACTCAGAAATCTGCCTGCCTCTGCCTCCACAGTGCTGGGATTAAAAGCGTGCGCCACCACACTGGCTCATTGATTTTCTTAAGAAAGAAAGAAAGAAAGAAAGAAAGAAAGAAAGAAAGAAAGAAAGAAAGAAAGAAAGAAAGAAATCTATACAACTCTTAAGTAGGGTTTTCATTCTTACTTATCCGGAGTAAAGCCTGAGGTTTGGTGGCAGAGACTGGAAACAGATCGTTCCTTTCACACACAGGCAAAATCAGAGGTTGCATGGTGGGATGGGATAGATGTCTAAAGTCAGATACACAAAAGGATGCATAGCATTCACAAGAGCATGTATGTAGAATAATAAATGGTTATACATACATATGCACATAGAAGAACAAGCTCTAAAATCCACCCACTGAAAGGAATGAATGCACATTCACCCCTCCAAAGCCTTCAGTAGGCACTGGTTTAAAGAACCAGTTTTAAATTCCAGTTGCCAAAATTGTGTTCATTTGGGAAAATGACATAACCTTTCAGCATCGTAGTGGCAGGTCAGAAAACATATACCCTGTGCTCTGGCAGCCTTTGTCTTGCTTCTTGGTAAGTTTCGTGAGGTCAAAGTTCACATCTGATGCATCCTGTGAGCCCAGCGCTGATCTGCATTGTGCAAATGTTTGTTACCTAAGTGGTCTGCAGGTGCGTGCAAGCTTTTCCTGGGGTATGGGAGCTGTGCAAATGAGCTGAGGGGTGACATTAGTGTGCTAATCTTCAGTTCACCTTCTGTATTCAAGTGGGTAAATCATTCTCACACTTAGCGAATTCATCCTTAGTAACAAATGATTCCCCGCACAGCCCACAATCGATGACTCACCAATGTGCTATGACTCTGGCTTTCGGCCACCTCTGGAACCACAGTTTATCACACCTTTGTTTTAATCTGATTGCCTGTCTTCATAAGCCATGCTTATACAAATCACTATGCGAGCAGTGATTCTTTTCAAAACTGAAAACAAAAAGATGTGCAAAGTTCAAATGTGCAAAATGACTTAGACCAAATATCAGGATGGCAGTGTGTGTGTGTGCACATGTGCACATGTGTGTGTGTATGTGTGTGTGTGTGTGCACACGTGCATGTGTTCTTGCTTCATTTATCAGGAGCCCTCTGCCTCCCCAGCTCTGGGATTGCAAATCCACACCAGCAAACACTATGAACTGAACTCCCTCTCTCTCCAGTGCAGGGAGATCTCTGGATCATCTGATTTTCCTCCTGGACATGATTATAATTCTATCATAATATCAGTTTTTCCTCCTCTTCTCCATAGCAAGTAGTTCCTTACTGCCAATCATCTGCGATAAGAACACGTATTAATCTAACTGGTGCCCTAGATTCCAAAGTCCACAAACACGTTTGTTCTAAGCTTCTCCTGAACAACAATAAAGTCTCCTGAAGCAGCATGTTTTTCCTCTCCCTTGCATGGCTCAGGCTTCTGAACCAAGGACAACCCCCCCCCCCCCCTTTAGCTTTCTTTCTGAGCTTCATATTGCACGCCTGGCAGCTTTGGGTTGCACTTGAGGTCACCAAGCTGGAGATGTGCCAAACAGAGAACCAATGGATTCCAGCATATGACTGGGACTTAATTAAAGAACAGATGAGGGTAGGGGGAGAAAACAGGTTCCTGCTCTCTTGGGAATAGGTTAAGGTTGGACAGAAAAGAAGATTGAAGTTGAAGGGGAATGCCAACAGCAGGTTCAGATCAGCACTTCTTACTTTCTCAATTTCAAAGTCTAGTGGGTGCTACTGTGGCTCGGTGGTAGAGTGTTTGCTAGTATGGCAAGGTCCTGGGTTCAATTTCCCAGCACCATACGTGATTGGGGGGGGGGTGAAGTTATGTGTAAGAAGATGTCCTTGATATCCCTGAGCAGCAGGAATGAGCAGAACCTTATACTCTACCTGATTCTCAGCGGGTACTGTCCTAATCCAGAGAACTGATGTATTTAGTGTCCCCCAAAGTAAAGACAGGCAGTGATGAGCCACAAAAATGTGTCCACTCTATCCGTCTTCATGAGTTACTCTGTTATTTTGCAGGGATACTGGGCAGTTTTGGCATCTTAATGCATACTCAGGAGACAGTCAGGGTCCCCAGATTCTACCACCCCCATTCTACAACCTCAAGGCTTCTGCACAGACACTCTGAAAAATCCTTGTGTCTGAAGTAAAAATAATGGGTCATGGGCCAAGAGAGATGGTTCAACATTACTAGCACTTGCTGCTCCTGCACATGACCCGGGTTTCATCCCCAGCACCCAACATGGTGGTGGGTCACAACCACCTGGAACTCCGGGGAAGTTGGACACAGTTCCAGGATCTGACTTCCTCTTCTGATATCAGTATTTGGGCACCAGACATGCAATTGGTGAACATACATGCACGTAGATGAAACATACATATAAAATAAAATAAATCTATAAAAAATTGTTAGGATAATTATTTGAAGAGAACTGAATACTCTAGGGTTAACACTGATCTGTTTTATAGCAATTAAGTAGTCTTGTACTGGACTCCATAATATTAGAGAGAGTGTGTGTGTGTGTGTGTGTGTGTGTGTGTGTATTCAGATGCATGGCATGTGTATGTGCATATCTGTGGGGTAGAGAACAACCTTGGGTGCTGTTTTTGAAATGCGATCCATCTGGTTTTGTTTTTGTTTTTACTGCTCCAAAGCTGTCCAAGTGGGTCAGGCTGCTTGGTCAGCAAGTCTCAGCGATCACCCTACCTCTGTCACCTAATGAAGTTCCTGTTGCCACGAGTTTTTTTTTTTTTTTTTTTTGGGTTTTTTTTTTTTGTTTTTTTTTTTAACCCGGAGATATGGGGATCAAACTTGGCTTTGTGCTTATATAGAAAGATCATTACCATCTGAGCTATCTTCATGGCCTTTGAGTGTGTGTATGTGTGGAGAGAGAGAGAGAGAGAGAGAGAGAGAGAGAGAGAGACTGACTTTTCCCTTGCCCTGAGACTCCAACTTAGCATTATGTCACTTCCAATAGAGTTATATAACTGACCCTGGGAGGATTTGAACTGAAAACACCCTCTCACATCCCTAAAATGTCCTTGAATCCATCTATTCTAGCCATTCTGACTCCGTGTGTGTGTGTGTGTGTGTGTGTGTGTGTGTGTGTGTGTGTGTGTTGATTAAAGGTGGAATTGCCAAAAGAGTTTTTTTTTTTTTTTTTTTTTTTTTAAGATTTATTTATTGTGTATACAGTGTTCTGTCTGCAGGTATATCTGCAGGCCAGAAGAGGGCACCAGATTTCATTATGGATGGTTGTGAGCCACCATGTGGTTGCTGGGAATTGAACTCATGACCTCTGGAAGAGAAGCCAGTGCTCTTAACCGCTGAGCCATCTCTCCAGCCTGCCAAAAGAGTTTTTTGATCACACAAAAAGCAACCATCAGTTAATTCACAGTCAACCACGCGATGAGTCTTAGTTGTTTCTGACAGTGTCCATCCATGCTGCATCTTGCTGCTTCCCAGCAGCCTTGGTTCCACTGCTCATACCACCACATTGTGCCAAGCTGTGAACATGGCCTGAAGCACCTCAGCTCAGATTAGAGACTCTAATGCTACTATTATTTTACTGTACAGAGTTTTTGTTGGTATAGAAACAGGGGCAATTCACTTACAGAAAACAAAGACTTTTAGTATTTGCCCACCGTCCCTCCCCACTGTGTGTCAATCAGTTCATGTGTCTTTAACTTCATAGTTACAATGTTTGACTTCATAACTTGCTGTTTGTGTTTTTACTTGAGTTTCATAAAAAAAAACATTACATTAATTTTGGCTTGGAACTATGGCAAAATTTCCAACCATATCAGAAATGTCCGTAGACATTATGTATTTGCGTGAAGTGGGCTTCCTGGAACTGATCACTTAAAATCAAAATATCAGAGAATTTTAAAAACTGCTGAATATACTCTTAACTATGTCCTGCAGTGTCAAATATTCAGCCAAGATTTCATTATTTATACAAAACAAGCACATCCATCTCACTACTATGTAAATTTGTCCTTTAATAATAGTAAAAAAAAATCTATGTACATTAAAAAATTTTTACAATAAATTTGTAACCTAATTTAAGTAAGGACATTATTTCTATGTCTTTTAAAAAAAAAGTACCTGTATAGCCTTAGTCACATAAAAAATGGCTTGGGTGGAGAGCCGGTAAGTGAGCAGAGTTTAAGAGCCTCCAACTGTTTTAGGTTTACCACTGCCCACTTCCAGAGGCTGGATGTCTGAGCTCAAGGTATTATTGGCAGGGACTGTTTGCTCTGAAGGCTCTGGGAGGATCTATTCCAGGCCTTTCTCGAGCCTTCCAGCTCTTTTGTTTTGGATTGCACAACTCTAGTTTTACGGCATGTCTTCTCTGCTTGTCTATGTGCAGTCATCCATTTCTTTCAAAGTTTTCTGTGCAGTCCAGGTTAGCCTGAGACTCATGGTCCTCCTGGCTCAGTCTAAGTGCTAAGATAACAGACATGTACCATCTGGCCTGGCTAAATTTTCTGTTTTGATAATAGCAGTAGCCATGTTCAATTAGAGGACCTATCCTAACTCCAGTATGAGTTTATCTGAACTAATTATGGCAGAAATGATTTTATTTCAAACCCAACTCAAGATTTGAGATACCATGCCTAAAGATTCCTATGAATAAATTAGGGAATATGTGGTGTGGAGAAAAATTCAACTCCTAACCCTTTCTCTCCCTCCAAAATTTCCACTGTTGTGTGGCAGCACACCCTTTATCCTGAACTGACCTGAACCTTCAAGTCATGTGGTTTCCTCTTAGGCCCACCTACCTCGGTGTACTAACAATGGCTTTCTTGTCATTGAAATGTTACCCTGTGTCAGGGACTTTACATATGCTACTCTAAACCTCATGGGCATCACTATTACAGCCATATTTTACTTAAATAAAATGGCTTGGGAAGTTGGGTCATGCCCAACTTTCTTATCAGAAGTGGTATCATTTAATCCTCACACTCACATATGAGAGTGATGTAAAAATGGTTTAAATGTAATGATATGTGGCTTTGAGCATAGCTACAGCTTCTTCAAGACCTCTGAGTAGCGAGCCCACTCAGCAGGCAGGATCTGAACCTATTTCTATTGATCTCGCCATGTGCTATTTTTTTTTCTTCCACAACTGGCTTCTCAGAGGTGGTGACAGAGAGGAACTGAGGTAGTCTTATCTGGTAGAATACCCACCCTTAGTCCACTATCCCTTAGTGACTTTTGAAACACAGGGGGATGCTGTTCTGTCCAAATCAGGACAATTAATGTATCCTCCATTGGCCACTTCGGCTATAATATTCAATGGAACTGATCTGGTTATTGCATTACTTAATAGCCATGCACTGAACAGTGCCCTTGGTATTGAAAATGGTCATTACATACAACAAACATGGGTGGCTGTGGCCTGAAATAGGTGTATGTCTCCCACAGCTATTGCTGTGCCCAAATTAGGCAGAATGTTGCATTTGCTTTAACAGTAATTGCTTATTACAGGAGAGTAACAAATTAAAATAGTGTGAACCAGGGAAGTGCTAATCCCACAAGGAAACAAAAATAAGATGATATTTGAAGGTCAGGGGAACTGTGTGTTTCTGGTTGGCAATCCATCCCACTGGGTTTCAGTGGTGAATTTATACAATCCGGGAACCTCACAGCTGTGAAGCT
This sequence comes from Lophiomys imhausi, assembly GCA_907164525.1. Taxonomy (NCBI): domain Eukaryota; kingdom Metazoa; phylum Chordata; class Mammalia; order Rodentia; family Muridae; genus Lophiomys; species Lophiomys imhausi. The sequence goes on from CAJQZJ010001558.1 coordinate 5,493,896, forward strand.
AATAATTCCTGTAAGAAGTAGCTTTAATTGAAAATAAGAAATGGTAAGGCTAAAGAAATTGCTCAGGGATTTAAAATGTTGGCTACTCTTCTAGAGTTCCAGGTTCAATTCCTAGCTCTCATATGGTCATTCACAACCATCTGGGACTACAATCCCAGGAAATCCAACACCCTTTTCTGGCCTCTGTAAGAACTGCATGCATATGGTGTGTATACATACATGTAAGTAAAACACCCATCCATTGAAAATCAAAATAAAGAGTAACTTAAAAAATTGTTTTCTCGGATTTGAAATGCAAGCACCTGAAGAGACAGTGGAATAGAAAGAAAGAGCATAAAAAGAGATAATAAGAGAACCTCAAGTTCAGCTCCAGGCCAATGATTCCTGGAAGAATCACAGTTCTTCCTTGGCTTCCTTTCTTCCTGACTGCTGTGGTTTGAGCATGGGGGTGGCAGAGGGGAGGCAGATACACACAAGTTCATGTGTTGGAAACATATGTCTGAATTTATATGTTAGTGGTATGTATAGGCATGACCTTTGGGTATGTACTTAGGGTTAGCTGAGAGTGGGACATCTTATTGAAGAACTAGTGACTTCATAATGCAAACATGGCCATCACAGCACATAGATACTTGAAAATAGGTTCCTTTGGTATTTTGCATTAAAATATTTCCAGTGGGTTGTAGTGAGAATTTTGGTGGGTTTTTTTTTAACACAGGAATGTTATGTGTATATGTTTTCATTTTAATCCCAGGTGTGGGATTTGGGGCTGCTTCAGATTGTCCACAGCATCTGACTATGATTTGCAGCATGTCCTAGCAGGGGTGTGATTTTGCAAGCTGAAGATAGTTTATGTTTGGAATTCTGGGGACTCTCGTGAGGGTGTGTAACGCCAGAGCCCCGAGAGAGAAGCTGGGTAGCTCCTACTGCTGTTGCTGCTTGCTGGATTGCTAGTTGCTGGTTGGAGATATCCTGAGGATGATTCAATCTGCCCCAGCTCTGGAGGGTTGGAAGGGATAGGGGTGGTGTAGGGAGGTAGAGAAAAGAACCCAATAAAGTAGCCAAACGCCTAGCTGTAGTGGGTTTTGGTCATTGTGATCTGAGATCTCTGAACACTGGGCATTCATAGGAGCTGCTCAGGTCAGTGCTGTTAGAAATCAAAAGGGACAGGGATCATGGTGACAAAAAAATAAAGTTAGTTTGCTTAAAGTAAAAAGAAACAGAAAAGAGATATTTGGGCTAACACTGTTGTTTCAGGGGCCATCCTCTGCCGTGTTGTGATTCGGCAACAAGACCCTAACCAGATGCCAGCACCACACTGTTGGACTTTCTAGTCTGCAGGATCATGAGTCTCGGGCCCTCTCCTCTTTATAAATCAGGTGATGTACAGTACTGACTTGCAGTCACACAAACAGACCAGAAGAGGCTCACACATGGACACCTGTCATAAAGTTCTATACAGAAAATAGATATTACTTTTTAAATTCTGAGATTTGTTCCTGTTTAGAGAACACAGGAACACAGATTGAGTAACCTACAAATCATATGACCTGGGGAGGTTTAGAATATTTCAGTACCACCCATCCCAAACTTAACTTGCCTGTAGTTTGTTTTCTGATTTCCTTTTTTTTCTCTCCTGTCTTTGTTTTCTTTCATGGTGGTAGTTATTATTACTATTATTATTGTTTGACTTTTGTTCTCTTTTTATTATGATATACTTTTCTCCATATCTGTTAGTTTCCCTTTAAAAAGATTTGTCGTGTGTGTGTGTGTGTGTGTGTGTGTGTGTGTGTGTGTGTGTGTCCTGTGAAGTTAGAGCAGACCATCGGATCCTCTGCAGCCAGAGTCACAAGCATTTGTAAGCCACCCAACATGGGAGTTTGGAACTGAACTTCAGTTCCAAGAGCAGCAAGTACTTTAAGCCCCTGAGCTATCTCTCCCCAGCTACTAATTTTTCCTTATTGAATGGCCCAAATATGGAATTGAAACACAATGAAAGTATTTCATGTAACTATTTCTATGTGGATGTTTATTTCATATTCTAAATTAAGAATATTCTTGACACTTTTATTAGAGGAGTTGAACATTTACATCTGCCAAAAGCTAAATTAATTAATATTGCTAACATTGATTTTTGGTGGCTCCCTGACTTTTCCTCCAGTGATATATTTTGCCTGCACTGACGTAGGGCAAAGAAAGAAGGACACTAGTATGAAAAACACAGAAACTTCCAGAAGCAGTGTGTGACTTTTCTATATTATACAATCAAGTTTACATTGTCATTTTAAGAGTGAAGATTGTGCCAGGCAGTGGTGGCGCACGCCTTTAATCCCAGCACTTGGGAGGCAGAGGCAGGTGGATCTTTGTGAGTTCAAGGCCAGCCTGGTCTACAAAGTGAGTCCAGGACAGCCAGGGCTGCACAGAGAAACCCTGTCTCGAAAAAACAAAAAACAAAAAAAAAAACAAAAAACAAACAAACAAAAAAAAAACAAGAGTGAAGATTGCTATTTAAGCATATATCAAAAACAATTCTGTGTATTTTCAACATAATTTTCAAAACATGTATGTAAGGTAACCAATCTGTTTTCAATTTGTCATAGCTACTTGTAAAGACAAAACAGGACTCAGGGCTGAAGCTGAAGTGGCAGGCTAGGCCAGACTCTCCTCTTCACTTTTCTCCTCTCACAGAAACTAGTTCAGTTCCACATTATTTCATAGTTTTGGAAGACAGCAGACTTCCACAGTCAATGAATTCTATCATTTTTTGCTTCTAAGCTTTGTTTCTGACATTCCTTATGCATGGAATTCTACCCCCTGTATTCCCAACACACTACCCCGCCCCCAAGGAAAGTGGTCACTTACCTTACAAGCTGAATCACCCTATCTTTAATGACCAGGTTGCTGAGACTGGCTAACCGACACTGAACAAATGCGTCTCCACTCCTGCAATCTGTATGGACCCTGGCAGAGCACCCACAATGCTCTCTCTACTTCACTGTCTGGGTCGTCTTCCTCCTGCTACGCAGCCAAGGTCAAAGGGCAGGGGTTCATGCCACACTTACTTCTTTGTGCTCCACGCAGGTCCTCATGGGAAAAAGGTTCAGTAAATCACCAAGCAGACCTGTAAGGGAGGAGAGGCATGATACTCGAATGTTTGGAGACAACGATGTAAACTTGTAGAAGAAATAGGTGAATGAATGAGCAGGAGAAAAAAAAATGTATTAGTCATCAGCAACTAAAAAAGGAGCAAGAAGGTTGTGGGCACTCTTTTGGGGATTAAAACACAAAGCTATAAGACCTTAGTGTTTTTCAATGAATCTGCAATAAATTTGTATTGTATCAAGTCATATTCTAAGACTAGAGGTAAAACTCCCCGTGTTTGTGGTGTGTGTGTGTGTGTGTGTGTGTGTGTGTGTGTGTGTGTATGTGTGTATTTATGCATGTGTAGGCATTTGTGCATGTGTATGAGCATGTATGTGGAGACCAGAGGTTGGGTATCTTCTTCTGTTATTCTCTGTTTTATTTTTTTAAGACAGGGTCTCCCACTGAGCCTTCAGCTCACTGATTCAGCCAGAGAAGGTGATTACCTCATTCCAGGGATCCACCTGTCTCTGGGGTGACAGGCCCATGCTACCACACTGAACTTAGGTCCTCATGTTCTTGTAGTAAACACTTTACTGAATGAGCTCTCTCCAGTCGCCAGACATCAAACTTTCTGATGAGAGGCACACATAGGAATAGCACCGACATTCATCACAGTAGGACCGATTGTCAAGCATTGTCTCAAGTAGTTTTAGTGAACGGATTCATTGGAGACTGAAATTTTCACATGACCTTACCAATAGACATGAGGTATGAAGATATAGCTCAACCCAGCCTTGGCTACACCACTTGTGAGTGGAGGAGGAATGGAATGGCTGTTATACACAGAGATAAAATACCTGAAGTCTGGCTGTGTAAGTGTGATCACCTGGAAATAATGAAGTTGTATATATAGACTTGACTTAGTTTCATTATTGATCACACCCCTCCACTCATCCCATATGTCTTTTAAACCTTGTGCAAAGTCAGCCCCTCCTAGCATGAAGACACTAGTAGTCAACCAGTAATCTTTGAAACAGTATTGCTGAGCTCTTGCATTTGGAGAACACAGCTGAAAACCTTTTGGGGGTATCTTACCTTAGACAAATGCTTTATTCAGAAAGAGAGTGACCAGAGGGCAGATAGCAAGACAGAGCTTCAGCTTCCTTAGACAATCAGGACCTGCATTTGGGAAGAACAGGAGCCGCAATAGGGACAGCCGTTTCCTGCTGCATTTGTTGCTCTCTCTCCAACATCCCTTATCCAGTTTCACACCACGGTGCTTTTCTTCCCTATTGGAGCAGGATCCTTAAAGTGAAGGCTGGGTTCCCTTTCCCAGGGGGATCCATGAGTGCTGCGCTGTGTCACCACCACTCGGATGGAAGGCTGGGCATTCAGTGTGGTCTCAGGGGTATACTCCTTACTGGGATCCTTGCCTCTGCAGTCGTACAGTACGCAAGAGATGAGGAACACCAAGAGTAAGATAATGTAGCTCGCAACTAGGATGATGAGGTTCAAGGTGACAGGGTCGATCTCCAGGTAGAACTCCATCACCTCTCCCACAGTGGGAGAGTGTGTTTAGAGAAAGGCATTTGAGGTCAGTTCGGGCATTGGAGGGAGTAAACACAAGGGCTACATTGACTCTGGAATAAAAATACAATAATCCCCACTGCTGCAGGAAACCTCGGGGATTAGAGCTGCTCAGTTTAATAACTTAAGCTCTTTCTGTTAATACCACAGCCACCAACACTGGAGAGAGGAGGGAGGGAGAGGGAGAGGAAGAGATGGGAAAGGGGGAGAGGAAGAGATGGGAAGGAAGGAAGGGGAGAGGGAGGGGGGGGAGAGGGAAAGAGGGAGGGGGAGGGGGAGGGAAAAGGAAGAGGGGAATCTACTTGAGCAGAAGTGCTGCTAATGAGCTCACACCCACAAGCCTGGCTTGCCCTGGAAGACCATGAAGTGTGCAGTATTGTTAGCCTTCACCTAATGGAAGCTTAATGCCAGTTGTGGAGTTATTTGGGGGTACCAGGGCTCTGGAATTTAGAACAGCAGTTTTTAATCAGGAGGAATTTATCAGTACCTGGCAGATTTACCATGGTGGCTTGAATAAGAATGGCCCCCATGGGCTCCTGTGTTTGAATACTTGGTCTCCATTTGGTAGAACTGCTTGGGAGGGATTAGGAGGAATTAGGAGGTGTGGCCTTGTTGGAAGAGGTGCATCCCTGGGAGTGGGTTTTGAAGTTTCAAAAGACTCAAGCCATTCCAAGTATACCTCTGTCTACCTCTTGTTTGGGGGTCAGGATGTGAACTCTTATTGTTCTTACTGCCATGCCTTTGTGCCACCATCATGGATTCTAACCCCCTGAAACCCTTACCCCAATTAAATGTTGTGTTTTATAATTTGCCTTGGTTGTGGTGTTTGTTACAGCAATAGAAAAGTAGTTTAGACACTCATTAACCTTCATTTTTTTCTTTTCAGTCATCAATCTAAATATCCTTCTCAAGTACCTCCTATGTTTCATGATCTTCATTAATGGAATTGTTTCATTGAGGCAGTAAAGGTAGTTCTGCAGATTAAACTGATGCTAAACAAATCGTTGAACAAATCACCATTTAACGATGATGGGGGTGGGCAGGAGTCATGGCCCAGCGATTAAGAGCACTTGCTGCTTTAGCAGAAGACCTGAATTCAGTTCTCAGCACCCACACTGAGTGACTCACAATGACCTCTGATTTAAGCTTAGGGAAATCTAGTGTCTCTGACTCTGAGGGCACTTGTACTAGTGCGTACATACTCACACAAGCATTCACATATATACATAATTAAAAATAAAATAAGGCTTCATGTGCAAAAACATGAAGGGTAGGAATAGCTTTATATATGGATTAGAATCATTTATTCTTTTATTTATAAATTTTTCCTGTCTCACTTGTAGTCCTGTTGCCTAGTGCCGACAGACTCAGCTTCCATTTTCTTATGACTTACACAGAGGTAAGGGCCCTGTGCTCAGAATCTTCTGCAGTTGCCATGTTGAGCTTATTTGTATTGGGTTCCTGTAGCAGCAAATCTTCATTGTTAACTTGATTGGATTCAGAATCACCTAGAAGATCAATGAAGCACATCTAGAGGCGTGTCCATAAGAGCATTTCCAGAAAAGATTAACCCAGGAGGGAGACTTACATTGCATATGGGTGGTGCCACTCAACAGGCTAGTGACCTGGAGAATGGAGCTCATGGTTAGTATTTCACCCATTCTCTGCCTCCTGGACCACGACATGAACTTCTCTGCTCTGCTATACCTTCCTTGCTATGATGCATGGAACCCTCTGAATCGTGAATACTTCCTTAAACTGCTTCTGTGAGGCATTTGATTACTGTGACCAAAAAAAAAAAAGGCTAATTACTACCTTTCTGCAATGTATTTGTTTCCCTTGGGTTTTGTATGTGTATTCTTGGTCATACAGGACATCAATGGCCATTTCTCTAATGATAACTCTTAGTTAAAAAGCCGATGCATTCAGAGGTTGAAGTTGGCAGGTTTTTGGCTTTGTTTTGTTTTGATTTAGCATTATTAAGCTCTAATGAACCACTTCCTGCCACACCCATTGGTGCCTAGCTTCCACAGGAACTTGAGGATTCAGGAATGCTTCAGAGCAGTCTTTCTCAACCTGTGGGTTGTGACCCCAGTGGGGATCTCATATCAGATATCCTGAATATCAGATATTTATACTACAATTTATAGCAGCAGCATAATTACAGTTATGAAGTAGTAATGAAATAATTTACAGTTGGGGTCACCAAAATATGATGAACTGTATTAAAAGATCACAGCATTAGGAAGGTAGAGAACCATTGCTTTAGAGAGTCACTCTTAATCTTCAGAAGATCTTTTTCCAAATAAAATAGCATATGACTCTGTGATCCTGTAGGTTCGGGCCATCCTTTTTGGACTCCACTGGGCTTCTTACTAATACAGATGCCTGTATCAAACCCAGATAGATCTGATGAGGACCTTTGGGACTTGAATCTTGAATTCTGCAGTAATAGACATCTTCATGGATAAATTTGCTACGCCAGTATGTTGGAGTCTTGGGTATAAAATATGAAAGCAAAGTCTATGACCATTTCGCTTTGAATGTGCCCAGTCTCATCTAATCTTAGAAGCCAAGGAGGGTTGGGTCTGGTTAGTGCTTGGATGGGAGAATATGTAAGCAGAAGGTGAGGGAAATGTCCAAATGGACCTTGAATGTCTGCCAAGAGATATCCCAGGATGTGTTCAATGTACAGTTCAACAACTGTTCAGTAGATTCAGATAATTAATTTTGTCAAGAGGGAGTCCTTTCCTGGCAACAATTCCCATTTACCAAGCTCCTAGGAGATGGGGGTTAAAAATAGAGTGCCAATATATTGAGCTCCTGTGCTCACTTTGGAAGGACCATGGCTTGCCTTCTTCCTGAAGGCAGATCTATAGAAAAATCCACTTGCAATCAGAAAGTTTCCTGGTGAGCACAAGATCCCAGGAAGTGGGGTTGTTTTGCATCTGTCAGTCACAGGCAATGTCCCAACCTTAGGCCAGGGTTTAAAAGGCAGAAGTCTATACCAGACCATCACTTTCTTTTGCCCACACTGAACTCTCATGTCTTAACTTCTGTAGTGAACTTGAACTTCCAAGGCCTAGATGTCTTCATGAAACAACATGGGGGCACTTTGGTGCCTTTAAGCAGACACACAAAGACTTGCTAAAATTGACTGTGAAGTGAGACCTGCATATAGTATGGTCCATATTAAATGAAACTGCATGCTGTTACTTAGCTCTTGTAATTAATCGGGGTATCCTCATCAGTTCTAGGTCCCTTAATTATGGTAAATTTGGCCTGGCTTCTCTTCATTCATCAGCCCAATCATGCTGACTTTTCAATTGGTGTCCTATAATATTTTGATTAAGATTATTGTTTTTTTGGCTTCAAGTGTTTAGTACCATCAGCATAGTTTTGTTCTCATTGTCTCATTGTTCTGTCTCTGCTTAAACTTCATTCTGCGACCAGCCTTTCCCCAGTAGTTCTGCTTCCTGTAATCTCCAGAGTGAAAAGAAGAAGCCTACCTGTTTTACCGACTTAACACCAGGATGTCTTTTGTTTTGTTTTCTGTTTTTCCCCACACCATGGCCCCTCTCTCATGGGCTTGCCTTCTTTCTCTGTCTGAGCCTTTTCCTTTTGTGCCATCTAGTGGTTACTGAACAGAGAAAAACAACCTGGCACTAGGCCAAAGGGGATGGTTGGCAGGAACAGGGAATGTAAACACTAATAACAAGCCAAGTTTCAGAACAACCCCTTGGGGTACCAAGATGTACTCACTCCTTCATTCATTGCAAACGTTAATTGCACACTTATAACGCTGGCAGGTGCTCAGGAGTTTTGAGCTTGATTTGTGTAACTGTGGCACACGTGCAGTGTTGCAGAGCTCAGGGAGAGAGGTAAATTTCTGTCTCACTATTTGAGACTTATTCTTTGAATTTAGGAAAACTGAAGCTTAGAAAAGTTGTGGGATTTTGTTTCCCATTTCCCTTCTCTTTCCCCCCTTTCTCTTTCTACCCACCCCTTACCTAGTGTCTGAAATAGGGATCAAATGCCTTTATGAGTACTCTATGCTGGGGAAGGAGACATTCAGAACCCATGAGAGAGGTACCCCATGGGTTCTCACCTGTATTCACATGTATTTGTCCTGAAGTCCATTGTGACTGCTGACCTAGAGCACGACTTGAGAAATACGCATTCTATAGTGTTGCAACACTATTGTATTTCAAGGCAACTAAAGCTTGATGCTTAAAATACCAAAGCATTTTCTGTATTTTAAATATTGTGAATGGGAATTTATTCCTGGTAGTACATATAGAGTTTCTTGTGTCCTTGATAAGATACAATGTCCCCAAAGTCCAAGGTTAATTTTTAATATTGTCAGAGGCAAAAATATTGCAAACCTACAAAACTTATGGGAGATTTCATTATTTTTTATTTGAGGACTGTGGTGGTTTGAATGGGAATGGCCCCATAGCCTCCTGTGTTTAAATGCTTGACCCATAGGGAGTGGCGCTATTAGGAAGTGTGGCCTTGTTGGGGTAGGTGTGTGGTCTTCCTGGAGGAAGTGTGTAACCATGGGGGCGGGCTTTGAAGTCTCAACCAATTCACTTTCTTCTGCCTACAGATCCAAATGTAGAACTCTCAGGTCCTTCTCCAGTACCATGTCTGCCTGCATGCCACCATCCTTTCTACCACAGTGATAATGGACTAAGCCTCTGAACTGTGTTCCTGCCCCAATTAAATGTTTTCCCTTGTAAGAGTTGCCATGGTCTTGGTGTCTCTTCACTGTAATAGAACCCTAACTCAGTCAAGGACATTTAGGTTCAATGAAGTGATGTTTTTGGATCAAACAGTAAATGACAGAAAGAGGACTATGTGACAAATATCTTTTTAAAAAATGTTTATTGGCTATATTTTATTAATTATAAACATATATGCTTACAGTAAACTGAACAATATTATGACAGGCATTTTTAAATTAATGTCTTCGTTGGGGTAATATTTCATACACTATGTGTAGGTTGTCTCAATAATTGTTGTCAATAATACTATTACATTGTTATTGATATTAAAGATTGAATCTAGGACCTCCCAAATGCTAGTCAAGTTCTATATCACTGAGGACCATACCTTGGACTCCCCTTAGAATAAGATAAAGAAGTCTTTGTTACATGAGTGTTGCTGAAATGTCATTCCTGTCTAACTTTTTAATATCATCAAAATGTTATCAAGTATCTTTTTTTTCCTTTATTTTTTCTTATTTTGGATGTGGTAGCGGTTGAACCAGGGGCTTGTGCATACTAGGCAAATTTTCTACATCTGAGCTACACCCTCCACCCTAAGGCAATTAAAAACATATGTTATTCTTTATTATACTGTTATATAATATTTTAAAAATAATATTTTATTAATTTTTTGAGAATTTCATAAAATGTATTTTGACCACATCTATTCCTTCCAAGTCATCCCACACCAACTTTGTATTCTCTTTCTACCTCTTTCTCTCTCTCCCTCCTTTCTATGGCCCACTTTGTGTTACACAACTACTCTTGAGTGTGGGGCCCACTCTGGAGTGCGGCTAATATACTAGGTGTCACGCCATCAAAGAAAACTGAATCCCCATATAAAGTTTTTGTTAATTGTTTGAAAATTTCATACATAGGTAATTTTTTTGGATTATATTCGCTTGTCTCTTCCCCCTAACTCCTTCCGGACCCATCTTCTACCCGTCAATGTCTTTTGACTTCATGTCTTCATTTAAAAAAGTAACTGACAAGTCTAATTTGTGCTGCCCACAAGTCTGTGGATGTGGGGCCATCCCCTGGAGCACAGAGGATGGACCAGATGCCACACCCTTCTCAAGGAAGGTTTTGTGACTCTAGAGTCTTTTGTGCTGACATTTCTAACTTGAGTGGAAAATGAAAGGACGCACTCCACAGAGCAGTGGTTCTCAGCCTTCCTAAAGCGGTGAACCTTTACTACAGTTCTTTTGTTGTGGTGACTCCAACAATAAAATTGTTTTTATTGCTGCTTCATAACTGTACTTTTGCTACTGTTATGACTCATAATGTAAACACACATGTTTTTTCCAATGTGTAACCTTATGAAAAGGTTGTTCTTTCCCCTAAAAGGGTTGTGATCTACAGGTTGAGAACTGCTGCTGTAGACAGTAGAGGAGAGGGTGCCAAACAATGTTACTAATCTGTATTTTCAAAAAAAAAAACACTGGACCTCTTTGAAGACATGACCCTCTTAGAACTCTATCCCAAGCTTCCAGTGGCCAGCACCTGTGTGGCTCCCTGGCAGCCTCTAGAGAGATGTTGCCACATTTAACCACCAAAGCATTTCATAGTGCTCCCTCCCACTGCACTAGGTTGAATTGTATCTCCCTCCAAATTCACACCTGCCTGGAATCTCAGAATATAGCCTCATTTGGAAGCAAGGTGTACTTACTTAAGATCACAGCTGGTTAAGACTAGCCCTGCCCAAATCTGACACCAGCATTTTCAGTTGCATAATGTAAGACCCAGAGACACCCAAAAATGGAAATGTCATGTGGAGATGTAGGCAGAGTTCCAAGTGCTTAATTCATGGGGCATTTAAGATCACCAGTTGTCACTGGGGATAGAGTTGGAAGAGGGTCATGTCTTCAATGAGATCCAGTGGGTTTTTTTTTTTTTTTTTTGAAAATACAGATTAGTAACATTGTTTGGCACTCTCTCTCCTCTACTGTCTACAGCAGCAAAACTGAGAGAGACAGGAGACAGGTCTTCCCTCCGAAGCTCCAGAATGAAGAAACTCTGCTTCAGACTTCCAGGCTCCATAACTGAGGGATTGAAATCTTTGCTTTAAGTCAATCTTTTCGGAGGAGTCTTTTTTTTTTTTTTTTTTTTTAAATAACAGTCTCAGAGAATGAACAGACCACGAATTTACTCTTCAGGTCAGATCAGATATGGCATAAAGAAAATTGTGAGGGAGACAGGCTTTTTAAAGGATCTCTTCTGCTTTAATTTGGGACTTGCCCCTTCTGGTACTGTACTAGGTTTCACAGGTATGGCCACAGAGCAAAGTGAGCCAGATGAAAGAAAATGCCAGTATGTGGAATTTACTGCCATAAAAGATAAAGACCTTTCATTTAAAATAGCTCTTTGTTGGCAGCCCTCATGCAGCCTTTTATAATTTCCTGATGAAATTCCTTAGAAGACACAGAAAAGGTATCCAGGCCTATAAAAATGGTGGTGAACAGCACTGCACAGGGAAATATTTTTTAAGAGGCTAAGGCCATGCCTCTCTCTTCTCTCCTTCTCAAGAATTATTACAACCCACTTCTCTTTCCCTTTATCTCCTAGGTTTTCTAAAGGTAGTGACACAACCTGGAAGAGTCAAATCCATCATTCTTGAGTTCATTTGTACATTTCAGACATTTTTACCAACATCCATAAACCAAGAATTAAGCACTGTGGGTAGAGAGCAAGGCTATTTTTAACATTTAAAAATTTCAATGTCGTGTAGCAAGACACTAAAAACACTAAACTTTCAAATACAAGACAAGAAGAATGAAGGAAGGATGGGGGCAGTTTCCTATGTGTAAGACAATGAGACTTTAAAAGGGGGCACCAAAAGGTGACAAGCATTCAGATGTTAATATGTGCTCCCCCTCCCTCCCCTCTAACCCGCCTCCCCCCACCTTCACATCACATGTTGAGAGAAAGCCTAGAATCACCCGGGAGAGCATTCCAATAGAGAGAGCATTCCAAAAAGGCTTGGCTTTGTGCCATGCAACTGGAGGCTGGTGAGCTCATGGAGGTGTCCTTCCTTCCCCCACCCCATCCCCACCCTGCATGTAACTTTGAGCTGCAATGTTAGGATAGTAAAGTAGAGTAACTGAGAGAGGAGTTGATAGGAAAGACCAGGGATACTTACAGTGGAATATATGCCCGGAGGATGTAAGGAAACTAGTCAAGAGTTTTCAAAAGTCCAAATGAGACTGAGTTGGCAAAATTGAGAGATAGGATAGAAAAGGGTATGTAATTCTCAAGAGCCAGCATCATAGCTGGTCTTCAGGGTTCTAATAGAGTGGGCTGTAGAGCTGGCTCAGTGGTTAAGGACATTGGCTGGGCTTGTAAGAGGTCTAGGGTTCAATTCCCAGCACCCATGTAGTGTTATAACTCCAACCCCAAGAGATCAGATACACCCATACAGCGCCATGTAGACAAGCTGGGGCTGGGGGTGAAAATGGGATCAGATGTGTCAACAGATCTCCTTAGATGTGTTAAGCCTGAGATGCAGAGGAGATAGCTAGATAGACACCTGTGCATGGATCCTCGAGGAAAGCTCAGTGCTGTGAACACAGACTTCAAGGCCCTCATGAGGCAGCACTTGGAGCCATCGCAGAACTGGATGGGAAGCCTTGAGAGAAAGTTCAGGTAAAGAAGGGAAGAAGGCTTAGGACAATAGCTGTAGTGTTCAGATGATTAGAAGCCAAGCAGAGAAGAGGAGTCAGTAAACGAGGAAGAGAAGTAGCCAGTGAGGTCAGAGGAAACCCAGAACACAGCACCATGAACATTAAGGGAGGATAGGGTCTAATAAAGGAATGGGACCGCTAGGTTACAATTCGTTTAGTAATAGGTTGGTGAGATGGTGCCCTGGACAAAGATGTTTGTCACCAGGCACAACCTGAGCTTAAGTTGTTCTATGGCCTCTCCATATATACATTTTAAAAGCATGATTTTAAAAGATGCCAAATGGTTGGGTAATGTGAGACTTGAGAACCTGGTCATTAGTTTTACAGTCTCCATAAAAACTAAAGAGTTTTTCAGAGGAGGAATGGGATGAGGGTAGAAATTCTCCAAAATAAAGTGACAAAAGAACTTAAAACAAGATGTCAAGGCAGTGAGTGTAGATTATAGATAACTGTGACGGATTTCAGAAAACAGGGTTCTGTTTGATTCTTTGGTGCTTTACAGTAAGACATGCATGTGGGTCTATGGGGATGTCCCAATATAGAAAGACAACATAAAATCATAGTAGCAATATCTTGGGCAAAGATGGGATTCAGAATAAACATGGGAAAATGGGTCCCAATCAGGAGTGGGGCCACACATCTATAGTATACCGCCTGGTTCTATGTCACCTTGACACAAGCTAGAGTCATCGGAGAAGAGGGAGCCTCAATTGAGAAAGTGCCTCCACAAGATTGGGCTGTAAGGCATTTTCTTAATTAGTGATCAATGAAATTCAACAGTGGTCAGCAATCCAGTTACTGTGCTGATGAGAATTTAAAGAGATGTATTAACTCAAAGTAGGTAAACGGCCTGTTAAGCAGATTGGAAGTTTCATCAGGTGAGCAAAATGGGGTGGGGGGCGGGGATAGAAAACGTTAGGATGGGAATGGTTCTGACTCTAGATCAAAGCTATTAAACTAGTTGGGTGGTGAGGGGAAAAAGACATGTGGTGTGTGTGTGTGTGTGTGTGTAGCTGGAGAATGTGACACATGGTGGAGTTAATGCAATGATCCCTATGGGATGGGAAGAAAGCTGGGAGAAGGGATAGCAGGCAATGCCCTGGGGGGATTTGAGGGTGGTAGCTGGAGTGTTGAAATAGAGACTTTGGAGCTCTTGGTAGTGACAGGGCAGAGAAAGCCCTGGGAAGGTACATGGCTATGGCAGAACCGAAACAAACAAAGGACACATCTTTGGAGCTGAGATAGTCAGTGATTTGTGTGATAAAGATTCATGCACCAAAGGGAACATGAACATAGACTTTTTTCCTGTCAATGAGACATTTTGCTCTAATGGTGCTGCCTTGTAGGCCCCCAGTGTATGAGGAGGCTCTTGGCCCTCATATGACTGCTGAACTGGGGTGGAAGACTGTTATGTTAGGGACACTCCACTCCAGAGGAGTGTGATGGAAGGGATGGGAGTAGAGGATGGGAGGGCAGGACTGGGAGGGGCAGAAAGAGGATACTCTGATGGAGATGTAACCTGAAGTAGTAAATAAATATTAAAAAAAATATTCAAAAACTTCAAGCAGGATGAAGAAGTAAGAGAGAAGGAAAGTGCTTAGAGCTAAAGTCATCAGCGATGGAGGGGTGGCTAAGGACAGTAAAAAGAGGCATTTGGCAGTTAGCTATGATCACAGGTCCATGACTAGCATATTATCCCCCGGGGGGGGTAATAACCCTGCTTGCTGAATGTGTGAGCTGTGATATGTGTAGGTGTATCAGTTTCCTATGACTGTGGTAACAAGTTAGCACAAGCTTTGTCGTTAGAACACAGAAAAGCTCTCACAGTTCTAGAGGTCTGAAATTCAAGACTAATGCCAATCAAGGTATTGGCAACTTTGTGCTTGAGTTAGAATGACTGGGAGAGGATCGGGCACTTTCTGTTTCCCTCCCTCCCTCCTTCCCTCCTTCCTTAGTTTTTGGGGTTTTTTGTTGTTGTTGTTTTGTTTTGTTTTGATGTGTTTTTCTTAAATTTTAACAGGGCCTCATGTAGCTCAGATTGACCTCAGACTCCTGAAGTAGCTGAAGCTGAGGTCTTGTACTCTAGCCTCCTGCCTCCATACCCTGAGTGATGGAATTCCAGGCATGCCCTATATCATGTCTGGCTCTTCTGTTCCCACGTGGCCTGTGATT
Organism: Lophiomys imhausi; assembly: GCA_907164525.1. NCBI lineage: Eukaryota > Metazoa > Chordata > Mammalia > Rodentia > Muridae > Lophiomys > Lophiomys imhausi. Next base: position 5,509,188 of record CAJQZJ010001558.1, read on the forward strand.
TTTCACTTTAGTTTTTAAGGCCACTGTTTCAAACATATATCCCATTTTCTCCTTGTCATCTTTCTGTGAGTAAAATCCGAATGTGATTAGTTTTGCTCACCCAGATGAACCAGCACAACTTCCCCATCTCAAGAGTCTGGGTTTAAGTGTGTATGTGTAGGCATGCATGGGTAACATGCATGGGTTCCAGGAATTAAAATGTTACTATCTTCTGGGAGAGGGACTCTCAGCCCATTATATAAAGCAAAGGAGAAACACGAGCTTCCTTTGTCTATGATTAGGACGGAATCAATGTCACTAGGATGGTCAGTTTTCCATAAAAAAATGCTAGTAATAGTAATAATAATAATAACAATGATGATGTTTAACACTTAAATATTTTATTTACTGGTTTTGAGAATGTGTGTAGGAGGCACATATGCCAAAGGGCTGATGTGGATGAAGTCACAGGACATTTGGGGGCTGGTTGTCTCCTCCCACCACACGTGACTCACACTCTAGTAGTCAATCTTGGTGGCAGGTGCTATCCCTCCAATCCATCCCAATAAAAGTTAATATTGATTAAAAAAAAATCTCAGAATGCATAAACCAAAATCAAGGAAGCAAAGATCTGGGCTGTAGGCGCCATCTAAAATAAGAAACATGGAAATGATACCAGTTGCATCTACCATAGAATCTGGGAGATCCTGATTTTGTATACTGTTTTGAAGGTATTGACAAGAACCCTTTCCAAAAAGCAAATTGATGAACAATTGAACTGTGAAATCACCCCGTTTTAGGGACAGCAGGTTATTATCCCTTCCTGAGTCTGTTCTCCACTTCTGTGCTCTTTCTTGTCTCTGGTTAGAAATGCTTCACACCCATAATGATGTTCTATATTTCCTTATCTGAATCTCAGGCCATCTGGAGGCATTCTGTCTTCTTTTTGCCTTTGGACTTTTTATAACCCATGATTAGGGTATGCATGGGCAAAGACGCCTTCTTTATCTTCATCCAATTTCCCAAGTAGGGTTTATGTAATGCCAGTGTTCATTTACTTGGATATGTAGATTGGACTTGGGAAGACATGCATGGATTTGAGATGTATGCTTGGCTCTGGGATATAGGGAGTGCTCAGACGTAGCTGAGATTTTGACAGTGCTAACTGCCAGGATGCCGAAGGCACCCCAGAGGCAGGCACAAATGCCATATGGAGTAACAGAATCCCGGTGGCTGTGCACTCAAAATATCCTAGCACTCCAAACCTCTTCTACCATCTTACTGCTTCAGGGTTGTGCCAGGCTATGATACTACCCGCCTGCCCGAATAACTACTGCAACTAGACTATCTGCTCAACTCTCACACTGCCCTCCCCACCACAATAACCTTCAGGGAGCCTCTAAAAGCCAGACCATATTTTTCTTTTGCTTAAAACTTTCAAATGGCTTCTCACATAACCTCAGAAAAAGCCAACATTCTCACAACGGCAATAAGGGCCTGAACAAGAAGGTGTGGCTGTTTCTCTCCTGCCATTCCCAAGCACTGTCCCCCTGTTCTATGCTAGCCTCATTGGTGCTTCTTGCATTCCCACAGCCCCTCCCACCTTATGGTCTTAGTGATTGCTGTTCTTTCTGCGGCTGCTTCTCCACTCCTCGGGATAGCCTGTTCCCTGGTTTCCTTTGGGCCTTTTCTCAAAGAAGATTCTAACAGAGAGGCTTTCCAAGGTTTTTGTAAAATAAGGACTTTTTCTTCCTGTAAACCCTTCCTTGATTTCCATCATAGTCCTTGTCTGTCACACTCTACATATTATTGATATTTGTCTGGTATCAGACAGTTTTTACTAAGAGTACGTTGCACAGGCAGGGAGGAATCTATCCCTCCACACCTCCCAGAGCAGAGCACTTTGAATAACTACAAATCCTGAATACATATTTGAGGATAAGATAAAATGTACCATGTACACAAATCTGTCTTTCTTTTCTTAAAGTCTTAGCCTGTCATGAGATAAGGTGATATTTTACTTTTCTGTGACCATGTATCTGACAAAAGCAACTTAAGGAGTGAAGAATGTTTTTGGCTCATAGTTTGCAGTCACAGTTCATCATGGTAGACAGTGGCTCCATGGCAGTGGGAGGGCGAAGCTTCTTCTTGTTCACATTTCTGTGGATAAGGAAGCAGCCAAAGCAAAGGTAAAATGCCTGTTCTCTGCCGTCTTTCTATTTCCCCCTTTTGCTCAGTGTGTGGTGTCAGCCCTTGAGATGGTACAGCTCTTGCTTGAGGACCATCTTCCTGTACACTCACTTTATCCTCCCTGAAAAGGTCATCAGGGACATTCCCGAAGGTGTGCCTCATGAATTACTAGATATCTCTCATTCTTGTTTTGTGAGGGGAGAGTGATGGTTATCGGTTTGTTTGTTTTGATTTGATTTGAAATCTTAACCTTGGAATGTACCAGTGAATGACCTTGAACTCTGATCCTCCTGGACTCATCTTCCAAGTGCTGGGATCACATGAATGTGCCAACATAACCAGTTTTATGTACTACTGGGAACTGAACCCAGGGCTTCATGTATGTTAGGCAAATATTCTATCAGTTGAAGTACATCCTCAGATCAAATGAAATTTTCTTGATAAAGGACTAGAGAAAATATTGTAATGAAAAAAAAAGAATTCTGGCTTAATGTTATGGGCTAAATCATATCTTTCAAATTTATGTGTTGCAAAATAAAGTCTCTCTTTTCTTTTTTTAAGTATACATTGAAACCCTAACTGTGGCAGCTCAGAATGTGACTGTGTTTGGAGATTGCCCCCAAAAAGAGGGAACTGAGTTGCAGATCAGACACAGAGTGGACCTGACTCTAATCTACCAAGAGGAAATTAAGATACACAGGAAGCAAAAGATATGTGCACACACAGCATTAAAGGCCACATGGGGACACAGTGAGCACATGGCCATTTGGACGTGAAAGAGACGTGTCTCAGAAGAGACCAGACCAGCAGGCATCTTGTCTTGACTTTCTAGCTTCTAGAACATGAGAAAAAAACCATTGTTTTTATTTAAAATGTTCCATCCTCCTGTTTTCTAATGCCAGTCCTAGGATACTGTGTTCTAACTTGCAGGGAGGAGTGCTATTTTGAGTAGTGCTTTTAAAGTGTCTGGATCTAGAAAGTGGGAAGTGAGGGGACAGAAGCTCATTAACTTTCCCTGGGGGGTGGTGGCTCCAGGTAGTTTATTATCACCAAGATGAAGAGATGGCCCTACTCCTCAGAGTTATGGTGTAAGACCGGATGGACTTCAATCCTGAGATAGCGGGTGTTGTGATGTATCCACCAGAGAAAACTGCTCAGATATGGGGTTAAGCCAATAGAAAGTCTTTATTAGCTGGCTGCTGATTACACTGGGTGTTCAGGATCCCAGCGTAGCACTGAGCCTTTCCCAGGGTGAGCTTTCAAGTACAAAATCTATGTTCCGTTTACAAGAACACTTAACTATAGAAATCAAAAAGCAAAGTTAGTTTATTTTAGAGACTTTCTCAGAGAAGGCTTTGATGGATTAGGTCTTTGGTTTTATGGCAGGAGGTGCTGTCTACATACTGAATTTTGTGGCCTGAATAGTACTTCCTTCATGGAGTCAGTTGTGGTAACACCCACCGGCCTGTTACAGGAAGGATTGGCCTAAGAAACAGGACATTCTGTGCTGTCATTGAATAGTGTGACCGTTGGTGGAAGGCTTGCTGCAAAGCAGGTTCTCTAACTGCTTTGCATATGTCGGGTAGTCTGATCCCCTCTACTCTATGAAAGGTTTTCATTTATTTTCAGATGAGGAAACTGAGGTGCAGAGTCTGGGAACGGAGTGGAGGTTGTGAGATTTTGCATGGCGGAGCCAAGGTTTGAACAAGGAGAGTGCAACTGCAGCCCTTACATTCTACTTCCCTGACACATCCTCACTGGTTCAAGATCTGTCTTAGTCATTGGCTAGCTCTAGATTACCCTCTAGGGTTCCATATTGCAATTCATGACTATATAGAAAAAGTCTCTCAACTTTTCCTTGGCTTTCTCCTAGTTCCTTGATTTGACTTTTCACTGTAACTAAGGCTTCTGTAGTGTTTTCAATGCCTATTCTCACCCATTATTAAACCTAACTTCCACTCTCATGCTCCAAATCCTATCTTGTACATAGCAGTTTATGTTAACTTTCTCTGAAAATTCTGCTGCATGCGCAGATAATTGAGGACTAACCATTTGCTTTCTTTTTTTTCCTTCCCTTCCTCCTTCCTTCCTTTACTTCCTCCTTTCATTTTGTTATGGTTTTTATTTTGAGATAGAATCTTACTTTGTAGCCCACGTTCCACTCGGTAGGTAGCCTAGGCTTGACCTTGAACTTGTAGCAGTCCTACTGTGTTTGGATTATGGGTGTGAGCTTCCTTACCCAGCCTGCCTTTTTTTTAAATTAAAATTGTCCTTTTGATGACTTAATTTATATGTGACTCTTCCTCCTTCCCCACCTCCTTCTTCCCTTCATCTCCCACCTGCTTTCTCTCCTCCTCCTACTCTGTGGAATACTGGAGATGGAACCCAGGGCCTCAAGAATACTAGACAAGCACTACACCACCATGCTACACTCTGTCCAGGCAGTCTCTGGATCTACTTATGTCTCCTCATCACGACAGACTTAATCATCTGAGGAAAGGGATGGAACGGCCACTGCCAATGATGCTTTAAGCACAAGGCAAAGCTAATGGAGATTTAATCACCAACTCCTTTTGATTTGGCAAAAAGAAAAGCCAAGGTAGTAAAAGGTCATGCTATCAGCTGACATCTTACTGACTGCATTATGCATTTTAGTTCGCATTACCTTACATTGCCATACATCCTCCTATCACCCACTGCATGGGTGAAGGGAATGAAGCTGTGATGTGCCGGCCATTTTGTTTGAAGTAACACAACTCATAAATGTTAGGGCTATGATTTTTGAAGAGGTGAGACAGACTAATATAAAGGATTTCTGCTACTGAGGAATAGTGTGTGAGTAGAAGTTTTGGTAGTCATGGACAAGAATGTAATCGTTCACCAGAATATGTGTTCTTAGGCACACCGCTAGATCATGATTCTCAGCGTTCTCTAGAGCTGGAGGTGGCCTAGGATGTGGTCAAAGGACGTGATAGATGGTGCCATTTCTGGTTCTGTCTGTTGTTCTGACCCAGGATGGGCTCCATAGGAGACTGGAGCCAGAGGTAGATGAGACATGGAAAACCTGGTCCCCATGTGGAACGAGAGCGATTTCTTGGTGCTGCCATGTAAATGGAAAAAAAAAGAAGAAGACTGAAGGGGTCTACTTGCTATTGCGGTTTCACTTAGTAAGACCTTGTAACAACGGTTAAGAAGAGCCAGAAGTCAGTCAGAGCAAGCCCCGTCACCTGGTAGAGAAGTAAGTATTTGCCGTGTGATATGAGTGTCAGCTTCAAATATCTCCCAGTCATCAGTCGGCAGCCTCCATTTTGTGTGCATAGGGGACTGCGACAAGTGTGAGATCCATCAGTCATGACCTGTGATGTGCGCCACAAACAGGCTTTCAATGAAATGGTACAAACTGGAACAGTATTTCTCACACAAGGACGAAGGAGCGCCTTGCTTCTCACAGTGGGTTTGGGTTACAATTTCCTCATCTAGGCATGCTGAGCTTTTTAACTGACCCATGCCACAAACAATCCTTTATCTTTGAAAACAATTTAGAATGGGCAAGTCCATAAAAGTCAAGATATTGTACTCGTGGCTAGCTTTTCTGGTTACTCAGGCATAAAGTCTTCAGACTATATCTGACGAATTTGTATGCTATTAAAATCTTTTAGATGACATGTGCACTCATATCTTTCTGTTCAGATGATAGATGAAAGAAATACTGTTTGGGTCAGTTGATTCAGTGCTTCTGTTTCCCCTCTCTCCCTCCTTCATTTTCCTCTCTCCTTTTCTCCATCTCTCCCTTATCCATGAACACTTCACTTTATTACCTGTCAATAATGAGGACTGCCTTCTATTTTACATTTCTTGGTCTTCTATCCACAATAAATTAAGATCTGTGGACTCAGACTTATGTTGTCTTATGAGCTCGTGTCCCTGGGTCCTGTCTCTTTCCCTCTTCCTCACCCTGAGTCCTTTTTCTTTTGCTATTGTGTAACAATTATTTATTGTCCCCTAGGCGCCCACACACAGACCCAGGATTCTCATGCAAGCAACCGCAGTGTGCCATCCAGGCCAGTAGAGGGCATCAGGAGACCACGACCCAGGTAAAATTTAGTTTTACAGTCCAATTTTCCTTCCCTTCGAGTAGGAAACCGACAATAACAGGTTCTGGATGCTAATGCACGTTCTCGTTTTCCGATTCTTTATGTCAGCAAAGACGTTTGGGGGCAGCAACTTAAATAATAAGTTGTCTTTTCCTGATATGACCTCCAGCCGATTGCAACTGGGTCCAGTCTCTCTGTGTCTTCCACGAGTGGCCACTGTTTTTCCCTAGTGTTATGCACTTGCTGGAATAATCTGTGCGGGAATTTCCAAATCCCAAGAAACCACCACACCGCTGGGTCACCTCCGGGCTCTTATCAGCTGCCTGTTCCGAATACCCGTAAACCCATTTCACAGCAAGCTGGAAAAAGCATGAAACCCTTCAGCAAGATGTCCTCAAAATCCCTTGCTACATCCAGAAGGCAACTTTTATATCTGTTCTTCAAGAAGGTTTGCGGTTTGGAGTGGGCGTGGGGATGCACCCCCTCGCAGCGGGCTACAGTCCTGCTGGGCCCAAGCACTGTTATTTACCATCTCCAAACAGACCTTTTACTGTGAGAAAATCGTGAGAAGGAGGAAAAGGGGAAATCATTTGGGCCAATTATCTCTGGCCGCTGTGGAAAATTCGGAGACTATAGCAGCCACAGCCAGAAACAATATTTTTCTGCTGGGGCAGATTCCCTGCTGGAGTCAGACCCATCAACTCCTGCAAATGTGCCCCGAGTAACCACGCACTTTATAGTCAGCCAAGATACCTCGAGTCATAAATTTTAGAAGCTGGCGACCGCCAAGGGAAGCAGGAACTCCGATCACTTAGAGCATCTCACACTAATCATATAAAGAGTCTCAAGGTTCTAGGTCAGAAGTCTGCTGCATCCTGTTCTCTAGTCCACTGCCTTTTCTACTTCATCTCCTCCTACTGCCCACTGAGGTAACTTCTCTGGAGGGCTGCTTTCTTCTTAAGACGATATGAGGATAAAACTGTAAATTTTGATAGCGGTGTGTGTGTGTGTGTGTGTGTGTGTGTGTGTGTGTGTGTGTGTGTGT
>CAJQZJ010001558.1:5516505-5526505 GCA_907164525.1 Lophiomys imhausi
TGTGTGTGTGTGTGTGTGTGTGTGTGTGTGTGTGTGTGTGTGTGTGTAATAGTGTACGAGAGGAAAAAGTATTTTTTAGAGAAGGCTATGTGTGATTTTTTTTTTGGCCAAGAGAGGGCACCCTCTAAGCGGGAATTTTGCCTTTTAGCCTTTTTCATGGTCAGGAAACAAAGTAAGGCAACCCTAACTAGATCCCTGGGTTCTGACTATACAAACTCGGGTTTGGAAACCTTAGGTCTATCCTAAGAAAGTATTTGGCTCAGTAGAGCTAGCGAAACTAGGCTCTACCCACTTGGCCCCGAAAACTGGACCCTCCCTACTGTGTTGCCACAGCTTCCCAGCATGCCTCGTCCTTGTCCTTTCTCCCTCTTCGGAAAAGCTCCTGGCTACAGGTCAGGTCAGAGTCCTAAATGATCCCTTGGCATTTCAACCTTCTGGCCTCTGAATCCCAGAACCTTGCATAGCCCAGGACTAGAGTACGTACTACCTGTTATTTTAGCATGTCCTGCTGTTTGGATCGTGGAGTCCTCAGACAGCAATAACTCACTGTATCCTAATCCTCAGCTCCAGGTCAGGTTGGGAACGGGTTTGTTACCCTCGGCATGTTCACAAATCAATCCCATCGCTTGATTATTACTTAAGTGTTGTCACAGGTGGTTGAGATTATGCAAGAGATTCTGAAATGTACAGTTCTGTTGTTTTTTGTTTTGTTTTGTTTTGGTTTCTTTGCCTAGGTATTTGGAGAAGGTGTTGTACTTTGCATGCAAAAGTTTGTATCAGAGTTTTGGAAAAAGAACAGAACATGTAGGTGGAAATTCCAGTTCTGGCAAAATGTCTTGGGTGACCTTGGGTGAGCCACTCAGATTCTCACATCTTGTCTTTTTCTTCTCTCCTAGGTTGAGAAAGACTCAGGGGAGTTTGCTCACAGGTGTTTTTTACCCTGAAGATAAAAAAGACACCATCATCTTTTCAGGCTTCCCGGGACTGCAGTACAAAGACATGCCCATGAAACACAAGAGAGATTAAGGTTATTTTTAAAAAAGCTAGCCATTCCCAACCACCACCACTGCACTCCTCTGCCCCAAATTTCCCCAACAATTCCTAACTAATTTACTGTAAAAACAAAAACAGACCTAGAAACATTCTGATTTGATCTGGAGAGATGGCTCACTTGGTCAGAGTTCTTGCTACTAATGCACAAGGACCCGAGTTCAGATCCCGGGCATGCACATAAATAAAAAGCCACGTGCCACACTCCGTGCCTGTAGGTCCAGTGCTGGGGAGACAGAAACAACAGGATCCCTGGAGCTTACTGGCCAGCCAGGCTGTATGGGACTGATGAGCTTACAGTTCACCGAGAGACCCTCCCTAGGAAAATAAGAGGGAGGGTATTGGGGAAGACCCCGAAAGACAGCCTCTGATATGTGTACATGCAGGATCACACACATATACTGCACACAGGATTTTCCTTCTAAATAAGTTAGCCTGTGTGGACAACAGCTTATCTATTAGGAACCATCTTCCTCACTCATTGCTTTGTCTGTACACCATTAACTGCCTCTTTGGATCAACTGAGAATCTTGCCAGTAAGACTCCAAGAGGTTCCTTTTGGGGGATGAGGGGTTGGAGCCACAGCCTACCTTCCACCTGAAATCCAAGCTCTGCCCCTGAACCTCAGGGAGAAAAGAAACAAAAAATTTGCTCTGAAGTTGGCAATGTTTGCAATTCACCCTCGAATCAGGATTTCTACTCTCCACAGGGATGTGACAAAAAGTCAATGGCCACATTGCATATAAGACTGGGAACAGAGGCTACCCTTGGCAGTGGAAACCCAGAGGTGTCTGAGATGAGAGGTGTCCATCACCCCAAGCTCAGCGAAGTGAAACTGTTGCTCTTGTATATTGAATTGAGTTGTATACTGCCCTATCTCCCGAGTCCTCTTTTGGAAGGCAAATTCAGCATTAGATTCAGGTAGGCCAGGCACAGGTAAGAAAGCAGATGTGTTCTATTCAGCACCGACATGATGATCTTTGTTTTCTTTTTTTTTTTTTATAAATACTTTATTTTTTTTTTCTTCAAGTTACATCTCAGTCACAAACCCCTCCCTATTCCCCCTTCCTATCCCGCCCTTCCACCCTCTTCCCCCCAGAAGTTTCCCCTTTCAGTTCAACAGATGGTTCCTTCTCTTATAACAGTAAGTATTATACAAAATAACAGATATAAATATGCCACATTTATGAGAGTTAAATGGCCCAGTATACCTTCCCAATGTCCAGTTTATACATATTTGGCCCCTGACTTTAACATTCTACTATCTAACCATCTCCATGAGTTTAAAGGTCTATATCTGACTCAACATTCATACTAACTTGCAACACACTTTTAAGAGTATCTTCTTAGTACCCTCTTGATTCCTAAACAACTCAAAATTTAACTATGAGACTCTAGCTGTCTATTCTTCAACCACCTCAGAGACCTGAGAGGGATAAATATATCTGCTTATATAGGAAGTGCAGGGCCTGCAGCTTCCAAAACTAAGAAATGACATACCAGTGATTGCCTGGACAGTTCCCATTTTCTCTCCATACATTCCTGCATCAGTCTTCAGCCTTTGGGTCCTGTTTCTGACAGACATTTGTTGTAGAGCAGGGATTATGAAGGACTTACCTACCCTGTCTTGGCAGAGCTAGGCTGTCGACTTCCCTGCTACCAAGTTTTGTCCTTTTTGGACAGCAGTCTGTCTGCAGTTGGAGCAAGGAGTTTTTTCATGCCAAGAGATAGGCTTGCCACTAATTCAACCATCTCACACTGGAGATTCTTCGATGCTTATCTTCTACTTGGAGTAGAATAGGGGGTGCTGTCAGGAGCTGATATGTCTCGATATCAAAAAAAAAGAAAATCTTAATTTAAGATAACATCTTTGAATGCCATATTCTGCAGATCTCTTGGGGTTTTTGAAGATGCCCTATCCATCTCTTGTATTTAGATAAGCAAATGTTGCTTGTCTCTTAGCAACTTGATTACTGGGTAGTTTAGAGAATATCTGTGATAGACTGTCATAGTAGCTAACAAAGTGACATGTTTGCATGACTAGGAGTTTGTTTTACTTAACTATCCTAGACCGTTTTAGACGGTTGGTATCAAGAGGCCAGAGCTTCACATTTTATTTTTAAGTATCTCTAGGTATGATGATACCATTAGGAAGCATTACCTTTAATTTTGTATCAATATACAAAGATCTATTCAATTGTGGTTAAATATACTCTTAATTATGTATCAATATACAAAGATCAATGCCTATGTAGCCCAATACAATCTTAATATTATGTCCATATACAAGGGTCAATACCATTGTGGCCAACTATAATCTTAATTTTGTATCAATATACAAAGATCAATACCGATGTAATCCAATACAATCTTATTTTTGCACAATAAACAATGGTCAATACCACTTTAGCAAAATAAACTACTAATTTTGTATTAATATACAAAGGTATAAGGGCATATTCAATAATCTGCCCATTCTTCTTGGACCTTCCTGTGCTATGTCTATATCTCATTTTTCTCAAGCCTATGCACTCCTACATAGGAGAGGAAGAAGGATACAGAAAAGGAAAAGTAGGAAGTCCCTGGGGCTAACCTCCAAAACCCATTAAACAGGACCATTTATCAGCTTGTAATCTCTTCCCCTAAATATCGGAGTTTTCAGTTATCCTTCAAATGACCAAAAAGAAGGGCGGAGAAACACCTTTCCCACCCTCTGGGCATGGGACGTCGCTCTCTTAAAGTGACTTCCTGCTGATTTGGGTCGTAGTAGACCTGTTTGGGGCCCGAACTCAAATGGAAAAAATGGTTAAAAATGTTAGTACACTCCTTTTATGTTCAGTCCTTCTGTTCTCAGCTGTTTAGATGACCTAAGGGGTTTGTAGGGAGAAGCTGATCTTGCAAGATCAGCCTGCATGATCTTTGTTTTCATTGGGAGAGCTAAGCCATGGTGAAGCAGACTAGTAAGACATCTGCCTTGGGGAGACTTCCACAGTCCCGACGCTGTCTGCCCTTCCCACTTCTGGTGATTTCCCAAGGTCAAGCTTCCTAGGGCTCCATGCTTAGACTCCATTTGTTTGTGTGTTTTGTCTCGTTGCTTGTAGTTCAAACATCTACCTTCTCCACATGTCCTTTCCAGTTGCCCACAAATTCTTCCTAATTTGCCTCAGTTGTTAGCTTTTTGGGGGGACATTTTTGCATATCCTCAGCCTTCATCCTTTCATACCTCCTTATGTTAGGTTAGCGTATTTGTGCATCTGCCTCCATTTCTCTTCTTAGCTCTTCTTCTAGCTAAATTCATTATTCTTCTCTATGGTCTGTGGAAGGGATGATTTATTATTTAACTTCTAGCCTCGAGAAGATGAGAATGTAACTACAAATTGAATGACACATTGAAAGAAACAAAGCCCAGGAAATGGAAAGCCTTAACTATATATTTATATGTATTTTTTCCCTTTGAAACCTAACTCTAAATAGACTGCTTTTGATTCCCACAACCCATCAGTATACAACAATTGTTTTTCATAAACATGGAGCAGTGGTAGACATAACTGTTTAAGAAATGGAATGTAGCCACAATAATCCATGAAGAGGACACAGAAATCTGGACTAAGACCCAAGTAAGAGCTAAACACAGGAGGCAATGGAAAGATAAAGATGGAGGATAGCATTGCTGTTTGTTACCATGTAGAAGAGGAGTTATCCTTTGGATGGGAGTGGAGAGTTCATGTGAACTCAAAGTGGTGTGAGTGGGCCAGTCCCCTCACCTTTATTTTAAAATTCATATAAGGTACTGCTATGGAAAAATCACACTCATGGAAGCTTGTAGTGGTTTAATGACCTTGTCAATTCCCCAGTATTTTTTCTAAATATTATTTTTGGTTTCTGCTATTCCTTTTTCTCTTTTACAGTAACTTTGCAGCAATGGGGGTGGGGTTTATGTGATAACACCATATAGTCAACAACTTAAACTTGAGTAGTAGATTCTCTTGGCTTAACATTCACCAACCATTACCTACCACAGGGATAAAATAGTATTCTGGTTGTGTGGAGGGCACAGCTTCTTTCTTGCAGATCTCATATTTTCCTTACTTATGTTCTGTTTATATAATTTTTATCTAGATTGCTTGCTGATTCAAGACACATTTTACCTAATGGCTTAGAGAAATTCACTTCTTTTAACATTTTGACATAATCCTATATACTATGTTCCTAGATGAGGTGGGTAGTTACAGTAAAGGTCAACACAGCCAGTGATATTTTTCAATCCACCACATTTAGAATCAGATGCTCCCTGCAAATGTCCCCAAAAGACAATATATGCTCTTGTTTTCTAGAAGTTTTGTTCCTCTGGATTCTCATTCAAACAGTTGCTTTCCCAGCTCAGAGTTCTCTAGAGTATTGATGTCGAGCTTGTCTGACCTGTCAGAGATATTAGAACTGAGACGGTTGGAATATGCCTACATCTTTTTCCTTTCTTCTGTTCATATATTTCCAGAAGTCTTCTTTATTGATAAGAGACCGGGATATATTCTTGTGGCATGAACATTGGTCACCATTCATGTGTAAGTCAGATGTTAACTGTAAGCTTTATTTAGTTCAATTCTTCTTCTATCTATATGGCTTTAAGTCATCCCAGCTAATGGTTTAACTTTAGTGGAGTTGAACTAAAATAACTTCCCATTACATATATTCAGCTTTAGAATATATAGCAGGGATCAGACACAGGAAGAAGCAACGGGACTCTCATAACTAGCTACTGTGATTACAAATCTTCAGGCATGGTAGAAACGATAGCATCAACAGTTGATTATTCATGTAAACCACACCCTCCTTCTTCTAATAACCTTATGGGTAGTAATGAATTTGGAACAACCCTATGAGGGAGGTAAATCAGCATCCTAATTTTATACTTGAAAAAGAGGCATAAAAAGTTTAACATGTCCAGATATGAAAGTCCTTATTGCGTTGTCTACTGAGCTACATCTGGCATGGCTCATACAGGCTTTTCTCTATTTCCAATGAGATGGAGAGAATAAATGTTGAACTTCACAAAAGTGAAGGCACTAGTAAAAACTAGTACCAGTCAGTTGGCACACGTTTGGAGTGTCCCCCTGTTTCCCCAAAGGTATTTGGAATTTCACCTTTCAGAAATCAACATATTCTGTGAAGTGATCTGGAAGTGGCCAGCAAATAGAGCCATGATATTACACTGGCTATTTGATTTCTATTTCTAAGAACATATTACTATTGTTTTCAGAAAATGATTAATTATTGTTTAACACCTTGTTCTACCCCATTCACAAGACCCCAAAGACCACCCAAGATCTGACTCCATCGCAAGTGCATAAGGGTTGTTTATTCAAACTCCAGCAGGGACCCCCCCACCCAATGCTCACTGACACAGGGGTTTGAATTGAAGGCCCGAGCTCAGAAAATATAGGGTTTTTAGAGGGACTTAAACAAAGAAAGGGGTTTTTCACATAGGACTGGATGACATTTGGACAGAAAAACCTGTCTGTCCCTAATTGGCTCATTATTGTTGCCAAACCGTTAATGATCAGCTTGACCAGCAGGAAGTTTATTTAGACATTTTGGGTGCTTTCTCAGAGTGAGCTGGCCTGTTATGACTAGGGAACTCCTCTGGAATTTGAGGTCGGGTATATGTTGTTGTTTTTCCTGGAACTGGAGGTCAGCTCTGAGTCAGACCTAATATGAAATGGAGTCTCTTTTCAAGATGGAGTCAGTCAGGCTCCACAACCTGTGCCTCATTTAGGAACACATTATGATATTGCAATAAAGAGCTCTGCTGTGGTGACCCTCTGCTGAGCCTCATAAGTGGGCAGTATGTGGTCCCAATGATACTGATTTGTAGAATAGAGACTGACAAGGAAAGAAGAATGAAATTTCTTGGTTATCTCAACCTCCCTGATGCTAACTACCACAGTGGGTCAGTCTACAAGTTAATACAAGAAAAGGAGGAAAAACAACTGAGGAGATTTCTCAATTGTGGTTTCCAGCACAGTTCAACAAACAGGTGTATTTATGTATGTATGTATGTATGTATGCATTGTTTTTTATGACAGCAGAAATCAACTTAAATTACTCTAAGAAGGGCAAAGTGCTAACATAGTGGTGCAGGATATTATTTGTGTAACCCTAGATATCCTGGAACTAGCCCTACAGACCAGTCTGACCTTGAACTCACAGAGATCTGCCTGCCTCTCCCTCCCAAGTGCTGGGATTAAAGGTGTGCACTACTACAGCCTGGCCAGGATATTATTATAACGTCCTAGAAGCTATTGACAGAACTTCAGCTGGACTCAGACTAGAAATGGAAAGCCACAAGGATCTGTTCCTCATCTGCTCCTAAGACAATGGTGCTTGCCCAATTCCCAACATTATGTGGTTTCCATGTGTGTGAAACTCTATTGAGAATCATCCTCAGTCATGATTGTCTAATCTCAAAGAGGGGTTTTGATTGGCTCAGTTAGTTTCTGGGTTTCCATCACTGTCCTGTCAGTTGAGTCCAATGAGGTGGTGTGTTATACAAACATAGGTTCAACATTCCCAGGCCATGTGACCAGAGTGGAGAGGTGCAGCCAGACAGGAGGGGACTCAGACAGAGACCACAAGTTCCTTCTGTTTGATTTCCGTGTAAATAAGCCCTCAGAATTTAAAGGGTTGTGCTGAACTCAAGGACATTACAACTTCTATCTAGGGAGACATAGTTTAAGAATAAACCATTTAATTAGGGCAACAAATTCTGAAGTTCACTTGAGTAAAACTGAGACACTAATTTGAATCTGCTGTAAATCAGCAAAATTTATAGATCTGAAAGCTAAGTGAAAACATTTTGGATTGTATTTGACACCACAACCTCAATTTGTGGGCACAACTAAGATGCATCCAAGGTCTTCGTTGTGTTGATGATGGTTAAGGGCTAGCTCAAATAGACTACCACATTTTTCCTTGGAGAGTGGAGGGCTTGCAGAAGACCAATTATAATTATATAAATCTTTCTGACGGGTGCAGGAGCAGAGAGGGGAAATTCCTGCTATGCTTCTGAAGTACCTTCTAGTCTGAGAAACCTGAATCAGTCTTTCTGGTTGTCTCATGTGATTGATGAAAAATGAAGCAAGGGGAGGGAAACCAATGGTCAGTCTGTTGTCCAGTGTCCCCTGAGTAGAATACCTGGGATTAAAATCAAGCATGGTCATGTTATCTCTTCTCAGTGTTGTTCCTAGTCTATTCTTCTTTTTACTATGCCCTGTAATTAATATTAAGATTCACAGTGGCTGGGGAGATAATTTAGTCTGCAACATGTTTGTCTTGTAAGTATGAGGTCCTGAGAGTGAGCCTCAGAACTCATGTAAAGTAAGCCAAGTTGAGTGTCGTGCCTCTTAATCTCAGCACTGGGGAGACTGAGACAGGATGGGGATCCCTGAGGCTCACTGGCTAGATACTCTAGCATGCTTGGAGAATTCTTGGCCAGTGAGAGACTATGTCTAAAAAAAAATAGAAAAAGAAAAGAAAAGAAGAAGAAATGGATAGTACTCAGGAAATACCACTCAAATTTGCCTGTTGTCCTACATGAATGAACACACACATACACACAAAAAGTAACAAGATTCATTGAAAAACATCTGATAACATTGCTAGGTAGTTATACCAAAAGGAATTTTAAAATTGTGCTCTTTTAATAATATCAGGACAGTACTCATTCAGGACAAACTTTTTTAAAGTCCTGAGTCTAAATTCTTTGGATCATTCTCTGTTTACTTCAGTTTACCTGCAGCAATAGCTAAGTGGGAGCTTGTAAAAGTAACTTTTATTCTCCTGTTGTAATTGTCATCTTCATCTGCTAACGTAGGCCTAGTCCTGGAAACATCTAGCCTCTGTACAATCTAATCTAGGCCTAGAATGCTTTCAGCCTCTGGGAGTTACTGTTGAATAAGTTCACCCTTTCTAGACCTTCCTGAACTCTGGCTGGCTGGTTCAACTCAGCTGTTCTGGCTCACACGCTTCTCCAAGCTGACTGATTCAAACTGGCTTCTCTCAGCTTCCCTGAATTGTTCTGCTCAGCCTCAAACTATAATAATCTGTTCTAATCTTCTAACTCCTCATTATCTGGCTCATTCTGTCTTTACCTGTGTCTAGCTTGTTCTTCAACCTGTCTCTGTGAAACTCTCCCTGTAAAACTGCCTCCTCCCTCCTTCTCTCTCTGTGCTGCTCTACTCTTACTGACTCAATTGGACTAGAACTCAGAGATCTGCATGCCTCTGTCTCCCGAGTGCTGGGATTAAAGGTGTGTACTACCACCTAAGCTTTTCTTTACCCAAAACTTGCTCTGTACCAGGCTGGTCTTGAACTCAGAGATCTGCTTGCCTCTGTCTCCTGGAATTAAAGGTGTGTCTGTGTTCCAGCTGGATCACACAGACCTAGAAGGTTTTTGGATGTGATCTCTTGTCACAGTAGCCATGTTCTGAATTAAAAATTCTCTTCAGTACCCATAGTTAAATGTCAGAGGAAAAGATGAGGTAGCTAGGGATGCAGTTCTGTGGTAGCACACTTACTAGCATACAGGAGACTCTAGATTAAATTGGTACCCCAAAAGAAGGAAAGGAAAGGAGGGAGGAAACCAGAAATGGGAAGGAGGGAGGGAAAGAAGGAAGGACAAAATTTGCTATTGTTTTACAAAAAAACATGTTCATATTTTCTTAATTTTAAAAGGGGCAAGTGTATACTCTGTAATTTGAAGCAAATCTGTATTACATTTCAAATTGTTTAGACATATGCATAACATATGTCTATAATTATAATTTTGACCATTGGAACCATAAAAACACATTAGGCAACTATCCAACCACTACTGAGTGGTAATCCCAGTTCTAAACCTGTCTCAAAATAAGTAAGTAAGCAAGCAAGTAAATAGCTCTACTTTGTATAATAT
>CAJQZJ010001558.1:5531505-5558104 GCA_907164525.1 Lophiomys imhausi
TTTTGTGGATAAATTAAGAGTTTAATTTTGAAAATATAATTTGAGGCTCTGAGATGTATCCAATAGTACATATTAATTATGTAGCTAATTTATAAATCTGATGCTTAGAAAGAAGCACAGGAAACAAGAATGGTGCTATACACCCATAACTCCAGCATGTAGGAGTCTGAGAGGCAGGAGGATTGTAAATTTAAGGCCAGCCTGAGTTATAGCAAGAATGTCTTTCAAAAAAGAAAAGAATAAGACTTTTACAAATTATAATTCCATCAATATACAGGTTGTGTATCAGTTGGAGACAAACTAATGTGTGTATATATATATATATATATACATACACATATATATATATACACACACACATATCAGTTAATCCAATAGGATTAACTTACTAATTTAAAATTTGTAAGTTTAAAATACAAATTTATTTTCCTTTTCATGCAATATTTCAGAAGTGGGTCAGTGATTTTTTTTTAGAGTTGGACAGAGCCATTCCACAAGGTAATTCAGTGATTTAGGTGACTTTAATCTTATTTGTCACTCCCCTGAATATTATTGTTCTTAGTGTGTTTAAAATTGGTTCATTAGCCCCAGTGATGTATTTGTGTCTGATGAACTTAGGGGGGCTTATTTGTGAAGGCACCCCACACCAGAGGAATAGGACATGTGGGAGAGGGGTAGAAGGTGGGAGGCTGGGACTGGGAGGGGGCTGTGCTAGAGATGTAACTTGAATTAATCAATAAATGTTTTTTTTAAAAGGCAGATTTTTCTGTCAATCATGTAACGAGTCCAAGGGCTAGATTTCTCAAAGCAAGTAGGTCAACATTTAGATAGTCAATTCTTTGTTTTGGGAGGCTTAAGAGAGGGCACAGAAGGATTTTTTGTTTGTTTGTTTTTAATGCTCTCTCTTCTTTATCAGCTGGATGCCAATGACAGCCTTCCATTTGTGATAATTAAAAAAAAAAGTCTCCAGTTCCTGATCAACATCTTCTAGGAGGTAAATCTCATTACTGTTTGGGGAAGTTAGCTCTAATTAACCAAATTAAAACTATATTGTGGAAAACTAAGATGAGCAGGGAAGAGAATTTTGGTCTCCACCAAATGGATTGTCTCTATCCAGCTATCCTGTGGCCATGTTTATGGGGATTGTCTTTGCTCTTGAGTTTGGATGTGATACATCATCTTCGGTGTGTCAACCTTCTGCTTGTGACTTCCCTACAGTGAGCCAAAGCAGATCCTGTCTCCCTTTCACTCTTTCAGGGTGCTCCATTGCAGCAACAGAAACAAAGCTAGAACACTTCTGAAACTCACTGGGCTACATGAACGGAAATGATGAGGGCACTGAAAAGGTAGCAGCTGAGGTTTAAGGAGTTGAAACATACAAAGACTGGGTAGAAGGGGAGCATAGATGAGGAGCAGCGTTAAGTGGGGGAGATAGGAAAGGGGTAGCTTAGAGTATTTAATGAAAGCCAGGACTAAAGACAGTCTTAAAAACCATTATAGGAGGAAGTTTTTGTAAGGTAGCGATAGTTGGCTGTGTTCAGTATTACCATGAAATCAACTTAGATGAGCACAGAAAAACATTCAGTAGATTTGGCATCTCTGAAATTGCTAGGAACCTAGATAAGAACCCTTTCTGTGGGGTAGGGGAAATGACTCGGTGGGTAAGAACTTCTGCTTGCTGTGCAAACATGAGGACCCTAGTTTGTATTCCCAGAACCCAGGTAAAACTCTGGATGTCGTGCACTTGACACTAGAGTAGGACAGGGATACTGCCAGCTCCATCCTAAAGGAATAATGTGGAAAGCAATGCAGAAGGACACTCAATGCCCTCCTTTGTTCTCTGCATATATACTCCCCCTTCAACATGTATGCACACATCACTATACACACACCATGCATAGACTCATGCACACTGAAAGAAAGGGGGAAAAATTCTATGATGAGGCCAAAATGCAGATCACTGAGTAAGGAATAAAGGGAGAATGAATAAGCAGGCTTGCCATTTAAAGACAAGCCTTAAAGGAATGACAGACCACAGAAAAGGAGAGTGGTAGGAGGAGGACCATAAGAGTTCAAGGGAGTTTTAAGGAGAGATACTACGGTATGTTTTGTAGGAGTTGAAGAAAGTAATCAAGTATATAGAGAGTGACATGTTCTGGGACAGACTGGAAAAGACCAAATGGTCCAAGTCTCAGGGGCAGGGACCCCAAGCACTGGTAGAGAAACCAGCCTTCCAGATAAGAAGGGCCACCTGGGTGGCAGGCAACAAGAAAAGAGTGAAGCCATGAAGTTGGGTCTGAGGGTTTGCTGATGGGAGCAGGAAGAGGTTCTCCTAGCATGACAGCTGAGATGGAGCACCGTGCTAAGAGAGCAGTGTGGCATGGTGTGTTTGAGAACGGTGCAGAATGAGCTGTGAGGGCGTCTAGGAATGAGGAAGTGCTGGACAATGTTGAGATCAAAGTCAAGCATGTAGCATGGAATCAGCCTCCTCGGGATAGATTTGTTTAGGGAACTAAAGTGCAGCGGTCAACACTAAGTAGAGAATATGTCTTACAGGAGAGGTCTGGGAGAAGGAGGAGGGCATAGGAGGAGCCAAGCCCACCCAGCACTGCAGGTCAGGTCTTCTTGAAGGAAGCTCTGAGATCTGATTTGAGGTGTAATATACCATTAGAAATTAATGCATATGAGAGAAAGGAGAAGATGGATTTGGAAAGGTTAGGGGAAGGCATGGAGGTGGGATGTTTTTAGGAATTGCCCTGACACTTTTAACATGTGTGCCTTAAAAAGTGAACAGTGCCCAGTGAACTGAAGTCGTCAACCCCATTCTAAAGCATGAGGTATGTTTCGTTTTATCCTAATTTTGAATCCCATGGGTTTGTTCTTCAGTTTCAATATGTAGCTATTGGCTCCACCAACTTAGTCAATACGTCCTTCTTTGTATAGCAATACTTCAGTTTTATCAGCAACCTTCTCTCATCTTTTTCTCCGATTTTTTTTTCTTTAGTCTCTATCTTTTCACCCAAAACTTAAAGATTCTTTTAGTTGAACTAGGTGCTTGAGAAGTTGTTGGCATGAAGTCTGTGCATGAGAAGGTCAAACCGGAGCCTGCAGATGTTACTTTATCTTCACTTTTGCATATGGATAAGGGGAGCACAGGAATCTATGCTGGTGAACACTTTTCCAACTCTTAGCAGACAGTATCCAGTGCTTTCTGGCCCACTTTTCATTCACAGGGAGAACTCGTTACACTCTACTTCATGGTGATTTCTGAATAGTCTGTCTTTTTCCTCCAGGAGATTTGACTATTTTGATACCCCAAAAGACAAGCTCATATTTCATTGCTATAAAGCAACAGGAGACCCAGTGTACCTTGGAGAATTTCTGCATGTCATTGTATCTAGAAGGCTTTCTTGGTCTTTGCCATGATAAAGATGCTCCTTTGGTCTGAGGTCTAAGATATTTCTTACATTTTACAAAAATTAACAACTAACTTGTATTTTCACATTCATGTTTGTTCTCTTAGAATACCTGTTACCTGCTAACTCTTCTGTGGTTTGTATTTTCCATTTTGTTACCCTGTGTGGTTTCTTCAGGTCTCTTCATCAACTCTTTGTTCTCAGGCATCAACTATCTCCTCAGTGGTGAGTAGTCTGCCTTTGGCCCATCCATCACATATGTACAATGTTGCAAAGAAAATGATGTCACACACTTCTAACCAGACCCCAAAGCTATGTTTTTTTCTCATGATATATTTTTTGGTGTGGTGTGGTGAGGTGTGTGTGTGTGTGTGTGTGTGTGTGTGTGTGTGTGTGTGTGTGTGTGCCAGAAGTTGATGTCAGGAAATTTTATAGATTGTTCTCCACTTTATTTTTTGAGTCAAGGTCTCTCACTGAACCTGGATCTCACTGGCTACACTGGCTGGCCACTGAGTATCAAGAGTCCCCCTGCTTGAATTATTTGGATTCTTGGTGTTTAATTTCTTAAGTTCTTTATATATTTTGGATATTAGCCCTCTGTCAGATGTGGGGTTGGTAAAGATCTTTTCCCAATTTGTAGGTTACTGTTTTGTTCTAATGACAGTGTCATTTGCCTTACAGAAGCTTTTCAGTTTCATGAAGTCCCATTTATTGATTGTTGGTCTTAGAGCCTGAGCTGTTGGTGTTCTGTTCAGGAAGTTGTCTCCTGTGCTGACGAGTTCAAGGCTTTTCCCCACTTTCTCTTCTGTTAGACTTAGTGTGTCCAGCTTTATGTTAAGGCCTTTCATTCTTTTACATGTGGACATCCAGTTGGACCAGCACCATCTGCTGAAAAGGCTTTCCTTTTTCCATTGTATGGTTTTGGCTTCTTCATCAAAAATTTAGAGACCATAGGTGTGTGGGTTCACTTCTGGGTCTTCAATTCGATTCCATCATGGGAAACAGAGCTAAACAGAGAATTCACAAAGGAGAAATCTCTAATGGCAGTGAGACACTTGAAGAAATGCTCAACTGCTCAACATCCTTAATCATCAGAGAAATGCAACTCAAGACGACTCTGAGATTCCATCTCATACTTTTCAGAATGGCTAAGATCAAAAATTTAAATGACAACACATGCTGGCAAGGTCGTTAAGAAAGGGGAACTCTCCTTCATTGTTGGTGGGAGTGCAAACTTGTACAACCACTATGGAGGTCAGTCTGGCTATATCTTAGAAAACTTGGAATAGTCCTACCTCAGGACCCAGCCATACCACTTCTGGGTATACACCCAAACGATTCCTCACCAAACCACAAGAACATCTCCTCAACTGTGGTCATAGCAGCCTTATTTGTAATAGCTAGAAACTGCAAACAACCCAGATGTCCCTCATCTGACGAATGCATAAAAAAAAAACAAAACTGTGGTACATTTACACAATGGGATACTACTCAGCCATCAGAAACAAGGAAATCATAGAAATCACAGCCCAGTGGATGGAACTAGAGAAGCTCCCCCTGAGTGAGCTAACCCAGACTCAGAAAGATGCACATGGCATCTATTCACTTATAATTGGATTTTAGCCATATAGTACAGGGTAACTTCTACAACCAACACACCTAAAGATCAGGAACATAGACTTTGTTACCTGTTAGTGGGACAATTTGCCCTAGGGGTGCTGTCATTTAGGCCCCCAGTGCAAGAGGAATCTCTTAGTCCTCCTATGGCTGTTGAACTAAGGGGGGCTGATATGTAGGAACACCACACTCCGGAGAAGTGGGATGGGTGGGGCAGGGAGGAGAGGGTGGGAGTGTGGAACTAGGAGGGGTGGAAAGAGGGCACTGTGATGGAGATGTAACTTGAAATAATAAATAAACATAAAAAAATAGTCCTCCTGCTTCTGTCTTCACAGTGCTAGGGTTGCAGGTACACATCTTACATCCAGATTTTTTAAAAAAAGATTTTATTTATTTATTTATTATGTATATAGTGTTCTGCCTGCATGTATGCTTGCAGGCCAGAAGAGGGCACCAGATCCCATTATAGATGATTGTCGAGTCACCATGTGGTTGCTGGGAATTGAACCCAGGACCTCTGGAAGAGCACTCAGTGATCTTAACCTCTGAGCCATCTCTCCAGCCCACTACATCCAGATTTTATGTGGGGTCGGGATCTGTACTTAGGTCCTCATGCCTGCACAGTAGGCACTTTACTGACTGAGCTACCCCCTGGGCCAGGATAAATTTAAATCAATGTAATCTATACCCTTGAATAATTTATAGTGTACTAGGGAAATATTAATTGCCTATCATGTGCAGTGGAGATGATAAGATAACCATGACCTCAGGGGTGGAACTCACATTTTAGAAGATTCCCTAGAGCAAGCAATAGGTGAAGTGGGTATTAGAAAAGGGATAAGATGGGTGGCCATCCTGAGCTAAGAGAATAGAACTAGGAGAACAAAAAAGAAAGACAACATTACAATTAGCAAGCAGTACAGGAACAAAAGCACAGAAGTGCCAAAAGCCAGGTTTTTGTTTTTGTTTTTAAGTTAAATTGCCAGTTTGATTGGATAGACAGTGTGCATATGGGAGTAGAAGTGATAATGCTGTAAAAAAAAAAACACACAGTTGAAGCTGTTGGTGGCATAAGTAATAATGATGGTTAGCATTTGGTGGTATTTAATGCATGTCAAATTTTGTCCTGGGGGCTTTAAACTCATTTGCTCAAGAAAACTTGTAAGATTGATATTATTCTCAACCCCATTTTACATGTAGTTAAACTGAGGTCCTGAGAAGTAAGTTATCTATGGCAGTATGGAGTAAAACCTGGTTTCGGTTGGTTGTGAAGATAAGTTCTTATTGGTGGAGATCTTATTTTGAGTTGCCAGTACACATTAATGTGGCAACAAATTTGCTGTTTCAGAGCTACAGTGAATGCGTGTGTGTGTGTGTGTGTGTGTGTGTGTGTGTTAGTCCTCCATCTTCTATTTTGTTTGAGGCCTCTTGCTTGTCTCTGTATATTACAGTCTAGCTGGACCCCAGGATTCTGGAGTTCTCTCAGCTCCACCCCTGTCTCAGCAGGAGAACATGAGGATTACAGATGCATGCCACTGCGTCTGGTTTTATGTGGGCACACAAACTCAGATCTTCATGCTGGCATGGCAAGTGCTTTGCCTGATAAGCCATCTTCCCAGCCCCAGAACCTAGTTTTGATTGACTGGTGATATATTTTTTTTAATGTTTATTTATTACTTCAAGCTACATCTCCATCACAGTGCCCTCTTTTCACCCCTCCTGGTTCCACCCACCCATCCTCTCCTCCCTCTCCCACCCATCCCACTCCTCTGGAGTGGAGTGTCCCTACATATCAGCTCCCCTCAACCCAGCAGTCATATGAGGGCTAAGAGCTTCCTTTTGCACTGGGGGCCTACATGGCCGCACCCCTAGGGCATATTGTTCCACTAACTGGTAACATAGGTAACAAAGTCTATGTTCCTGTTCTTTTTGATGTGTTTGTTGTAGGATATTTCTTCCTTCTTATATATGTATCAGATATATATTGTCGTATCTTGCAAACTAGAATTACTTCTAATTTCATTCTCACAGAAAAAGAAGAAAGTAAATTGCTTTCTTCTGTAAAGTAAATCATGTGATGATTATATTTTCACATGCTGCCATAAGAGAATGGAGTTGCCCACCTTAGATTCACACAAGAGAGGGACATGATCCCCATGGTTCTGATAACCGGGATGCTATCCATGCTTGACTATCACATGTTGTTACTGATTTAGGGGAACTGAACATCTGAGTTTGTCAAGAGTGGTCCTTACTTACACCTGTTGAGTCAGAGTAAGCTTTCACAGCAGCACCACCACCACGCTCGGGCTGTCAGCGTCTGGATGAACAATCACATGATCCCTGTACTGTTGGCCAGAGTAGGGAAGACAGTTGGATCAGCTTCCAGCACCATCAGTCTGGGTGGGGTTGCTTTCTTCCCTCCAGGGTATTTCATCCTGAAGTCCAGGCCATTGGACTTCGCTAATTCTGTTCCTCTGTACTCTGGAAACATAAGCCTTAGGGATATGACTTCCACCCATGGTTGTTTGGGTTTTGGCTTCTCCAGAGATAATGATGTCAGGTACTTTTCTTGGCATCTGAAGGGATGAACTCAGGATGGAAGGAGAGAAGGAGCTGTTCTCACACATGAAGTCATCAGTTAGGGGAAAGGGAGGATCTGTACTAAGGACTCGGGGGAATCTCATTGAAATTGGGGTCATGTGTGAGTCATGCGAAGGGAGACACAGTGAACCCTTTGGGTAGAATGTTCCTTAATGAAGTTATAAACTCACCTTCTGCTAGGTATTTCTAGGCAGACAACTTGTGTGGAAGACTTATTAATGTTTCACAGCCCCCCCCACCCAAAAAAAGTAGTATGTGAAACAACAGATGTTGCATTACTTCATAAATTGGCATGCTTTGATTACTGAGGACTTGGTGACTTTCTTTTATGTGGCACATTTAGAAGATATTTGTTCAGGACCTTCCAAATGCTGGAACATGGGGCACACGCACGAGCTCACTCTCACAAACTCAAATGCACCAATCTGGCAAATATTTTTAAACACACTGAACAATACTGTGTGCTGTGAGGGAAGTGTTCATATGCAAGGAAAGAACAAAAACATGCATGGGAGCAATGCAGCAGTCTGAGGGAGGGCAGGCGGGAAGGAAAGGGTTGGGCCTGGGCTTTAGCTATGGGGAGAGCATTTTGTTTCTGAAAAGAGAAAACAAGGAGACCAAGCTTGAGAGCAAGAGGGTTAAGAGCTAAAGCAAACAAAGTCGAGAGCAAGAATGAGCGTAAGGGGGAGTGAGTGAGCATGGGGTGGACAAGAGAGAGGGAAAGGAAGGGAGAAATAAGCAAAAGGAGCATTCGTTTAATATCCATTGTATCTCACTTCACTCTGTGGAGTCTTTACAATGGCACCAGTGGCATCATTTCTACAAATTCTTAAATATTTCATCATCAAGCATTAAAGTAAGCTTGCACTCCATAAATATATACAATTAAAATAATTTCTAAAACTTACAACCATTCCCTAGAAATATTAGTATGACCAAAATGGATGGCTTTGGGTTGGAGAGACGACTCAGCAGTTAACAGCGCTGGTGCTGGCTGTTCCTCAAGAATTTGATTCTCAGTAGTGACGTGATGCCTCACAGCCATCTGTTACTCCAGTTCGAAGGATTAGACACCAAAGGCATTGGGCACACATCTGGTGTACAGACAAACATGTAGGCAAAACAACCATAAGCATGAAATAAGAATAATACATTTTTAAAAATGTATCACTCTTTTCTAATTATAAAGATTCATTCTACAGGGATGTCTTAATTTCTTTTCCTATTGATGTGATAAAAAATGTCCTGAAAAAAAAAAAAAACAGCTGAAGAAAGGAAGGGTTCATTTTGGCTTACACTTTGAGGTTATAGCCCACTATGTTGGGGCAGTCCAGGAAGGAGGAGCACGAAGTAACTGTTCATATTGCATCCACAGTCAGGAAGAACATGATGAATGTTTGTGCTTAACTCAATTCCTCCTTTTGTTATAGTCTAGGATCCCTGTGTAGGGAACGGTGCCACCGGCAGTGGATGTTTCTTCTCTCTTTAATTAATCCAATCAAAATAAGTTCCCTGGCCCAGAGGCTGGTCTCCCAGGGGACTCCAGATTTTATGCAATTGACAGTTGAGAATATCCACAAGGGAGATAGTGACGAAGAGAGAAGGACACAGAAGAGGAGACAGTAAGAGGGGCATGACCGTCTGGCAATATCTTAGAAAACTTGGAATAGCTCTGCCTCAGGACCCAGCCATACCACTTCTGGGTATACACCCAAGTGACTCCTCACTGAATCACAAGGAAGTTGCCTCATCTATGTTCATAGCAGCCTTATTTGTAATAGCTAGAAACTGGAAACAACCCAGATGTCCCTCAACCACAGAATGGATTAAAAAACTGTGGTATATCTACAAAATGGAACACTACTTGGCTATCAGAAACAATGAAATTATGCAATTTGCATCCAAATGGATGGAACTAGAGAAGCTCATCGTGAGTGAGCTAATCCAGACTCAGAAGGATGCACATGGCATCTATTCACTTATAGTCAGATTTTAGCCATATAGAACAGGATAACTATACTACAACCAACACACCAAAGGGAACAAGGACATAGACTTTTTGTTTGTTTATTTGTTTGTTTAGTTTTCTCTCCCTGGTAATGAGACACTTTTTACAGGTAGTACTGCCTTGTACTGTCCCCAGTGTATGAGGAGGCTCTTGGCCCTCATATGACTGCTGAACTGGGGTGGGGGACTGTTATGTAGGGACACTCCACTCCAGAAGAGTGGGATGGAATCCCCCATGTGAGTACACTGGACACTTCTATTAACATGGTCTCTCTCTCTCTCTCTCTCTCTCTCTCTCTCTCTCTCTCTCTCTCTGTGTGTGTGTGTGTGTGTGTGTGTGTGTGTGTGTGTGTGTGTGTGTGTGTGTGAACTTGACACAAGGCAGAGGTATCTAGGTAGAAGAACCTTGGATGAGAAAATGCCTCCAAGAGATTGGCCTGTAGGCAAGTCTGTAGACCATTTTCTTTGCTAATGATAGATGTAGGAGGGCCCAGATCTTTGTGAGCAGTGTCACCCCTAGAAGGTGGTCCTGGGTGATATAAGAGAGAAGGTTGGCTGACTAAGCCATGGAGAGCAAGCCAGGAAACAGCATTCCTCTAATTCAGTTCCTGACTCTAGGCTCCTGCCATGAGTTCCTGTCCTGACTCCCTTCAGGAGAGACTGTAAACTGTATGACGAGATTAGACCCTTTCCTCTCCAAGTTCCTTTCAGTCAGTGTTTAATCACAGCAATAGAAATCAAACAAAGATATTTACCAAGTTGTTGCCTGTGACTCCAGAAGGGACTGAGGTATGAAATCCCTTTGCCCGCATTGGTGAGAAGGTTCCAAGTTGGAAAAGCAACAGCAAGACACCTCTACTTAGGCATTAATCTTCTGTCTTTTACAGGTATGGTATTAGCTTAGAGGCTCATAGCAGTTGAATTTCCCAGTGTAGAGGGAGAGCAGCTGATTTGGTTCTTGTTTGGGTTGAGGAAGTAGAGCGGAAGGAGGGCTCCATGAGGGGAGGTGGGAAAGGGCCAGAAAGAGCTCAAGGGAGGAGAAACCAAACAGGTTTCTTGGAAGTGAAACTGCTTTCTCAGGAGAGCTGCCTGATGTGATCATAAGCACAGAGTAATGAAAAACAGACAGCTCACATTTCCCTGGATGTGGGAAGCCAGACAACAATCTTGGCCGTTCCCAGATCACCGTATCAGACCAAGTCTTTCCTCAGGTTCTGGGTGGGAGGGAAATCTTGCTTCAAAAACTCCCCACTGGTTCTTTGGCAAAGATTCAAGAGTGTGGAAAGAGTAAGCCCTTGTCGTTTCACTCCTAGCCACGGTCACTCACCACAGAACTGCAGATCTAGGGGCAAGTAACCCCTAGACTACTGCTTCCTTCTGCCACCTCCCTCCTCTGTACCCTCTCCAGCTGCTTCGCCAAATTATCTGCCCCGGAGAGAACTGTCTTCACGCTTGCACTTTTTTTTTTTTTTTTTTTGCTGTGTGGAGGGTTTGTTTCATTTTGAGGTGTGAGGTAAGTGGAGCCTGTCCCATGTCTCACAGCTCACCATAGAAGAGCTTCATTTGATAGCCTGGTTCAAATGGGGTCAATAAAGGTATGGAGTATCCAATCAAACACAGTCCCCTCCCCTTCATCTCAAGCCCACCTCCTCCTAAGCAGGCTGTCCAGAACTTTGTCACCTCGCACTGAAAACACAGTCTGAATTCTTGCATCACCAAATGACTGTCCTTTCTGAAACCTGGCAGGGACTGTGTGTTTCTGTGCCAGCTGGAAAGAGGAGGAGGCAGGTCTCTAAGAAGAAACTGAGACCTTGCTTCCAGAAGAAGAGGTCCTTGGATCTGGAGGAATGGGCTCAGTGTAATTTATCCTTGACTCCTCCTTTCCTGTGGGAGCAGCAGGAGGGGGCCATCCTAAGGCAGAGGCTCTTCTGAGAAGATGGACAACTGGTACTTCAAAAGAGTCAGTTGTACTGAGGCAGAGTGAGTGACAGCTCTGCAGTTTTTCCCACATCCTCTGGAGACGATGGAGTCTAGGCATTGATCCCTCCGCGGCTTTCCTTCCTTGATCCAAATAGCTACTAGCTTTCAAATGCTGGATCCAATTTGATGGAACACAATCTCTCCCTTCTTTTAATTGTCCTGGTGCCTGCACAGAAATACTGGTAGAATTTTGATTGTGTGCATAGAAGGGGCTTATGTGGTCTGAGTGCTGTGGTGACTGTGGAAAGCGTGGGAGACATGACCGGTGGAGAAAGGAACAGGACCTGACCTCAAAATGGTTTGGCTTAGGTTTACCAAGGTGCTCAGATAACCACAACCTAATACTAAAGGTATGTGCTACAAAGTAACCTACATACCTAATTCATAAGAGAAAAGCAATTTTGCTGCATGCCTGTGTGTGTCTTATATGTGAGTGGTATATCTGCATGTGTACATGTGAATATGTGCATGTGTGCGTGTGTGTGTAGGCTAGAGGAGGACATAGTATTTACTGCTATCCACTTTGTATTTTTGAGACACCGAACCTGAAGTTTGCTCTTTCAGCTAGGCTGCGCCAACCAGTGAGTTCCCAGCGTCCTCTAACCCTGACATTACAGATGTGTGTCACCATGTATCTATCACTTTTACTGGTGCTAAAACTCACTCATGTCATTGTTCTTTGATAGGAAGTGCTCTTGTCCATTCTGGCCCCGAGAAAAAATGTTTTATTGTCATGTATTAGTTGTACAAAGTAATAGATTTCATGATGTCATTTTGTTCTTTGATAGGAAGTGCTCTTGTCCATTCTGGCCCTGAGAAAAAATGTTTTATTGTCATATATTAATTGTACAAAGTAATAGATTTCATGATGTCATTTTCACACACACACACACACACAATGACCATTTGGTTATATTCACCTCCTATTACTCCCACTTGTCCCCATTTTCCTCCTCTTGAACCTCTTTCTCTTCCCACATAGTTCCCCTTTTACTTTCTTTTGTGTATATGTGCACATGTGGGTGAAGTCCAGATGTTGACTTCAGTCACTCTCTATTCTACTTTTTTAGACAGCAAGATCCAGGGGCCCTCCTGTCTATCATCTCCCCAGCATAGGTATGTCCTGCTGTGTCCAGGTCTTCACATGGGCACTGTGGGTCAGAACTCAGGTCCTCACACATGTGAAGTGGTCACCTTAGTGACTAAGCAGCCCCTTCAAAGAACCCCCTTTATTTTATTCATATGTTTGTTCATTGTGTGTGTGTATTTGTGTGTGAGCATGCATGTGGAGGCCAAAGGACAGTTTTTAGGAACTGGCTCTCCCTTTCTAGGATGTACGTTCTGAAGCTCAAACTCAGGCAGTCAGGCTTGGCAGCAAGGGTCTTTACCCGCTAAGCAAACTCATTCCTCTACCCCATACATTCTATTCCACTTTCCTAATAGAAATCTTATAAGAGATTTTTATCTGCTAAAACTTAAGCTCCAGCATCAGGGGCTATGATTTTTTTTTCTGTCTTTCTCAAAAGTTTAAGCCTGCCTAGATCAATACTCAATGAAGTTGAACGAGTATTTGTATTCTGATGCCAACACTTCCTCTATATTAAGTACCTAGTGGGTGAAACACTTTCTATGTTTGTGATAAATATTATGGGTACTTATCACAAAGATAAGTGACTTAGCTGAATGTAATTTTACTGGCGATTCATAGCCTGATAGTGCCTTAGTTATGTTATCATATGAATAGGGTAGCTGTCTTCAGTTTTTGTGGAATTGGGTACCTGTCCATCCCCCTGCTGAATGTTCTGTTGTATTCGCACTGTGACACTTACACCATCATACATCAGTAAGTGTAGGTTTGGTGTCCTGTTATTGGTTGGGCATCTACTTGCAACCTCTTTAGTTCCAATTTTTGACTGGATGTCTCTGGCCTGTGTGGCATAGTATGGTGAGAGGAAATCCCAGGCCTTGGAGCTACACACTTTATATATGTGCAGCATACAAGTTGACCAGCTGCCCTAGTAGTCCATATCATCTTTAAAATAGAAATAAAACTACTACCCTGGTTATTGTAAGAACTCAGCAAAGCAGTTTATATTATGATTGGGGTACAGCTCAGTGGGTGATGTGTTTCCCACCCAAGCATGAAGACAAAAGTTTAGATCCCCAGGACCCATGTGAAGCTGCATATTGCAGCTTCTGGAATCTAAGTGCTCCTACAGCAAGATGAGACATGGAGGCAGGAGGGTCCCTGGAAGCTCAAGGGCCAAGTAGTCTGGTATACAAAGTGTTGACCCTGTCTCCAACAAGAGAAAGGTGAAGAATGATACCAGAGGTTATCCTCTGATGACCACACATGCAGTGTGAAACATATGCACCTGCATTCATATATGTAAATATGGACACACACACACACTGGTGGCAGGGAGTACATACATGAGACACTAAGGAATCTACGAACCTTTGAAAATAATATGATTGAGTCCATACTTTCCTGTGTCCTGTCTGGATCTCAGCATCCCTCAGCTCCACCTCAGGGTCTCTGAAAGGGCATCCCACCTATGTTTCCTCTGTTCCCCTCTCCCCTACCATGGGAACTGTTCTGTGAGTGGAGCCTTGTCACTATGGCAGTCTCCTGGGTGAGCAACAATGCACGTGCAAAGAGCTGCCCAGACGACCTTCTGTTCTCAGTGGAACAAGAACTTCTAGACTCTGAGAAGAAGAAGGCTTCCTCTCTGGCAGGTGAGTACCTCAGCAACAACAACAATAAGAGCAGCAGGAGGATGTATGGTCTCAAGAATGTCAGGAGGTCAAGTGAGGCTGGTGGAGTTCGAGGTCTCACGCCGGCTTGCCTGCATCTGAGTGTCACTCCATGCTTGAATCTTGCTGTCCTTCCTAAGCAGTGGCTCCTTTAGTCTCTGTCCTTTTCTCTCCTCACCCTATAACCTCCCCAGCCAGTGTGATCTTGTAGGAACACTATCATTCTCTCTACTTTACCCTCTCTCTTGGTTGGATTCAAAATTATTTTTTGCTGTTTTTCCTTTTAATCTGTGTTACAGAGGTCAGGCTGTGTCCCATCTGAGTTGGACGGAGAGTACCTCCTTATGAGAGTAGAATGGCTTGTTCTAATGCTGGAGATCAGATTCTGAAGAGGGACAGGTCGGGAGAGCAGAGGCTGCTCAAGTTAACTGGGTGGGAGGCCAGGGAATTATTACTGTGCTAGAATATGTGTTTGCAGGAACTCATGGACTGGAGACCCTTGCTGCCGGGAGTGAGGGCATTATGTAATAGATCCCTTGGAAGGCCCTTTGCATGGGGTGGCTTACCTTTAAAAAGGCCCTCACTGAAGACTTTGCTTCTGCACTACATGGAGAAGGTACAAAGACAAGACGGTCACTATGATGAAGGAGGTTCTCAGCAAACATAGAATCTAGTGGTTTCCTCTTGGACTTCCTAACCCTATGAAATGTGAGAAATAAAATTATACTGTTTACAACTCCCAAGTCCATGGTAATATATCAGCCAGAACAGATTAAGATAAATACTATCCTAAGTTTTACTCTGAGTCATGTCTTCAGACTAGACTCCATGTTGCCATGTACCTCCAGCAAGAATATTCCTAGAAAATGAACCCTGCATCCAAGAACAATATAAATCCATTCATTTGCTATTAATTGAACTTTTATTGTGAGCAAGGCATGCTGCCTTGCTAGAGTTACCCCTCATTGATCCCTCCCCAGTACAGATTTTAGTCTGTTAGAAATTGCAACTTGCAGCCAAATGGATGGAGGTAGAGAAGCTCATCCTGAGTGAGCTAACCCAGACTCAGAAGGATGCACATGCCATCTATTCACTTATAATAGGATTTTAGCCATATAGTACAGGATAACTATACTACAACCAATGCACCAAAGGGAACATGAACATAGACTTTGTTTCCTATCAATGAGACACTTTGCCCTAGTGGTGCTGCCTTGTAGGCCCCCAGTGTATGAGGAGGCTCTTGGCCCTCATATGACTGCTGAACTGGGGCGAGGGACTGTTATGTAGGGACACTCCACTCCAGAGGAGAGGGATGGAAGGGATAGGGGGTAGAGGGTGGGAGGGTGGGACTGGGAGGGGTGGAAAGAGGGCACTGTGATGGAGATGTAACCTGAAGTAATAAATAAACATTAAAAAAAGAAATAAAAAGCATTAATCAGTTAGCTAGGTTAATGTATAACTACTGTAATAAGAATCATGGTGGTGGTATTTACTGAATACTTAAGTTTGTGCAAGATAATATGTGATTGTCAAAACAGATTGAAGTGGGAAATTTCATTGTTCCTATTTTCCAAATGATAAAACTAAGGCTCAATTTACCTACGTTTTCTATTCTATGTTTACTGAGGTGGCTAAGTAGAAAAACTGGGATGTTGACTGTTTAGCCTCCATTTTCAGCTGGCTGTGTGCTGTGGTTATTGCTTTGAATGAATAGCAATTTCTTGGAGCTGTAGTCCAGGGAGTTAAAGCATCCTCTGACAGCTCCAATGTAGATCAGAGTGGGGGAGGGCAGGGTAGGCTTCTCTGGAGAAATGGTGTTTCAGCTGACACAAGAGGGAAAAGAGTTAAGTGGGTGAATGAGTTGGGAACTGGAATAGCTTTGCACAAAGAGGAAACAGCAAACGGGGTGGGGGTGGGGGCCCTGAGTTGGAAAGTGGCTTAATGCTCTAGGAACAGTGAGAGAAAGCTCAGAGCATGAAGTGTAGCTCATCTGTTAGGCTGAGGTTGGAGGCAGTGGTACCCATGTGTCATGGGGAGCAGTGCTAGGCAGAAGGGAACCGATGAGGGACAACAGATTCTCTCCCTACCATGCCAGGGTTGGCCAATCACCAGGCCTCATTTTGTTTCTACAAAGCATCTTTCAGTTTGAGTTCAAAAGCACCAACAGCCTGCTTTTCTCATCACCCTGCTTAAAAATCCATCTGCCTGTTAATTATGCTTTAGATGAAGACGAAACTCCTTGAAGCTCCATGTGGACTGGCGCCTCCCTGCTCTCTGGCTGGCCTCTTCACCCTGCTCTTGTTTTCTCTCTGTGCTCCAAACTTATGGTAAACATTAATGAAGTCCCTTGTGTTCTTCCAGGGCCTCTGCCTGAACAATGATGATCCTCACCCACTTCGCTGGCTCGTGCACTCAGAATTACTGGTGTTCAAGCTTGAGACCTAAATGATGGAAGGATCCAGACAGAAAGAGTAATGGGAAGAGTATTATAGGTCGAGGAGCTATGAACTAAAAAGTCATAATGGGCTGTGATAAGCACAGAGTTTATGAAGAACAGAGGAAGAACCAATGGGCGTTGCATATCAGACGTTTGTATTACGATTCACAGCAGTAGCAAAATTACAGTTATGCGGTAGCAAAGAAACAATTTTATGGTTAGGGGAGCGAGCCATCACAACATGAGGAACTGTATTAAAGTGTCACATTTAGGAAAGTATATAACAGAATATTTTATTTATCACACATATATTTATTAATACTTACCAATCACCTATAAAATACCTAAATTCTATAACCTAAGCCCTATAATCTATCATCTATATTAAAAACACTTTAA
Organism: Lophiomys imhausi; assembly: GCA_907164525.1. NCBI lineage: Eukaryota > Metazoa > Chordata > Mammalia > Rodentia > Muridae > Lophiomys > Lophiomys imhausi. The sequence goes on from CAJQZJ010001558.1 coordinate 5,548,726, forward strand.
TATCTATCTAAGAACACTAACACTATTTTAACTTTCTTAAAAGGATATTAATATTCTTAGCATAGGTCCATGTAGGGTTCCATGGATTATGGCAGTCCAATCAGTTAAACTTAAAGTCTGTTAGGCCTTACTTTGCCAGTTCATAAGGCCAGTTTATTTCCACCACCAAATTATGGCCAGTTTATAAAGTCAGTTTGTTCCAACCACCAAACTGAGGCCGACTTTTTTTCATCAGTTAAGACTCGCCCCTCAGTCTCTTCGGCCTGGGCAAACCTCACAGCCGAAAGCCTCTCAAAATGGCTTCCGAACTTCGCCCACCTCACTGTCTTTTTTGGTGCTCTGGAGCCCCAAGTCAGGTGCCTTGAAGAAATTCTTTCTCAGCAGGTTTCATGCCATGTCTTTGATTCTGTTGCAGTCTAAATTCTGTTGATGGCGTACCTTGCTGTTTGCTTCTCCAGTATGAGTTCTCAGTCGGCGAGGGCAGGAGCGAGAGAGACCAGCCACATGGAGTCTCTGGAGGGTCTAAAGTCTCTCATGATTTCCCAGCAGACCCGTTGCCAGTCCTCTGCCAAGCTTTCATGACGTCTTAGCCATGCGCTTTCAACAGGGCAGTTTTTGTTTCCATCTTGGCAACCTCAAAGGAACCCAGTTTTGCCAGTCCAAAATCCTTATGAGCTACCAGATGCTAAGCGGAATTGCCTAGTAATTTCACTAAAGAGGCCTAACTTCTACCACAATGGTACCATTGGGAAGGTTGAGAATAATGTCCGGTTATTTTCCAATGATATATTAACAATGAAATGAAGAAACAACTCAGAAATTCACAAGGGGCTTTCAGACCCCAGGATGCACTTTGTGCTAATATTCTGGTATCTGCTTCTGATGATTTGTTACAATGCCGTTGATCATTGATCCTTTTATCTCTTCCCATTTTTTTCTGCCTAAGCTTCCTGACTATCTTAGCATTTGCACTGGGACCTTGCCACTATCATGTCACAATTGAAAAAAAGTATCTATGTGTCGCTGCACATAGATACAGCTGTTCTGCTATTTATGCTTTAGATAAGGAAGCTGCCCCATTCGTTGTATTTTTGAAACTTTTTTGGGGGGCGTAGGTGGGAGAGTTCTCTGTAACATGTTATTCTCACTGATGAGGTGGACTTAAGAAATTAGCTATAAATCATAATGGATATTTTGTTTTTGTCTTTGTGTTTTTCAAAGTCAATGCTTCAGTTTCCAAAACAGCTGTCCAAATCTGTGATTTGGTAAGATAAGAGTAGGACACCACTAAAGTCAAGTTGGAACTTGGATCCTCTCTAAGCCTCATCTGTGTCTTTTGTAAATATGAAAAGAACAGATAAAGTAATTGCTGGTATCAATATTCAGTCAAATGGTATCAGATTCTTGGGTTCCTCACATGAACTAACTAATCTTACCCATGCCCATAGACAAGATGTGTGATAGTGTCTATCTTTCAAAAATATTTATTTTTATGTTTTTAGTTATACATATATGTGTGGTAGGTATGTGCACATGAATGCAGTTGCCTTCAGAGGCCAGAAGAGGGCGCTGGATCTCCTGGAGCCAGTTAAGGGAACTGCTTGATGTGAGTGCTGGAAACTCTACTTGGGTTCTCTGCAAGAGCAATACTCACTCTCAGTCGCTGAGTGAGACATCTCTCCAGTCTCCTGAGCAAGTCTGTTTCTTTATACTCACTCTTCCGCTGGAGCATGTGGCTTTCCACAGTACACAATAATCAGGGGCCAAATGAATATTCATTGATATCTACTAATAAACCCACAGTAATTAGTTTTACTTAAACCATCAAGCACACATATTTGCTTGTGGTGGGTTCTGCTTCGTGATCTCTAAGTGTGTTCTTGTTGACTATACTGGGGAGCAAGATCTAAATGACTTTCTATCTTTCCATGGCATTTAAGGACATCCGCACTCTGGTTTCATTTGTCCAATGGTGTAGAAGACCAGGCATAGATAAGATGTCAGCCGGGAAGCTGAGGAAGAGAGGAAAACCAGAAAGGATTAGTCCCATTTCCTGCCACCCTGACCTCTGTACAACAGACACTTTAAATCACTGATTGTCCTTTTATTGAACCACCCGTAGCATTTGAAAGTTCTGGCTGCAAATTAATGAGTTTTCCTCCCACAAATTGAATTTGCATTTCCAGTAAGTACCCATAGCAGAGGTTTTCCTACGTATTTTAAGTAAAGGACTTTCTTTGTGTTTATAGTTTATACCACAAGTAATTTTCTCTTTTAATGTAGACATTTTAACAACTTAAATTTCGCACTTAACCATTAATATGTGAAAACTGCTTTTTGTGAGAAAGCCACCGTACAATTTTCTCATTATATTTGTTTGTCTTTAACCATTTGTCTCTTGGTTTTTATTTTACCTTTTGCATATTTTGGTTTGTGTATTATATTTTATGGAAGCCTAAAAATTATTTGATCTAAGCAATGAAAGCATATAATTGGTTATATCTATTTCATTTTGTTAATGTTTTTCCTTAAAATGTCTATGTGCCCTATCGTCAGTCTAAAATAGTCAATTTAAAAAATTACACACGTTAGCATTTCCAACTGCTCCATCTTTGTTTGTGTCTGTGTCTTAATAGAGGTTGAACCTTAAATCTAGACAAGGGATAGTAGAACACAGACGAACGTTCAACTATTGGGCTGTGTCTCCATCCCTGTCCCTAGTTTTCCTCGGTCTGTTCCAAAATGTATTTCCTTGAGCTTCAGCTGGATGTTTGGACATTTAGCTATTCTATTTTATTTCTACTTGAAAGTACATTATTTTGTGATTTATACATTTACAAAGTTAAATGTTGCAACTGTTTTTGTTCCTAAGAAAAAGAATACTGGAAATTTAAGAGAAGTTAAAAGATATAGAGATTTTTCAAACAATCAAATTTTTTTAATTTACTGGGTAATGATGGCTTATGCCTTTAATCCCAGTGCTCATGAGGCAGAGAAAGGGCAAGTGGGAGTTTGAGGCTAGCCAGAATTTTAAATTTTCTTACTATATAGAAGTAGTTTTAATACTTTAACTTAACTAGTTAATTACAAATAATAATTTTAATTTCATTTAGGTCATTTAAAAGTACTAACCTTAGCAAATGGGGACAAGCGCCTGTCATTCCTGTGCTTGGGAGGCCAAAGCAGGGGAATCATGATTTTGAGGCCACCCTGGGCTACATAGTGCTACTGTTGAAGGTAACAAAATGCCCAAACAGCAAACCAAGTAGCAGTGTTAGATGTATGTCAGCCACAGAGCAGGATCCGAGATGGAAATGTATGTTACTACCTCTTCTGCCGCCTCTCCCTGTATTCTTTGGTTTTAGGGGACTTTATAATTCTATATTTAGCCAATAGACAGACTTGGGTTTCAAGCCATGGTGGGTGCGTGGGAAATATGCTAAATGAAACTGGTTGGGAACCAGTGATGTTTAATATTTATGAATTAACAGAATTCTATGGTGAGTTCACAAGGAGAACATCATTTTTGGTTCCTAGGAATAAGTTCTCACCATCAGGAAAAAAATTTACACTAGTCTCTTCCTCCAATATTGCTTCCATTTAAAGTACTGGACATTTGGGAACAGTGATGCCTTTGCTCTGTTCAATGCCTCTTAAGTTTAGCCAAGATACTGTACATGGAAAATCCTATGGTCTAAGCCTCAGACTCTGAGGAATTGCTCATTAAGGATAGCATACTGTTGCTGAAAAGCTGTTTGATTTTTTTTTATTATATCATTTTATTTTCTAATGGAATTACTCAGCATCTTCAGAAGTGTGCTCAGGATATACTCTAACTGAAAAATGCTTCGTGAGTAACAAAATACAATAAATATTTGAAATAGTTGGAGAACTAAATAACCCCAGAATAACAAAATCAATAGAATCTCTCCCCCTCTCTCTGCTGGAAAGCTAGACAAATCAGCAGCCTGGTTTGAAGCTTCAGCACCAGAGAGTCCAATTGTGCAGCCTTTGGTTTGAGGGCAAAGTCCTGGAGCCTCCAAAGTTCCACTGGTGCAAATCCCAGAATCCAAAGGCCCAAGAGCTCAGAGTCTGACATCCAACAGGAATCAACATGGGAAACGGCTCCTGCCCATGGAGAAAGAACTAGAGAGGACTTTCCTTTTCTTCTGCTTTCCAGCTCCACCGGGGCCCACAGCCAACAGGATGGCTCTTAGTCACACGAAGAGCAGATCTCACCCACTCGGTTTATGGACCCACACACCAATCTTCTTTAGAAACATCTCACAGAAATGCTCCAAAGTAGTGCTTTATCAATTCTCTGTATATCTCTACATCTGGTCATGTTAACAACCACAATTAGTCATCACACATATCAACAGTGCTTTTTTTAAAAATGTTTATTGGCTTAGTAATAAGATGAGGTTTTCTCTTAAAGTGAAGAAATCTTAAATTTCTTAAAGAGATTTATTTGGTGAAGCACCATTATAACCTAGGAAAAGGTGAAGCCTGAGGACTTGGGTTGGCAAGACACAAAGTTGCGCTAGAGAAGTGAATTCACTCCATTGGAAACACAAAGGAAAGAGAGATGGAGTGAGAAGAGGAGAAAGGAGAAATGAGGGTGGCTGAGCAAAGTGGAGGGCGTTGGCATAGCTGTCATGTGACTGCCATTTACTACAGTTTGAGTCACACCCAGGGTGTGTGACTGTGGCTTTGACTGAGGTGAACACAACACTGAAGTTAGAAGAAGGGGTGCGGCCAAGAATAACCTCCACGTTGTAAGGTCAGGCTTGGGAACTACAGATTCCTGAGCTGTGATATGTGCGACATTCTGCACACAGGATTCCAGGGAAGTACCAACCAGAGTGACCAGAAGAAGCATAAAGGCCTTCCTCAAGGTCTCACATTGAACCTGGATCTCATCAGTTGGCTATGAGCTCCAAGGATCAGACTCGTCTCTTCTTTGCCAGTGCTATGATTTCAGACATACACTATGGTGCCCAGCCTTTGCGCAGCTTCTGGGTGTCTGGAATTCAAGCCCTCATGCTTGTGGGACAAACACTTTATGGACTGACCCATTTTCCCATTCTCACTGTCTTACCTTGAAAATATTTCTATGTGAAACCACCTAGATCCTTGGAACGGAGAGGCTTTGTCTTTATGGCTTGTAGGCACATGCTTCTGTCGTGGTTATGACCACATATCACTCCTTAATTTAACCTCCATGCTGTAAGGTCAAGCTTGGGAACTACAGATTCCTGAGCTGTGATGTGTGCAGCATTCTAAGACTTTCTCTGGCCTTTGCTCCTTCTTGAGTGGTTTGCTTTGAATCTTGGCTACTTGACACCTATGTGACTTGAGAAAGCCACTTTAACTCTCTAGGTTTAGTGGTTCATATATAACGTGGTGATAAAATGGTTCCTTCTTCAGATGTCACTGGTAGAACCAATTAGCTAAGGCATAAAAAGTCTTGAGTGCTCAGAAGACATAAGCTGTGATCTTCAGTTCTATTTTCTTCTCCTTTGTGTGGTGTTCTTGTGGTGCAGACAACAGAGCCCACTAGACCTCCACGACTTGCCACACCTCATATGAGGAGTTGAAAGAGGAAAGGCATTGCTTTTAGGCAGATTTGACTTCGCTTTGTGGTCCACAGCATACGGTGTGATTCTTGGTTATTGCTAGTACTTTGTGTTCAGAAGCCAGTTTGGGATGGAGAGATGGCTTATTCGAAGGTTAGGCTCACAACCAAATTTTCAGAACCTTGTTTCCTCATTGCAATGTAGAAAAATGAAAGCCAACACAAACAGTTTATTGTAAAGCTCTCTAGGAATCCTCACCCTCCTTGTGCCAGTGTGGAGATTACTGTCCCTTTCCTAGATCATTGGTGGAAGTGAGCCCCACTCCATTGTGTCCTATCCATCTTACTTAAGAGTTCCCCCCTAGCTTACCCAAATCCCCACTCCAATTCCTCCCCAATTTCTCCCTCACTGAAAGGCTGTAAATTTAATTCTCGTCCCAGAGTAAGGTAGAGCAATTAAACCTGGATTTGATTCTTTATTTCCACCATGTTTATGCTAATTAACTTTTGGCAACTTAAAAGGAGACATTGTATTTTCCTCTTTTAAAAATAGAGATCATTACATCTACTTTTAAAGGGTGCAGGGAGGAACAAGGTAAGCTTAGTTACTTGGTGTATGTTGAGGACCTATGTGCCAGTCACTGTACTGGGTCCAAGGGTTCTAACGGTGAGCCAGTCAGGATGCTCACTTTGGTGGTGATTAGCACTGTGATAATTATCATCACCACCACCACTGTTACCACCATCTTCATTGGCATGCCTGTGCTGTGCTACATAAGTAGAATGACTCTGTTGGGCTTTAGTGTTCTAACTTCAATTAAAATTAAGTAGACTATTGAGCCATCTCGGGAATTCTGAGGAAGCATTCTCTTTGTATATGAACCTTTGACCCTCACATGTGCCCAGCTACAGTAAAATGTTGTGACTCCCATAAACAGAATTCAATTGTTTCTGACATCCAACTGAGGTGCGTATTACTGAGATAGTGCGTCTAGGGACCTACGCTGTGATGGGAAAAAAAATCATTGTATGTAACTTAGTGGAAATATCAAAAGCATCTTTTTGAGGTAAAAGAATGACATAATACACAGTGTAGAACTCAATTGTTGGATAAGCAAGGAGCAAAACAACTCAATGGTGATAAAAGACAGAAGAGTATTCCGGTTCAGGAGTAGACATTGGATGGCAAGGACAAACACAGAGGCTTACCACATAAGTGCCTTTGCATGCACACACCAAAGTATTTAATGAAAATGAGTATCCATTTCTGACTATACCACTTAATAGCATAGAGAAATAAAACAAAACTCTATCACCAAATTGCAAAAGTTTTGCATTTAAATTGTCTCTCTCTCCCTTTCCTTCCTCTCGCTTATTGGCTATTCAGCCAATGTCTGATAGAGCTGGTATTAAAATGAGCTTGTATTTTCCATGTGTTCCTTGTCTTCTCTTCTCTCAAGCTTCAAAGAAGCCAGTATTTATGGAGGGAGGCAATCTGACTGGTACAGACAGTAGCTGAGCAAACACAAACGTAGCGTCCGATGCACACTGATTATTCTTTTTTTCACTGTTTTTGACTTGTTTGATTTATAATCAACATACAAAGTAATAGGCTTTATTCAGGCATTTTCATACATATACTTTGGGCTCACTGGTGCTCTTCTCCCAATTTCCTTCCCCCATCCCATTCCCTTGCTTTTCTCCTCTCAGGATTCATCTCTCCACTCATGTCATGTGTTCTCTATTACCCTCTTTTAATTTGTCCTATTTCCTAAAGACTTCATCTCCTTAAGACCTCCTCTCATGGCCTTCTTTCTTGTCTCATGGTTTACATGTCCCCTGCCACAAACACAAGCATGCGTGCACAAATATACAACCCACCTATGAGAAAGAACATATGGTATTAGTATTTTTGTGTCTGGGCTACTTCACTGAATATAATTTCTAGGTCTATCTATTTTTATGAAAAGTTCATTATTTCATTTCCTTTTATGACTGCACAAGATTATATTGTATGTGTGTACCATATTTTCTCAATCTATTTATCTGCTGATAGACATCTGGACTTGTCACATGTTCTTGCTATCATGACTAAACCAACAACAAACATGAGTGTTCAAGTATATCTGTGATAGGATGCAGTCTTTTGGGTACATACCCAGTATCTAGGTCATATGGTAGCTGTAGGTGTTTGTGTTTTGAGGAACTTTTATACTGATTTCCATAGTGAGTACACTAGTTTACCCTCCCCCAGTTGTAAACGAAAATTTTGTTAATCATATTTATTAATACCTATAAAACACCTATAACCTACAAACACCTAATACCTAAGAACATTTGAACAATCCTACCTTAATCCTTTTGAAAGGATATTAAGAGCATCTCATGCAGGTCCATGAGGGAAACATAGTTTGTTGTCCGTCTACAGGAACACCTCAAACACTCACTCAGCAGTCTGTCTGGGGCACAGTCCCAGCAGTCTTATTTCAGCTTAGGTTTGAGGCTTACTCCTCAGGGTCAAGGCCTAGCGTTACTCACCAGCTCCTGTGGTCTGCCTGCTTCAGCTGCTCAGCCTTGGACCAGCTTCAGTCAGCCAAGACTGTCCACAGACACCTCAGGCTGCCTTTTGAACTAGTTGAACCCCCTCAGGGCAGCTGCTGCACGGTGTAGCTTAGTCTTTGGCTTCAGGGCCTTGCCAGGCTTCCAGGCCTTTCAGGGGCTAATTTGCTTGTCTGGGCCTATATCACACCCTCATGTAACACGGGTTACCCTCTAGCCTGTTTTCGAGGTTACTCGCTTGCCATGGATTCATAACTCTGCTTGCCTCCTTATGTCCCATTCACTCACTCCGCAGCTCTCAGGCCCCTGGACAAATAGATGTCTTTAGTGTCCTGTTTACATGAACTTTCTCTTAGGTTCTATGCCACTCCTTTTCCGCCAGCCTTCTTGGGTTGGCTTGTGGCAAGAGTCTCTCTCTCACATATGCAGGGGAGCTGCTTTCTTGATTGTTACCCATTTTTGACCAGGATGAGATGGCATCTTAAAGCAACTCGTATTTACATTTCTCTGATGCCAAAGGATGTTGGATGCCTTTAAAAATATTTACTGGCCATTTGTACTTCTTGTTTTGAGAACTGTCTGTTCTGTCTACGAGGCCTGTTCTATTTGTTAGCTCATTTATTGTTGGTTGTTTTGGTAGTTTGGCACATGTTTTTGTAGTTCTTCCTATATTCTTGAAGTGGATCGTCAGTAGTGAATAATAACCCATGACGATAGCCCATGGGATGTTTTTGCTAGTGTTGGTGGTGGAGTTCTGTCCTCACACTGGTCCGGAACTAAGCAGTCTTTTGAAAGTTAAAAGAAAAAGATTTCTAGTTCTCTAGGCTCATTATCTGGGTGTGCGGTAATGGGCTTGTGCGGGTTGGGATGGGCAGAGGTGAGAAAAGGTTGTCTAAGTCTGAGAGGATTTTCCTATGCTCAGATTTGGCATCCACCACCCTTTTCTGAATGACAGCTGAAGGGATAAAGGATGATGCTGGCCCAGTGCCCTGTCTCCTAGTGACTGGGCTTTGGGGACAGGCAATGATGGTGCCTGAGCAGAGAACAGCTTGCTCCCTGATGCCTGAAAGAGAAAGTCATCAACAGTCAAAACACACGGTTGTGTTATAGGGGGAATGTGTGTTGTGAGAGCTCACTTCCCAGCTGGGGCTGCAGCCATCAAGAGATAGGTGGGGGGCCAACTGGATCTATAATGGAGAGAGAGAGAGAGAGAGAGAGAGAGAGAGAGAGAGAGAGAGAGAG